>VTPC01091089.1:20022-37765 GCA_011009095.1 Ignelater luminosus | reverse complement strand
ATGAATAGTAGTAAAAGTCATTCAGTTAGCATGGAGCAACAGTGACGGGTTTTTAAAAAAAGGAATTTTGTTTTTCATAATCAGACCACCCTGTGCTAATAGGTCTGGGTATAGTAGAGTATTGCTTCGGACAGCCAAATGAAGACTGCAGGCAGCTGCAGTAAAACTTTAAAGACTTTACATAGTGCCTCATCCTTCGACGTCCTATTACAGAACATAGAGAAAAAGCGCGAGCAGTTTAGTAACGTCGTCTTCCCGTAGAGATGCGTAGACAGTTTGAACTCTCCTCCACATTACCTCTGAAGACGGAAACCAGAGGTCTTCTAACTCCGACAGGGTGGTAAATTGCTTCAAAGGGGGAAGATATCATGTTACCAACACATTTTCATTCTACTTTACAACACTAAAAAGTGTTTTACTTAGTGAGTGCATGTGCGTTTGAAAATACTTTTGATTTTTAGAATTTTGTGTAGTTAGCCTTCTATAGCTGATTCGAGTCTTCGTCTGATGAAATGATTTTTGGCTCTTCAGACAAAGAGAGCTTAATTATTACTTTACGTGGAGTTAGAACTTCCATGACTTGGTCGTCTAGAAATGAATTGAAGGAAAGCAGTCAAAACCTAAAATTCTGTTTGATTATGAAACTATCAAAACAAATCAGCTACCCAATCAATAGTAAACAAGATATTTCCTGTTATTGGTTTATTCATTTTCTATACATAATCCAATTTCTGAAAAACCATAAGGCATAGATGAAATTTCTAATTGAAAAGAATGTGAAGTGAACGTTCTTATAGCAAAATTAATATTTATATTAATAATAATTATTTAGAAATTACAAGAGAAGACTTATTTTTGTTGTAAACAGGCTCTTTTTAAATAGATTACTTAGATATTATAGATATTTAAGTTATACATTTTCTTTTCATTAAATTTCCTTAATGCCCTTTCATATCTAAGCTTACGTAACCTTTCCACATTTAATTTTTTTTTCTTTTGTTAGAAAAGGTTCTATCTTAGAAACTGGAAACGTACGGTATCACAAAAAAGACAATCTTTTTCGGACTGATATTTCTTACTTATGTTAGTAGTACAGATGAAGTGGAAAATTCGCTTATAGCATGTTTTAGAAGATTATTATTCTGAATGTGGAAAAAACCAGGGTTATTTTTCTGAGAATTCTCTCTGGAATCAATATTTCAAAAAAAGCAATTTGCATTAAATTTTTATCATATTATATCCATTTGCATAGACACTTTTATCACATATATGTATGTATAAAACAGAACCAAAGCGACCATATTTATATGCAAATGCAAAACGCAAAAATGTTATATCAAAGAAAAAAATGCTAAAATCCTTTCCAATTTTTTCTTATGAATTTATCATTATTGTATCTAGTAATAAAAAAACCCAAACACGTTCTAATTTCCCAAGAAATAAAAGAAGACACAGATTTCTGGTAATTTCCTTCATAAGAGAAACCAGAAAGCATAAGCCTTTTATTTTTTGCAACGTCACTGAATATATATATATACACCATTTTGACCCGATTAAACGAACGTGAAAAAGTATTACTCATCTAAACGAATCAGGTCCATCTTGTTCGCATCAGTGGTTAAAGAAATTTTGTCCCCAACAGTTCGTTCCACGAAAACTTCATTCAAGTGGGTTTATTTCCTTCCTCAAAAGTGCTCTCATGCGAAAACTCCTCGGACGGTCATAGCAAGATTTTTTTGTGTTTGAAATAAAGTGTAAATGCTTTTGTCATAATATTCTCAATAACGTTTAAATAAAACAGAAAAAAAAGAAAAATTACACAGAGATGTAACTTGCTGTTATATTGCTGGAAGTGTCTAATATAAAAGATTAATTTGGAATTCTTTGGACTCTTTTTTCATTAGACCGCTCTTGTGAGCAATGACTTGCTCTTGAATATCCCAAGCGGATAATTCATCTTGTACGGACGAGTTCTTTAGGGCCTATTTGTCGGAAGCTTCTACAAAACGGATTTACAGACAATTGTGTAGTTTATCGATGTCACTGTTAATACATACTACTATATTTGACAACACTGAAACTGAACTCTTATTTGGCTTTTATTTTTATAATTTATTCTTATTTTAGAATTTAAGTAAAATTCATCAATTCAAAATTATTTCTCCTGAAAAAGAATACAAAATATAAATATTACAAATTGTAAATCGAGATAAAATATGAATAGCGCACATGTCGGTTCTCATTCGCTTAGATAAAAATGAAAATTTTCGATTATATCGAAGGGTTTCATATTTCTGTGCTCATTTAATTGCAAAGATATTATTAACATTTTATTATTATAAAAAAATCTTTCAATACACTTTTGCATTTTTCTTTATAACCATAAGAAATGCTCCCACTCTTCCAATTTGATAATTTCCTTACTGTATTGTATTGAGATTTTTGAAAAATGTCTAGCATAGCTACTTTAAGAGAGATGAATAGTGGACTGCAATATGAGAAAGAAAAACCTACAGCAGAAAAGTTAGGAAGTTTTACAATCTTACAATCGGATCTTATATTGTTTTGCTGCAGAACCTGTTGTAACTTGTTGTTTTGAGACTCTTCATAGCGATTTGTACGGATATTTTGGTTTTAAGAAAAGAAATTAAAAAATATAGCGAGGGATGCATTTTATACATAAAGGGTGTCCCAACACTCACAACATCTGGCTTTAGGCAAAAGGTGCTAGGTAGACTACTATTTTTCAAATTATCCTAAAATACCCGATAAGAACAGACTTTGAACTGAAAGTTTAAGGGCTATAGCTCTTTAAGACATGGCAAACACATACAATTCTGCTTCCACTTTTCTTAAAATATTTTTGCATAATTCTAGATAAATGTCTGGACTATTGGCTATATTGATAACATATCCAGCATCATACCGAACAAGTCATTATCTATCGACGCTAGATGTAACCCTTTCTTTCATTTTCTCACCTTGAACCTTATTTATGCAGTTGGTTTAAAATTATTGTCTACAGTTTGGGGATGTTCTCTATTTCTTTTATTACGTCATGGCCAAATAATAGATTGGAGCTTGCTTTTCTTTAATCATTCCCTATCTGTAAGATGAAGTTACTTCTTCTAAGCTACAAACATTGTTTTGACAATATCGATTTCTTTTCTTCGTGCTTGTCATTAAGTTCTGTTCATATTTGTTGTAAATCTTGTTAGATTAGATGCAAACAGATGTTTTTTTTAAAAATCGACAAACGTTATCACGCTATCCCAAGTGTAATGTTGCATTTGTTTGCTTTTTCTGTTAATGTTGTCATCATTTGGAGGTGTTGCAGTGTTTACTTGTGAGCTTAATGTTAGTTTTTCCGTTAACTATTATTTTGGTTAATCCGTAAACAACAGAAAGAGGCTCATTAATTTGTAATTATTTAATTTAGTTTTGCTTCCTTTTTTATACAGAAGAACTAACCTGTTTCTAAGGTTATGACATTCTTGTAGGTAGCTATTGGATCAGATCTTCAGGCGGTTTTCCATATTGCAGCTTTTAACTTTATCTTCGCCAGCTCCTCTTCTTTTTACTACTCTGTGCAAGACTTTTGAGATCTCTTAGGTTAGGTATCTGTTTTCCCGATGGTGAATTTGCTTTACTTTCATAATTGAAGAGTAGAATAGAATAAGGGGGTAAGTGCCAAAAAGTAAAATTTTTAGTAGTAGCAATAAACTGTTTTATTTTGTTAAACGTGTTAACCTATATGAATAGATGTAAATATGAAACATACGAGCATAAGAAATTTATGTTATAATGAAAAATCAAACATACAAATCTGTAACGTTTTTATAAAAAAAAAAAGAAAAAGAAGAACTGCAAAATGAGGTAAGTGCCATTTGTATTTTCTGCGGTTTCTATTTCAGTATTATTTTTTTTGTGTTGATTTTGGGTCACTTTTATCATGGTGAGTTTGGATATGCAAAGCTTAGAAGTAGATATTAAAGAATCTGCCGTGTCGTGATTCATTGTAATCACTCTGTATGGCTGTACTAGTCTTCATTCCTTTATTAGGTCTTTTATGTCCTCAGGCACAAAACATTTCTTCACTTTCTTTCTTTTCTCAATCTGAGCAAAATGCCTGTCGTTTAAGAGGAAGCTATGACCATTGACAAGAAACTTCATAGTAATTTCTGTGAATAATCCAATAGATGTTAGAAACAGAAATTGCGACTCTATTCTTGTTTTGACCGGTGTAGTTACCGCACCATATAAAGTTTAGGCTTCTCCGTTATACCAGAATTTAGGACTTTCAATAAACAAGAGATAATTTCATTGGATCTCCTGAATCCTTCTGTTTCGTTCCAAACACACACGTATGCTTCATTATTGTCCGAAACATACACACCGAAGTTATATACTGATAGTTGTCTCATGTAATACATATCGGAATGTATTAAGGGAGGCACAAATAACACTTTTTCTAAGTCCATGGTTATAGTGCAAGTATCACTGCCAGGAAGTTGCGATTCTGCAAAGTCTTCTGTCATAATAGTCTGAGCCGCTTTTGCTTTGCGATGATGCAATTCCAAGGATGCCCTTGCAGACGCAGATGTAGGGGTGTTGTCTTTTTCTTCACATGCGTACCTATCACATGTTTTACAAGTATCTGTTCTTGATCTTTGAAAACCTAAATTTGGAAATTCGTTTTTAAAAACCTGACAGAAGTACTTGTATAGCACTGCATTATCAAGATATTCTTTGCTAAATGCTTTTACAAGTCGATGCAAATTAAGGTCCGGGCTTAGATATAATTTGGTCGTTTTTCCACGAGAATAGTGGCTTTCGTCTTTTGGTAATAAATTTATGTAATTTATAATTCTCTCTTGGTCTTTAAAAGTTATATCTCTTTTTTTCTTTTTGCTTACAAGGACTTCAATTTTCTTTTTCTTTAACGATAAAACATCCATGAACACTTTTTTGCAAACAGTTACAACAGATCCCGAACCATCGGATAAAGAATACCTCACTGTATAGTCTGTCTTCTGCTTTGTTGAGGTGTGGTGTATTGACCGTGCCGCCTTCTCTTAACGTCAGTCAGATGAATATGGGTCATACAAAATGATCCCTGACTTTTCAGATCTAAGGTGTAGAACTTATTCAACAATTTATTTTTCTGTTCGTTGCTGATCGTTTTACACCCAGTATTAGAACATTTACATCTGACCTAAAATGTACACTAAAACTCGTAAAATTATAATTATCATAGTTTTCTTTCTACATATATCAAGTTCTGGTGGTTTCTTTTTGCTGCAACTACATCTCCTTTCCGATTTTTATATTGTAAACCAGACACTTTCCGTTACTGTTGCTCTTTAAAGTTATTTCCTAATCCGTTTAGTGCGCTGTATCTGCACAATTACCATAAACACCTGACAATAACGCTCTTAACTTTTTTAGAAGAAAACAAACACAGACTTGTTCAGACGTGCACACTATATGAGGTAATTGTACGCACAAAAGAATTTTTGGTACTTGACCCCTTTTAGAAGACATAAAGCATGGCACTTAGAACCGTATTATGTAGAAATATCAATTTTCGATTTTTTGGCACTTACTCCCTTATTCAATTCTACTCTCCAATTGTAAAGATTGGTAAAATTCTTCTGTTGGTTAATAAACAACTACTATCAGAGAAGAGAAAAAATCCAGCCCTAAATATAGTAGTAAGCTGATAATACCTGAAGGTTTTATGATTAAGTCTGGAAGATTGACATAAATATTATTTGCACCATAATAAGTCAGAAGAATTAGGTTTTTTAACACTTTATGATGAAGAATTGACAATGTTGTATCTTGGAGCAATTCTGTCTTCTGAAACTAACACATCTTAAAACTACAAAGATAGTGTCAAATAGAAGGCTTGCACAAAAGAATCTGAGTATCAGCATACAGCTTTGGTGTGCATGCCCAAAGAGCTGCAATTCAGCAATAGAATCGAATTGGGCAAGGTATAAAAACTGGTTTATCTTGGAGTCGCGGGAATGAAAGTTACATAAAAGAATTTCTGGTTAATTCTTGACAGTGAGACTTAGAATATCAATATTCTTTTTCATCTAATAGATTGATGCGAGTCGCAGATGGGTTATGAAGCTTGGAAGGTACAGATTTAGGGATATTTGTATCAGTATCAAAATGCTTGAATAAAAAGGTAAGAATAAACTCAGTAAATAAAACAAATTTACATATTAAATATCAGACAAATAAACAGCAACTAACGAACCAGATGGATTTTAGGTGACCTCCAGACTAATAATCTAGAGAGAAACATAATCAAACTGAATGCAAGAAATAAATAATAATTCAAGTCAAACTACTTTTCAGGGATCAGGCACGGGAAACAATTTTCCAACAAATCATCAACAAGGAAAGCTGAGCAACTTCTGTCAATGAGCAAAACTCAGCTTAAGACTACAAATAGATTTCTCACAGACCATTTATCTGTGAGAAAAAGACAGTTACACAACCTGAAACTGTTTAACAGCAATCTAGACTGAAGTTAATGAGAGTTATGCAAGACACCATATTCAGTGTTATGGAACCAAAAGATGCCAGCTACAAAAAATCTGTGTTGTTTGGCGGCAGCCAATAACTAACCAGGGGAGCGCAATAAACCTTTTTGACATTTACCGCAAAATTCCCAACGATTAGTCGTCATTCTTAGGTTGAAACTGGGGATAAAAATGAGACCAATCATCCTCTTCTTTATTTATAAATTCTTGTTTATGTGGGAAGATTCCATTTTACAAGTTCGAGGGTTGCTTGATCCTTGATTAACAATGGCTAGATTCCATTTCATCTTGTGTTCACAAAAGATCGATATTTCAAATGCGTCTGAGTCGATGGAAATCTTTTTAACCAAAATGCAGTTATTGTTTGATTCGATAACACATCTGGCAGGTAAAGACAAACTGTAGGTAAAAAACGGTTATACGATACATTTTTATAAAAACTAAACAAAAAGCTTTCGTAGGAAACGAAAGTGTTTAATAAAACCTGACTATTACTATTACTAACAGCAAGTTTCTATTAAAGAGTGAAATTAATTATGAATGACCTTCTATTATCCATCAGAGTTCATATTTTTTATCTTTGAATTGTATCACGTAGAATCTGGTATTTTTATTTAAGTCTTTGGGTAATACAGCTGTAAGTAGTTAGTGACGTTGTTGACGTGTTGCCCTTAGTACCTCGAGTTGTTAAGCAACCGTTTGGAATTAATAACTAGTCTAGTTTTCTGAGACGTTTAGTGGATCGTTTGTTAACAGGGAAACATTTACAGTTTGTATAAGATTCTTTGGAACCTAAATTCGGAAAATTAAGAGGTTTTTTTCTTTTTATTTTCATCGTAAAAGACAATCTGTAAAAGGTTCTGATTTGTACCCACAGTATAGAACTTTAAATTTGTGCATTATAGGTAAAGATCTTTAGAACTACGATGTATAAATATTAATCCTGCAGATGATGGAAACCTTGATTGAACATCATTACATTTCTCACTGATGCGTTCTGATTTTGTCCTAGTCCCACCACAAGAGTTGGGAATGGAAGAACCGATAATATTGTTGTTCGTCAGATTCTCATTTCTGTGCAATTTTGATATTTAATTTTTGGATTTTTGTTTGCTTCTACATTTAAACAAAGTGTTTTGGTAACTTTTCTATCGTTTCTGGTTAACTTAGACATTTTATTTGTCAGATAGTTAATAAGACAGTAAAAGAGTGGTATCAGGTAGGTACAAATCACTCCAACTTTATTGTAACCAGCGAAAGAACGCGTCTGCATATCTGAAAATATGTTAGATCAATTTGTAATGGTTTTGTCACTTTGTTCACTTCTATTAAATTAATCAAAAGATCTAATATTAATCGAATTGCGATTTGTAAAGTCAATTAATACTTGAATTCTAGAGTTTATCGTAGTATTTCTGAGCTTAAACTTTTACAATATTAAAATTACTTTGTGGTAAGCGAGCTGCGTGCACATTTAATTTTTGTTCTACCATTTATTGGCTCGAGCATTACATTTCGGTTTTAAAGTAACATTTTCTTTTAGATTTCTTTGCTAAGATTAAACAAAAAGCAATCTTGGAACAATAGAAGCAGTCTGATAGTTGAGACAAAGGGATTCGAAAAGACTAAGTCAATTCTTTTTAATCTTTAATATTACACGTCTCTATGCTTCCTGACTGTACTTTTCAATTAATGCCTTAATAGCAAAACTGATATTAATTGGACTGGGCTTTTATAACGTCTAAAATCCCAGTAGCGCTAAATTTCTAGAAATCCTTTATGCATTCTATCGTGACGTTTTGTAACTATAAATACAAAGAGCGAGTCATATTTAGATTAGTATAAATTGCCTAGTTTCCGCATGAGAAAGTTTGTAGTTGCTAGTTATTAATAATACCGTTACTTATTTCTCAAGAAGCAAATTTAACAGATTAGTAGTACGTTTCTTGACTAATTAATTACTTAAAATATGCATGAAAATTCTATCTAGCTTTCTATTTAAATCTACAATTAAGGCGATCCTTCGAAACTAAACCCCATCTGCGTAAATTCTGAGGAGCGTTTAAATTCTAAATTAATGAATCTAAGGTCGTAACTACAATAAGGTCTGAAAGATGAACCAAAATTAATAGTACTACTAACCAAATCCTGTCAATATGGAGAAAGTTTGACCCTTGAGGTTTAGGAAGCAATTTGTTTTTTAGCAACCAATCCCGTAACTACTTTGAAACAAAGAACTCTTTTTTTATTTAGTTTGGCGAATTCAATTTCTAAAACTCAAATAAATTAACAAATACCAAAGTAAATAGGTATATAAAATATAAAAAGCGTCGAGTTGAAACAATTTTAAAACCGCAAAAATATTTAAATCAAATTGTAAATATAACTCGATCGAGGTAGTTACAGAAGTTGATAACTTTTTAATGTTCAATTCAAATTTTTCAATCAGCTTCTCCTCCTACCAGATTAAAATTGGGGTAAGTGAATGAAAATGTTATAACCAGTTCAGCTATTCCAGTTTTTAATTAGAATGTTGTTTGTATTAAATTTAATTAAATTTCTGTTAAATAATAAAACAATTTGTTCAATTTCATGCTTACCTGAAACCTGTAGAGAGAGCTGTCATCCTTTACAGTCAAATTCTTTGTGTCACTAACAGGGAAAAAATATCCATACTGACACAACTGGTTCGCCAAATTTAACGCCTCTGAAAATAAAATTATACAGAATTACATTGTGCTCTGGGACATGTGTATTATGTTCCATATAAATACGTAATAAAAGTTAATTAAAAATAAATAGGATTATTCAAAATCTTTAATACTGGGTATAAAGAATATGAAAAATTAAGGTGCCTGAGGAAGGGAAGCTGGTTTTTAATTAAAATACATTTCTGTCATTACGCTATGCTTTGATTTCAGTTTCTCTTTCGTTACAGTCATTTCATAACTTTGTTTGGCAACATCTAAAACTCAACCAACTTTTCATTCATTTTAGTAATTAGCAAATTCATTTAAGGTTATTAAAAACGAATTTGTGAGGTCAGGATTTATATCTTTATTTAATAAAAACACCGCAAGAGAAATTTGAATATCTCTTCGTTATACTATAACGTTTTTGTCGCTTCTATCTGAGTAAAGTAATAAAAGTTTTCAAGTAGAAAAATTCCGAAGTTTTTCGTTTGAAATTATAATTGCCATCGTTGTTTCAAGTTACTTCTTATAGAGTTTTAGGCATTTATTTAAATTTCTTAACTTACCGCTTACCTTTTTAAAGATGACCTTAAAGTTCTCAATTGTATTGTTTCTGGAATTTTAGTATTTGAACATACTAAAGTGTAAAGAATAATAAGATTAATTAAAAGTGCTGCTTAATGGACTTGCAACTTTATTTTATTAGATTAGACAAAATTTCTTAACCGCCAATTCAGAGTAATATCACTCATTTCTCATAAATAAAGCTGGGTCCTTAATAAAAGTAGTTGCCATAAGGCAAATGTATCCATTTAAGTTAATTGTACAAAATAAAAATATTGACCCAACATAAAAATAATTTATCCAACATGACACCATAGACGGTTGCTTATTTTTCCCAGCGTGTTTTATTATTTCTGTCTTTTCGAAAATTACTAAAATGTAAAAATTCCTATTTTGACACTGATTCACATTCATGATCATGCGGAATCGGTATCAGTTAGTTAACAGTATCTTTAAGACAAAAAAGTACTTAATCCACAAAAGGCTTCAATTTTGCATAATAAACGCTATAACACAAAACGGAAGACCATCTTAATGGCATAAGGATATTTATCAATAATATTTGCATGAAAACTGCTTTTAGTTTTCTTAAAATGTTTGCTTGTTATAGTTTTCAGTACAAATTCAAAATTTGGTTTAGCTGAAAACAAAAAAATTCCGAATAAGATTGGTAACTCCTAGGCTTTCTAAACTTGCAATTATAAATTAGAACAAGTAAGTTTAATTCCCTCGTTGAAAACTTAAAAACGACTAGAAAAGATTTGTTTGTTATTTAATTTGACGTATGTGATCTGGCCCCCTCCTACTAAAACTCTATAGCATCTAAAAGCAATTTTGTTTAGTTACTAAAATTTATTTAAAAAATACAATCTTACTTGTGTTTTCAAAACGAACTTAATTTAAAAAAAAAGTTTTGCTGCAATACCCAAAAAGTTTCTGACTACAATCTGATTATGTTTGTTATCTAAGCATGCAATTTCTAAATTTCTTTTGCTGTGTAAACCACTTGGGGATTTCGAGCTTTGAAGTTCCGTGGGTCCTTACAATTAAATTAAGATTACCTTTCAAAAGGTACTGTAGATCTCTCGATGTAATCGTGTCTATAAAAGAAATTAATTATTAGTGTTAATTTGATTAATCTTATTCTAGAACCATAGAAACCATAGACTAGATAATGGTTAGAAGTGCATGTTCTAATGGAATGTGATGGTTTAGCCAAATAGCAACGCTACTATTACTATGCAGGCTATCTGAATTAATCAATGAGGAATAGTCTTGAAGGCATTTAAGGTTGTAGTATAGTGTCAACTGGTTGTCAAAAATAAATAGGTTAGGTTGTGTGTTTAAAAATAAAAAATAACGACCGATAATAAATCAGTAATGTCTCACAATTATCAAAAGTGTTAGAACGTCAGTATCTAAGATAATTTTCAGAATGATTACAAGAGTAGCATGTTTTAAGTTCAGTGTAAGTACAAAAATTCTAACTTTTGTCTTCATTGTTAGTTTTGTTATTATCTTGTTTTTCTTCTTTAATCTACAGCTTGGATATTATTTGGCAAGCCTAGAATCTGAAATTTTCTTCATGTTTTCTTCATGTTTTCTTATAATTTGCGACTTTTATTATAGAGTTGCCATTATGCTGCAAGTACATACCCCATGAGTCCTTTCAATCTCTATTTTAGAACTAGTTGCAGTTGTTGTTAGATTGACTTTTATCTTATTGGATAATTACAACTGAATTCAATTTTGACTTTTCTGGAGACAAAATTCGACAAAATTAAAAAAACTTTGTATCTGATTTCGCACATCCTGCCTGTCTGTCTGTTGGTCTGTTAGTATGTTCCCGTAACTTCACAGAGCATGTTATTATATGAAATCAACTTAGAATCTTCTTCTGATTACAGATACATAATCGGTATTTCGATATCTCGAATAGTTTTCGAGATAATCGAGATCGAAAATGGCGATTTCTCGACATAGTCTGTCTGTTGATCTGTTGCCATGTTCCCGTAACTTTACAGGATATATTGTATATGAGATCAACTAAGAATTTTCTCCTGATTACAGATACATAATCAGTATTTTGATATAGTGAATACTTTTCAAAATAATAGAAATGAAAAATTTGTTTTGTTTTAAATTTCGTCATGAGCATTCTCACTGAAGTGGAGATGTCCAGGCTGCACGCGTTTGCTCCAACTGTAAGCAGTGTCTGCAGCAGTACCTTTTTGGTGGTTGTAGACTGGCCACGCACACTGTTGTATGTAATAAATGCGCGAAGTGGATAAAAGCGATGGCAGGCGATGGCATTGATAATATGTATTGCTCTGCAGCCGATATTTTGCCAAAGAGTGAAGAGTTGGTCTTGATGGCTGACGTGTAGGCAAGTACAACTAACTTTTTTACAGCCACATCACCATCACAGTGGAAGAAGCTGCCAATTTACTAATCCCACGTTTCTGAAGACGTTTAGTAAAAGAAATTCCAGAAGAGCACGAAGAACCTAAAATCTGGCAATAATAGTCTACCTTCTCTACCAAAGAATGGACGTCTGTTGGGCTGCGACTAGGGAAAAAATGCAGCAAGATGCCTACGCTCCCTGACATACAACGGGCGCAGTTTACTATTAGGAGTAGAAGGGGTGAAGTCACTAACAACACCACAACCGACACGCGTCTGCACATATTTTAAAATTTTATCAGATAACCACATATCCTCACTGAGATCTTTTATTACGAGTCACTTTTCTAGGTTTTTTTTTAACCTTATAACGCAGAAATATTATTTAAAAATTGGAATAGAATCTCATTTATCCATGAATCAATTGAATCCCATGAGTACACTGTACCCTTTGTTTTATGATTAAGCACACTCACATTATATTTCTGAGATATTAAAAATTCCTTTTTTCTTTCCTTCTTTATAATGGGATTAAACTTTTGGTTTAAAACTTAATAGGAACTCTACTAATTATGCACACAGGCTTAGTTCATCTCTAACAGAGTCACGTTAGACATTTCTGAAAAGATCATTGAGAAGTTTGAACATGCTTTAATAGCTTTAGATCCTTTGTGAGATTTACAACAGTATGGACCAACCACTTAAATAAATTCTCTCATCCAATTATATCGTTTACTTAATAGATAATATTTGACGTGTTATCAGCAGAGTATTTTGTTTAGTCTGCATGTTATATTTTCAGCAAGGGGTTATCATAGCATTGTCTTCATACTAGAGCAACCCAAAATTGCTTGGATGTGATTTATGCTCATCGCTGTACCTGTCTTCGTTGGTTTCAGTTTTAAGAAAAGTTTCACTACGTAGAATCAAAGATCTAGCTGATATTGGAGGTGAGTTGGCAGTTCTGATATGAAAACAACTACATTATTTTATCACCAAGCTCAACTTACGAGCTTAGAAATCGGAGAGTTCCTTATACCTTTTCTTTTGTAATCACTATTATTTATTGAACCACGCGCTTTCATCGCCGTGTTAGCCGCTGCTATATCGGATATCCAGGTAGTTACTAAAATGGCTACAGAGTAACAAAAGATATTGGAATATGCAGCATATGCAATAAAAAATTGTTATAAATTCTAATATAATAATAATAATAATAATAATAATAATAATAATAATAAAGAACAAACTAGTAATATCTACTTGAATGCAAACAAGTTATTTTAAGTTCTGAAAAATTATCGCCAGTTTCGTTTAATTGCAAATAGCTATGCCATAAATGCAACTGATTTTAAAGCTATGATTCTTTTATGTTTTTATTCTAAAAAATCTTCATCTTATATATATATATATAAAAAAAAGAAAATGCCGATCATCAAAAAATTCAGCAGACAAGAAAACAATTCAGATTGGTTCTGATTAAGGCATCTTTCACAAGCAACTTTACTAGGGTCGTAAAAAGGTGTTAAATTCGGAGGATGGGTAGTGTAAAAAAAGAAGATAAAATCGTTTAACCATTACTTACCGGATTCTTCGATTCCAAGGCGTTCCATCAGCCACTCTATCAGGTCATACCCTGAAACGAAAAAGTTATTATCAGTTTTTTTAGCGAACGAAAAGGAAAATGAGAAACTCCCCCTTTCCCCTTGACAGAAACAAATTAGTTTAGGATGTAGATGTATCTATTTATTTACGGACCCAATTATAAGGGTTTGTAGGTAATCCTTTGAACGTGATGATGCTTTTTGAAATTTTTAATTTGTTATTTTATTAAACAACATTTTGTTTTGTAGTATTTTCTCATTATATGAGTTACTGGAGCATGATTATTAAATTTCATTTTTGAAGTTTAATACCAGAGGTAGCTCGGTTAAAGTATACTTTATTGTTTTGCTACAGGGCGAGTAAAGTAGGCATCCATTCCATACAAATAACTAATTTCTGACTTCCTAAATAATACTTTCAATTGTTCAGCGAAATGTAATGAAAGCCTTGAACGAGTTTCGGCTTATTCCTATCTCTCGCTCTTGAAACACTGAACACCGAGCAGTTTTCAAATAAAATACAGTGTTAATTGAAAATTGATTGAAGTTCACGTTAACGAACTGATAATGCTACTGGGGTGCTACCTATCATGATATTTTGCTAGAAATGAAAGAGGTGTTTTTATTGACGCCGTTGAGTTTAATAATAACAAAATGTAACTATGTAGCTTTCCACAATACTACGTCTACTAAAAAATCAATCTTTCAGAATTCTAGTGTTATTCTATTTTACATAAACATTCTTTCAATGCGAAAAAGCATGAGTATCCCTATAATGCCATAATTAGTTCTATTTGTACAGTGAGTATAGGAATTATAAGTACACATCATTATCCTGGAACTGGATATTTAACACGGATATCATTCAGTTGGTAATATATTCTTTTTAAACTAAAAACCGCAGGTAACATATGAGGAAAATACGAAAACAGGTGCATTTAGATTTATTGTAATTTTCTTTGATTTTATTATTTAAATTATCTTCACTCGACATAATTTATAACCTTCTAAGTACGTTTTTCTTATTTTAAACTTTTTCGTAAAATATTTAAAGAAGTTTTCTTTCTTTTTACACTTCACATTGTAATTTATTCTTAATAATTACCTACCCTAAATGGTATTTTGAATTATTATGCATTTGGGAATAAAGAACTGTATGAAGCGTAGAGAAAACCTCTTAATGTCTCATCTTTTCTGGCACTTTCCTGTAAAACTTTATGTATGCAGCTTTATGATCGCATTATACTGGATATAACTTACAAGACAGACATCTAAATATAAATTATATAATGGATAATATGAAACCTCGAGGTATCATAACATTCACTATTAAAATAATAACTGGGAATGTACTTTCAAGAAGCGCATTAACTGTTTGATATTCTAAGATGAAGTTTTAATATAAGGTGTGTCCCCACAGAACTTAAAATTCATTATTTAAAAGACAACTTGAGTTTACGCCACATTGTTCAAATCAGCAAACAAAAAGTAATAATTTACTAAAATAATTATAACACAATACTCAATTAAACTGAAAGTCTCTTTACATTAAAGTTTTTCTGCAAAATAAATATTATAAGAGATATTTGCATATGTGCACTCGTTCCGGACATACCGTGTATAGTAACAATCAGTGAGAAACTTGGAATTCATTTGCAAAATAGTACAAGTTTTAAAGGAATTATTGTACCGAGTACGCCAAGAAAAATATCAAATTCTGACTTATATAACCTCAAACTTTGATGATCTTGTACTGCTGTTTGAATTCCACTGGATTTACTGTATATTCCCTTGAACTTTAAAAAAGCTTTAAACAAGAAAACATACTTTTGGAAGGACTTTCAGTTTAGTCTTACAGGTTTTGTATCATGACCTTTGTTGCTGCTGCTGATCGTTGCTTTATTTCCCACCATTTTGATTTGATGAACGAAAGCACGTAAAAATAGCATCATGTTGGATTTGTGGCGATTTTTGTGTTTACGTAAATAGTATGTCGGCAGGTGTTGGTTTTCGACATAGTTGGCGGTGAAGAAGAAGGATTAGAGCACTGCGTAGAACTATCGGCAAAGGCAAAGCACCGTAAGGAAGCATACACTTGACATCGCTAGTTCTAGTCCTACCCGGGCAAAGATGTACGTTGAGCAGTGCACTGGAGGAAGGACTTGCTGAACTCGGTTGCCTACGTCCCTGCCAAAATGTAGGGTAAACTCGGATTACAGGTTATTTTTGCACACTCATAGACACCACGTGAAACTTATTCTTACTATGCGAATGCTCTATTTGCCTTGGAGAAACATAATATCTTTTTTATGTGTTAGAAGAATTCTGACAAGAAACAAAACCAGTCAACGTCTTATTGAATCAGTGTGACTGAATGGTCTACAGATTAAAGATAAAAAAAAATAAATTACTTTTTGATGGGTTAAAGATACCTTTGCGATGTCCCGACGTCATCTTTCATACATTTTTAGAAAGGAACACCCTACAGGAAAATGCTATTACAGGGTTAACACCACACTAGTTTAATAATTAATAACACAATGCGGAAATCTGTTCCTAGGCAAAAATTAATAATAGCAGTAAATATCTTGTTCTAAAAATGAAAATTAATTTAATAAATCTGTAACTTTAAGTTGAATCTTGACAGAAGAGCTTGCATATTTTTAAATTCTCCAAAAATTTAAATTTAATTTAAATCCGACTTCAGATCCTTTCATTGTTCAATAATTTCAATTTCTTTCAAGATTTTGAAATCATCGGCATATAATAAGTAAGTACAATGAAAAATATTTTGAAAGTTATTATTTATAAAAAGTCAACACAGTAATGGGCTCAGATTGGAGTCTTGTGGAACTCCAGATGTAGCCGAGAATGATTCAGATTTGTATCCCAGGCACTCGACGTATTGTTTCCTCTGTTTTCTACTGAATCTGAGTCGTGATAATTTAATAAGTAAAGTGCGATATCAACCTTATCAGACATCTTATAAAAGTCAGTGTAAACTAATGCCTCTTCTTCAAGCTATTAGAAACTGCCTGTGTAAAGTAACAAAGATTAGTCACTGTAGACTAAACTTTTATGAACTCATGCTGATTAATATCTATTAAATATTTTACCTGATGAAATATAGTGTTGTACAGAACCGATTCAAACACTTTAGCAAATACAGATAAGATACTAACAGGACAATAATTCTAAACTAAAAAATGATAACCGGATTTATAGATTGGACATATCCTGTATGTTGTCCATCTTATGGGAAATACCTTTGTTTCTAATGATCGATTTATAATATCATAAACTAGATCAATCAAATATTTAGCACAACCTTTAACGACTTAGTAGTTTTTAGTTTCTTAATAGCTTTAGATATTTCTTCCTTATAAAGTGCAATGTAATAATCGTATTGAATGACATGTGAATAAGGTCGTTGTTCCGATGTTTTCAGCTCTAAAATAGATCAGGAAGTCCTGAACGATATCAAATCCACCTTCTAGTTTGCGACCATCACTGTATAAAATGCTAAAGTATTTTTCTTTGTTTTGGTTTTCACATAATTCCAAAATTCTTTAGATTCATCCTTCAATTGATTTTCAATTGTATGTTGTAATGTTATGTTATAACATTGCGTATAAATTCAGACTCTGCTTTAAATCTTGTTTGAACATTTGCATTCCGTACAAATTCATTATTTTGAAACGTTGGTTAACTTAGCTATATTGTCAAAAGATATTTTGCTTTAGGCTTGTCGAGTCTCAAATTACTAGTTTGCACGTGCTTTATTTAAATACAGAATCGTCTCACAGACGTCTTAACATTTTTATAGTTTATCAGTTTGCAGAAATTTTGTTAATGCTTCAGCATTTTTATGTCCAAACGAAAGGCTGATTTATGCTCACCGAATAAGGGTTTGACAATG
>VTPC01091089.1:0-19991 GCA_011009095.1 Ignelater luminosus | reverse complement strand
AAAAAATTATCTATGCGGGAGAAAAGATTCGTTTTCTTGGAGAGTCGAATTTGGAACGCGAAGAGGAGTGGTCGACTCGCACGTGTTTGGGGATTTAATCGCCAACGTACGGGCCGGCCCATGAGGGCACGGTACCGTCTTTCTTTTGTCTCGCTTGTTAAAAACCAAGTTGTACCGTGAATTTAATTTTTAAGTGTCCTTCGTGAGCTTTATAGTGCTCTTCATGAGCTTTATAGTGTTCTTCGGGGGTGGGTTCTGAAGAATAATGACGACATGCTTATCGGATCTGAATTTCTAAGTTCACGAGTAGAAAGGATTATTCCTAAGTAATGAATTCCGTAATTAGTTGCCGTCCACTAAATGGGATCGTATAGTTTAACAGCAAGGTTATGGAATTTTCTTTTGACTAAAACTTCAGCATCTCTGTTAGGTGAAATCATGGTATAGTTATTAGTGTCTGATGGAAAAATGGTATTCTCTTCGTTAAAAATGAAGTTTTGTGTTTTGTGGAAATTTAAGTATTTCTAAGATTTATTGTGAATGTAGTCCCGTTTACTATGTTGTTGGAATTCAAGGATTCTACTGGCTAGTGTAAGATAAATGTTTTTTTTATGTTTTAAATTTTAAAATAAACTTTTCATTCTTTTGTTTGAAATAATTAATAAAGTCTCGCACATTAAAAATTCATGATAGTTTTAAATCATGTTTAACTTTGTTTTATGAAATGTTTATTCATTGATTCTTTTGTGTTGCTTTAAAAATTTCTAAACACATTTGTTAGACGGGTCCTTCAGATAGAAATTTCATGTAATAATGTCATTCTTTTACTTAATGTTCGTAAACTCTTGATTTCTCTAATTAATTATATCATTTTGATCTTTTTTTTAAATAGATGTTTATTATTCCAAAGTATAAAAATAAACTCATGTGTATGTAGTTTAACTTTGGTGTTTTTATTTATAAGCTTTGTTTTGTTTTAAAAGCTATATTTAGGTATCGTATCGATGAAGCCCTTACTTCTAGTAGGGAAGACATTATTTGATTTTGTGTGTAAAGAATTATTTTTAGTTTTGAGAAACGAGAGAGAGGCTGAAGATTTAAAATGTTTATTTTATGTTAAGTAAAGAGAATACACTTTGACCCCAGGACACAATTTTAAGTTTTTATATACTGGGTGATATTCTGAGTGAAGTGTATATACAGGGTGTTATTTGGAAAGGAGTCTATATGCAGGGTGCTAGTCTACGAGAAGCTGCGTGGTTTGGCCGGTGGTTTCTTTTTTTTATTTTCAGCTTCTGGAGCCTTCTAGGTATCTTTTCTGGTTTTCAGTTGAAATTTAAGCCTTAGATTCAAGCAATCACGTGATTATCTGGGTCATTTATTATCTCTGGACTACGCCCAATCTTCGACATCCAGCTACGGGATTGAACATCTTCCGATTTCTGGCCTATACGGAAACTAGACTTCTTTTTCAGCTTTTTCTCGTTACAAGTTTGTACTTTACTCCATTTTTAATTGTACTTTAACCTGATTGTAATTAGCTTAATGAACATTTAGTTTAGTTACGTCAAAGTTATTCTATGTTTTTGTTTTAGTTTTATCAAATAGATAATATCTTTGTTGTACCATACAAGATACTTTCTTGTTTGCTTTTTAATAATTGGGACAGATCGTTTCATTTTCTGTGTTTCTAAAACATAGATGATTATAATTAGTGAATTACATATCATTTTGATAATTTAATCTTTTTTTAAATAAATGCAAGTCACAAGTTTTGTTTTTAATTTAAATATTCTTTTTAGCTTAATTACCTAGTTTCTATTGTTTCCAAAAATTATTTATTCTAGGATTGCTTTAAAGTTCTTGACAGCCATACTTGATTTTTATAACGTTCTTTTAACATTTATTTTTCCTGTTTGTTTTAATACAAAATCTAAATGCTAAATTAAGGTTAATTGAAATGAAATGTCTTAAATGTAAATTTACAAAGTTTTATAGTGGAATTAGTAAATCATCCAGATTAAGAAATAAAAATTGATGTGATAATAATAAACTAAGTTCTAGCATAAAATAAAATAGAAAGATGCATAGTAAAAATTAATATTATTGTAGAAATAATATGCTACATCCCTACTCAATTTTTAGCAATTTTCAAAATTTTATTTAATTTTGCTAATGGGCCAAAAACCACTGTAACATCTAATAACGTGCCATCAAAAAGTAACCGAATCGGCGTAACCTATGAAATGAAAAACGTACGCCGGTGATTTCAGATTGTACACAACTATTTTAATCATGTTAACGCAACGTGACAAATGAATAAATAAATCACCGACGGAAATTTTTAATTTCATAGGTTATGCAGATTAGATTACGTTTTGATGGAATATTACTTGACACGCAGATTTTAAAAATTTCAGAATGAAATAAAAATGTCTACAAAAACATTTGCAAATTGCAAGAATAAGTTTTGTGTTTCTGCCGGCAGGCTATTGTCACGTGATGATATATTTTATCTTATAGAATTGTGTAAAATATTATAAACAGTCTTAAATTCTTATTTTTTCAAAACATCTAAAAAGTAGCTCGGGTAAGAAGAACTCTTTCATGCCTGTCTTATTTCTGATATGCCGAAACAAATGCATAGCATGCTAGAAAAATATTTGAATCTAATCTATCAGCTACCCTTGTGTGCGCCGAGTCACGTAACGCCATTAACTCTTTCTTGAACTGAAGAATTAATGTTTACTAATAGAGTGAAATAAAGGTAAAAGTTGCCAAGTGCATCTTCTGTTCTTATAAGTGTAAGCCAACCAGGAGCAGTGATTTTCTCCACTTTCTTAATTGACGTGACATATTGAGATTTCTATTCTTTTAAGTTTTATTTCTCAATTATTCAAATTGTCTGTGTTGTTAAAGATATTCATATTAGTAGTATCTCCCTATAAAAAAAGTTTATTTAAGGTAATAGGTATAAAAGATAAACAAAAACAGAGTTTTAAGAAAATCAAAATGGGTTTTCTAGGTTTACACAACTGTAATAGATTGAATATATTACTGTATTAATTCTAGTCATTAAAAATACGTACTGGAACATGGAATGATGTTAAGAAACCCAATGCTAAGCTTTGGAGTAGCTTCAATGTGAACCCTTACTGACACTGACCAATTCTTATGTTTTTACAGTCAAACTGCTTTGAGGCTTAGATTAGACATCCTTCACAGTTATAACAAAAACATTTTAGAAGGTTAACTTCTTCAAAGTCAAATCGTATTCTGTAATGTCATTTTATAATTTTTCGTCATCTTAATATTTTGCAAATATGGTTAGTCATTTTTGTTTATTAAATCTTTAGTTGAAAACATTTTCAAGTTATTTTGCACGATGTTTATTTAAACACACGTGCGACTTCTTCTTTTTATTGTTCAAATTTCGTGGAACTGTGTCGGCTACACGCTGTTCCGAGCCGAGTTTGTCTTAATATAGGCAAATCTACATTTCAAATTTCGACCTATATCAGTGCGTGTTGTGTTTATATACGGACCCTGTGTGATCCCGTCTCTTAAGGGACATCTGCGGACTCGTCTCGACATGCTACAAGAGGTGTTCGTCTCGCTATCTTTATTCCACTTATGTTTAGTTTTAACTGGCTTGACACGTGGAGGAAGTTTGAAAGGTCAGTGCGTTTGGGTGTATCAAACTTTCGTTGATGGAGTGTAGTTGCCTGATAATCATCTTGTTTTAAATGTTTATTAAAGCACTAGCGGATCTTTGTCCACCCTGTCGACCGCATCCGTCACATAAATTTGAGAGAAATTCACCGTCTTGGGTCCAAGTCTGGTGGGTCCTTCCTTCAAGTCTATATACCAGCTGTTTGATTAGATTTAAGATAATTTTAAGTCAGTAGTTTTATTTCTTACCTTTCTTTGTGTACTAGAATCAGCTGCATAGGTAGTTTTTGTATGTAAATTTTACAACGACAGGTACTCGAGTTTAAAGCTGAAGTTAAAATCAATAATTTAGTGAACTAAGCGGTTTCTTTGAGTTAAATGAAAGCTTTTGGCTTCTTTTTGTTTTTTGTTAATATACGGAAGTTATATAGCAAAGTTTTTCTTTGTTGCTGTGACTTATGTGGTTTAAATTTATTATTGACAATATGGCAAAATTAATACTTTTATATTCATATTCATGGGCTTCGGCATATACTGATTTGTTTTTGTCAAAGTTTATTGTTCTTTTATGAAACCTTTTTTATTTATTAGTAAATAGTCGAATGTGGATATATTTTAGGGTATTTCATTGTTTACTGTTTCTTCCTCCTTTTAGGTGGTGTAAATATATTTGTGTTGTAACGGTTTGTTACTCGTCGTCATAAAATTATTTAAATTTCCTAGAATCTCGCCAAGATTTCATTATTCTAAGTTGATACGAAAGTGTCATAAAATAATGTGGATGCATACTCTCGACTTATTTAAGTTAATTTCTATAATTTATTGTTGAATTCAAAATTTGATTTGTTCAGTTATTAAATTAAATTAGGAATTCTATCTTTTTAAGTTTTATTATTTTATTATTTGAAATCATCCTTTGTGGAAAAATGCGAATTTTGTTGTCCTCTGGGAATCCCCGAAAAAAGTGCCCTTAAACAGTCCGATTTTTTAAATATTTGTTATTGTCCCGTATAAAAACTTTATTTATGTTTGATAATTCTTTAAAAATTCTAATTTAATTCAAAAAAGCAAAACATTGATCCTAGATCATTGAATTTCTCTTCAATGAAATTTGTCTTAGTCATTTCACATTTTGAAATTTGGCGGATGGGTGGACACTTTTCTTAGGTGTGGTCCTTCCGGTTTCATCTGGGAGAAGGGCATTGTGAAAAAAGTTGCACAATCAACAGGTTGGTTGTCGTATTGGTGGTAATAATTTTGCAATCAGAATTAAAAGATTTCTTTAGCGGAGTCTGAATAAATATTGTGTTAGTGAGTTTTTTCGTAGATTGTAAATTTTTATTTTAGTTTTTGAATTCTGTTATGGCTGTTTATGACATGGAAAAACCGAGATTATTAAATAGTTCCCCAAATGCATCCGTTGTAGGGGTGGGTCCACTAATGTTTTTCAAAGCTGCTTCAAGTGAAATTGAATTTCTTTTTAATTTGAGCTAGGAATTCAACAGAGGTAATATCATTCATAACCTCACAAAGCTGTGGTATACAATGGTATTGGATCAACAATCAGAATCTAGCAAACATCATTGAATGTAGATCCTCAGAGGAATGTGATAAAACCAGGAAACACATATCTGTGAGTTAAACCTGTGTTTTGTTTTAACGTTTATTTTTTAAAAATTTGTTCATACGACAAGGTGAAACTTTGGTTGTTGTACAGCGATTTGGTGACATTTATTGTTTTTTTGATGAATTAGTGGTTATTGTTAAAATCCACTTACTTTAACAATTAAATATCTTCGATATTGTGGATATCCATTTGTTTTATTGACAATTAGTTGCTATCGATGATATCCACTTGTTCAATGATTAAATATATTCAATATTATGAATATCTGTTTGTTTATTGATAATTAAGTTGCTATTATTGAGGTTTATTTGTTTGTTAACCTAGTTGTTAATTAAACTAGGGTGGCGCCATCTTTATTTAGTGAGGATTATTTAAAATTAAAAAGGTTTTTCACTCGGTTGAAGAGGGTCTTCCTTTTTATTTTGTGTTTTATATCTTATGGATAAACTCCACGTCTGTTTTGGAATTATGAGTTTTTCTTCCAATTTAAACAAAAAAGCTCTGGCGTGCAACATAAATTAGTGTTTTTGTTGGGTTTAAGATAGTAATTTAATAACAGACCTGTGGTTTATCATAGTATTGGTAGATCCCAATTAAATTTTAAAACTATCTGACACTCACGATCCAAAGTGAGATGAGTCATCATTAGCCAGATTGTTTCTAATAAGTATTTAAGTTATTTGGTGAGTAAGTAACCTTTTAACTAGAAATAACTTTTTCTTTAACAACTGTTACAGTGTACGGGTATTGTGAACCAGACATTTGGACCAGTGGAAGGCGACCTGAATAAGTATTGTCTTTTTTTTGTTCTATGAGCATACTCTAGATTCATCATTACGAACAGGAGTGGTTGAGTTTGTCATAGAAGCTAAGTTGAGTAAACCACTGCAAACTGTTTAAGCAGAGAAATATTAAGCCTAAGATATTATAAACTCTTTTGATAAGTTTAAAAGAGCCCAGACTGTACAGTGTTTATTGTTATCAAGGTGTTCTATATATACAGATGTATATATCGTATGTAGCGTTTTCTGGGGAGGAACCACACCAAGAAATGTGACAATTTTGATATGATTCTTGCCGCCCATACCGATTTTGTCATTCTAAATTTATAGGTGAGTTTTATTATTGAATCTTAATTCAATTTACCTTTGGTTACTTTGGTGATCCAAGGGGGGAGAAGGGGCACCGATGTCTTGAGCTGCTGTGTGCAAGACCTTAGTCTGAACGGGCCATAAGGCCACTTTTTTTGGTTTTGTCCATTATAATTCTTCTTATAAAATTAATACTTTATTTAATACTTGTGGTTCTTTTGTACAAATTGTATTTAATTGGACCTAACCTAAGATTCCCTGCCAGTAAAGACGTAGTCTGATATGGATTTCGGAGATCATAATTTTAGGCTTCTTCACAATTTTCCATTTCCGTTAGTAATCTCATTCGATCTTTTGCGACTTCCAAATCAGCTTCTTGCAACTGCTTCTAAGGTATTACCGAGTGAAGTTGAGCTGTAAAACCTAACACGACGTATTCTATAATACACATGACAAAAACAATATTGAATCATATGATACAATGCCTTATCCAATGGGCTTCATAGCACCACAAGTGAACTTGTTACAGTTCTTCTAGAGAATTGAATATCAGCTGCGATAGTATAAATTTCTTTTGCAATGGAATATTACGTTTTCTTTATTTAGTGAGAAAGTGGGTCTTAACATGGAATATGAGTCACGCTGACGCGACGGAAAAACAATCACTTTTTTAAACGTAAAAATAGACTTAAGAAGTGTTGAAAGTCACCGATTGTGTTTACAACGTTCACAGCCGGTTCTAAAATCTGATGCCCGAGAAGGCGTCGTTCTAGTAACCTAGCAGTTGAAGAATTCCCACTAGAAACAATTAATTATTTATTATCCTGAATTTCAGTGAGGTAAATAAACTTAGAGAAAAACTAACATTACAACGAAAATTAAGACAAATTGCCTTTAATGTAGCAAGTGTCATTACTATTTAGTAAATTTAAAATTTATGGCAAGTCGGCAGTGTTATAAACTGCCATGAATGTGCTGATAGTTCCGAAGCCCTATTGCTTTTCTTACTACGTATTATCGAGTATAATTCTAGTATATTGTAACGTTTTTTTGTAGTCATCCTCCCGTTACATGGCAAACCTCGCTGTATTTCACCACCTTGCATGGGGTATGTATAAAATTTTCTTTTATAGCTTATTTCTCTTGTTATGGAAATCTTATTCAGATTTATTACGTTGCTCCTTTAAAGGGGGGTTAAGCTCCAGAACCTTGGGTTAGCAGGGTAGAGATCCACTGTTTCTCTTGTTATGAGATACTTCGTTTTTTATCCGTATGATAATTTATAATTATTTCACGCTTATTCAAGCGGATCCTTGTTTTATTATGTTCTCATGGACGCTGCTATTCAACTTGAATTCTTTTGTGTAAAATTGGTTAATTTCTTCTTTTGCCCAGTGTGATAATTTACGGACTGGTCAACAATTTCCGAATTCTGGGAGAACTCGAGAGACCGACGAGGCAAAACGAATCGAGACACGACTAGTGCACTGTCTTCTCGCAGATCTTTACACCCTCTGAGGTGGCTTCGATTCTTGTGAATGAAAAACAAAAACCCTTTACAAAGGGGTAAGTTATCTTTATTTCTTACATCCCTGTGTCCTCAATTCTAATTGTTGTTCCTTGTCTTCAGCTTTTTTGGTTAGATTCAGGTAAGTTTAATTCTGGTAATAATTATTATACAAGAATTCTTCGCGTGACTTCGATGAAGGTTTGTTGGTAACCGGAGGTATCGTACTTTCGTAGTATCAGTGATTGCTGGGAGTGAATTTGTCTCCACATCTTGTTGCTGAACCAGAAGAGGTTGAGCCCAGGAGCTTTTAATCTAGAAGATTTCGTACTCAAGTTTTATAGTAAAACAACAGAATATTTTTTTTGGTTCCAAACTTTAAGAAATTTTTTGTGTAATTTAGTAATCCAAAAGTTCACTTATATTTACTATCATTCGATTAATTAAAATAGTATTTTTTGATTTAATTTTTCAAAATTAAATTAGCTAATGATTAATTTTTTATTATTTATTGCTTCTTGTAATGATTACAATTAATTACCATCTTTTACTTTGATTTGACTTTACCGCGCCCTAAAGTAATTCTATCTTAAGACTTGTCATGTTAAAATTTTTTTTAACTATTTAATTTTCGGATTTTACTTGAAGGTTACACTTTAATTTTCTTACATAGGATTATTTTGACTGTCTGCAGCTTCCGATCGGAACCCGCTTTCGAAGATGTATGGTAAGATCTTCTACATCAATGATTATCCGAAACTCACCTTGATTATCCTTAAACTTTACATAACTGTTTTTAATTCTTTAATTTAATTTGACTTACACTCGGATTAATCACAGATTTTTTATCCAAATTCTTTAAATTAATTAGTAAAGTTTTCAAAAATTTTTATAAACCTTTAAATTTCTTTTATTTTTCTTGAACCTTTTAATATGTGGCTTTTGAACGGATTTAGATTAACAGCCGAGTGTACCTTAAGATAACAATTGTTTGAATTTTTGTAGCATAACTTTGGATTTATTCCGTGTCAATATTCAATCTCTACTTTAGCACACCCAAAAGCTACCAACTTGAGTTCAGCTGGCCTAGGACCAAGCGTTTCTAGTTTTCGTTTATGTTAAAACTGTAACGCAAGCTTTACGTTGCAATATGTACCAGAAAATTCCAACAAGCGACACGATACTGTTTGTTACACATTAATTTGATTAGTTATTAGCGTGAATATAACTTTTGGTATATGGAGTCGAATCTTTTTTGATCGGGTTTCTTGTTTGGGTTCTTTTGACGTATGCAGAATGTAGCAACTAAATGCCGAAAAGCATACATTCGATTGAATAATAAATCTTTTTCTCATGTCTGATTTAGCTGCACATTTCCGCAACGTTTTATAATTTGCAATGCTGCAGTCAACTTAGTTTTTCCAAAATTAACCCTACTTTTATCTTATTACAACTCACCAAGGTTTAAATTGTTTGCAAGCATCACTCTCGTAGAAATGTCTCTTAAAGATGTGAATTCCAAATTTGTGCACAATTAATCAAGATTAGAAGAAATTGGTAAATGTTTAACTGTTTAGCTGGAGAATTACAATACAACAACTAGTGATCAACTACATGGTACTTAAGGCACTGATTGCTTGATAAGCAGTAAGTCTGAGTTAATAACATTCAGTAAGCCTACATGGATTTGTTTCTTTAAATAGAAAACGTTTGAAGGTTTTAAGTTTGTCTATTATTAAGGGTTGCTTCCCAAGGCCTACCAATATTAGGTATAATTAGTATATGTGTGTAATAGCATTTAGATTATAAGATTGATGATTTTCGATTAAGGATTCCGGGTTTCCAAATTCGACTCGAATCAAAATTGTACAAAAAAATTGCATCACTTTTTCTAAGACAGTCAAAGAAGTTTTGTCAACAGGGCAGCTGAAAGGCAGTTAACAATGAAAAACCAATATTTAATAATCTTTTCATTTTACCCATTTTTACTTAACTCCTCCTACATAGCAATAAAATGAAACTTTCTTTGATACAGAATAATTTATTGTGCCTTTCATCTTGCTCTTTTCGCTTCGTTTGTATTGTAACGCTAAGTACGATTTCTGGTATTTCTCTGAAACTAAGTTTGTCAGCAGAAATGTTTTTGTTTGTTAAATTGATCCCTTTATATTTCAAGTGCTATTTAATATAGAAACCCTTACATTTCAAGTTTTTACCAGTTTCAACCGGTTTCTATAAATTAAATCTCTCGTTTCTGTAATTTATTTCATTGTAAATCCAGAAATACATTTAAACCTGACAATAATCTTATTAATTTCGAAAAAGATATATTAATAATACTAATAATAATAATAACTGAAATCAATTTCAGTTGTTACTTTCCCATATTATCTGTTGATCCTGTCTTTCAAATTAACCAGCAAAGCGGAAGGGTACGATTAACGGAAAGTGAATAGATTTATTATTTGTCGTCGCACAAAATAATATTTACTTTGAACGAATGATTTTCAGTTTACAGTGAATTGTGGAAGATTCATCCTCTTTTTTTAGGAATTCAGCAATGTTTGTACAAAGGGAGCATTTTGAGAAAATTGGAAAATATGTATGTTTGTTCTCTGAAAGCCGCATTATTTATTTATAAGAACAAAAAACGACAACAACCGAAATAAAGTAAAAATAGGGAATGATAGGAAACTACTGAAAACGACCTTTAACGTTGCTTTACCAACATAAGCAGAATAATTTATAACAATCAATTTCCTTTACTTCCTTCTTTTGGTACCATGTTATTTAAAGCCTACTTTAACTGATTTCTGGTTTAAAGGTTCTTTGATTTGATTTACAAATGTCGTAGGTAATGATCGATTATTGATTTCCGTATCGGTGACACAAGGATTTCCCTTTAACTTCCAATTTCGTATTCATAGAGCAGCAAACGAGGATTAAATGAGATTTATTCAGTCGGTTTGTTTCCTCCCCGTAATGAAATTCGAATAGAATACAACGTTTATTTAAATCTAGACAATGCTGGGGTTTAAAGGAAAAGCAAAAACTTCTCTTTGTAAAACAAAACTTATAATTGAGCTACTGCTCTTTGAAAAGTTGAAAATACATGCTTTGTTTTCGTTGCTGCATTACATTTTCATAAAATTGCATTTGAACGTTTAAAATAAAAATATTACGACTGCTCTTTGTTGTTTGTGATAAATTCGAAAATGAAAAGCAAGGATTCAAAAAAAAACAAAAAAAATCAATCTGTATTCGTATTCAAAACTGATATAAATCAAGTGAAAGATAATGTTTGCCTCTAGAAACTTATGTAAATATTATTGAGATTTACGAAGTAACTTTCTATTGGTGACATTTCGATTTATGTTATTTTAATAGGAAACGAATATATCACAATCCAATTTTCACTAGTTTGAAAAGGCAAGTTTTGATATAAAAGCAAGATCAACAGTAAAACATTAAAAAAGTCAATGTTATTCAAATATTTATATTCAATAAAAAAAAGTGACAAAATTCTCAAAGGAAAAATCCGAGATATATGGGGGCAACGCAAAAAGTTTTTCATACTACTTGTTTTCAATTTTTGATTTATTTTATTTATGTTTCTGTTTAAATGTAAAAGTTTATATTGTGAACACTTTTAGTACAGTTCTAAGCGACTAAATGATTTTTTCCATTTTTGCTCACTGAGAATCTGGTTCTTGATGTTCGAAGCTGTGTCTAAAAAAGTTGTGAGTCCGGAGAAACATCTCAAAACCTTGATCGTTGGTGTAATAGATCTAAGAATTGTTTTATTCTTTCCATTTTCATTGTTTTAGAGTTCTTCAATACTTCCTAAACTGCAAGGTTATTTCTGCATGAGAAGTAAGTGACATACGTGACGTACATTGTTATACAATGGCTTTGCAAAACTTTCCAAATCTTCTCATGTTTGTTATACCTATGAAGGGAGGCTGAGTTCCATGTTTCAAGGCGCTGTTCTAATAAAAAGATTCAAATACAAAAAAATGCTCTAACTTCTGGGTGGAATTTCTGGAAGTAAGGACAGTAGCATGTACTGTCAAACCTACCAATATTTGTTTATTTACAGTATTGTGCAGATTAGTGTAAACACTATGAATTCTTCATATTTCTTACGATATCAACTCTTGCTATGTTATGTTTGGCAGTTATTTTCTCTCAAACTACATAATTTCTAACTGAACATTTATCATTGCTTAGAACACAAGTTATTTCAAGCCATTTCACATATTCTTATTGTTTTTAAGAGTTAGTAACAATATTAATAGGTTTTGACGGTTGGAAAACGTCGGGAAAAAGAGAAACGATTATCACACTAAGTGATTTCATGCCAATAACTCAGAGAAACATTGCTCAAGAGTTTTCTGTAGGCCTGCAAGCTGTAAACAAGATAATAAAACAAAAAAAAGAGACCAGATCAGTTGCAATACAGCGTAAGGAAAGATGTGGAAGAAAAAGAAAGACAACTCCGAGAGACGTATCCTTTCATTTAAGAAATAATAAAACAAGCTACGAGCTCCAGAAAGGCTTAGAAAAGGCTGGAGTGAAAATTAACGACTTTACAATTCGTAGAGTACTCCTGGAAGGTGACAGAAAAACCACAAAATCACAGAAGAAACAACTTCTCACAGCTCCCACGATGAAAAAACGACTAACTTGGGCCAAAAGGTTTGGCCATTGGACTGAAGAAGAACGGTGGAAAATATTGTTTTCTGATGAAACACATTTTTTGGTACACATTCGTACTAAAGAACACAAACAAAACGTAACTTATAGCAATTGAAGGTATGATGACCCGTGAAAAATACAAAGCATTGTTGGAAAAATGTTTGGTCATGGAACTAGACCAAGAATCATTCAGCGCCATGCCACGTTTCCAAAATGATGGTGAGGTGTTTTAAAGGCAAGAACATTGCCCTTCTCGACTGTCCTGGAAACTCGACAGATCTCAATCCCGTTGAAAACCTGTAGTCCATATACAAGGCTAGAGAACAAAGTATGAACTGTACGTACAACAAAATGGTCAACCCTGCGAATCAAGTATGGCATCGGGATGAGAATATAAAGAAAAGCTGCAAAAATCTAATTGAATCCATGCTAAGACGAGTCTAGGGTGTTATTAAAGCCAAAAAAGGACATACATCGTATTAAATAACTGTAAAATACATTGTATCAACGCCTTAAGTCACACTAATTTCAAATAAACGTCAATTACAAAAAACACTGGCTGTGTTCACATTAATTTGCACAATACTGTACAATTACATTTTCTAGTCTACGTGGGCGTGGTAGGTAATGTGTTTTCTTGATTTCTTCAAGCGAAAAGAATCCGTTAAAATATGCTACCCTGGTATTGATATTTCTCCACGGAATTCGTCCATTTATTTCTCATTTTGTCTAATCTCTTTTCATCTACTGTCTTACTTTGTCTAATGAACCATTTTATCGACCAACTCAATTCTGCCAATTTCGATATTCATTATTATTTAACGCCGAAGAACTTCAGTAATAGAAAACTTGACCTACACTATGTGACTATTTCTAGGTTGCAACACCTCCGATTCCAGTAGTAGTTGAAGCCACAAGGTCCAAGAAAAACGCGACTCAGAACCTCAGTCACAAAACAACAACCTTTGTTTGTTCATTAGAACAGACTTCCTTAATCCTATAACCTTTAGAATTTACAGATCTATCCAACAAGTTGTCAAAATCAGAGCTCGAATCATTACTGGATTTGGGTATTTGAGGCAATGGAATTCTTACAGCCTTGTAAGATCTTAATTTTTTTAAAGTTCTTGCTGAGCTATGGATCCTATCAGTCTTTTGTAAGACATTCCTGTATTTCATACCTTTACAAATCTTGCAGGGTCTTGAGTCTCTGTGAACTTTGAGATTCTTTTGTTACTGTGTCGTTTTACAGTTCGTTGGTTGTCACAAAGAAATAAACAATTTTACACAAACTTTTTGTGAAATCATGAAATGAAATAATTTATTACTTATCATAGCATGAAAAGTTGACTGTGCGCAGTTGTGCAGAATTTTCTAGAATCCGTGCAAATTGTAAGCATGCAGGTAAAAATCTGCTGAGTAACTTGTTGACTGTACGTACGAAAACGATGGGTATAAAAAGCTTGAGCGCAGCTTGTAAAAATTGAAAAGGTGAGCATCAGAAGAATAAAAACTTGAAAGACGCTAAAAATAATAAATAGAAAAATAAAAATACTTAAATCAAAAATGGAAACTAAAATATTCTAGGTGTAAGAAATGATAATGAAAGTTGAAAGTTAAAGTCTGAAAAACTTATAAAACTTGTAATTTTAGCCCCGTTAGGACCAAACTTTTCTATATTAAATGTCTAGAAAATAACTCTCTTAATAATTTTAAGTCTTCCAGAAATTTTTCTAGGGTAAGTTGTAGATTTCCGCAAGTCAAACACAAAAAAAAACTGGAAATCAAAAGCAAGTTAAATCTTAAGACCTATTGGCGGTAATCATTGATATTTCTTCACGGATTTTGCCCATTTATTTTTCATTTTGTCTAATCTCTTTTTATCTACTGTCTTACTTTGTCTAATGAACCATTTTATCGACCAACTCAATTCTGTCAATTTCGATGTTCGTTATTATGTAACGCAGAAGAACTTCAGTAATAAAAAATCGTTGAAGAGTTAGAATCTGACTTCTTGGCCTACACCATCTCGTGTAAAATTAGTTTGTTTAGTTTCACTTTGTCTAATAACATAACCTTACTAGTTTATAGGTTATTTCTCATTGCAAACATTTGTTGTCATTAGTAAAGAAAATGTATAGTAGAAATATGCTCTCAGATTTTTCTAGAAAGTCAATAATCCTTTTATCAATCCAACTGAACTTTAGTCTTAGACAGTATGGGTTGTTAGACTATTGAGAAAAAATTCATAGTTTTGCATCTTACCCATCAGGTTTCTTGTTTGGTTTTTAATTTTTTCTTACACTGTATATTCCCCACTAGTCTTGTTTTTTCCAATTTTTGTAGAATAACTGCTTGCGGTTAAAATTCATACCACATTACTGAAATAACCGTCTTGAGATTATTGATATAATGGTGTTAAACTACTCAAAGATGAAGAAGTGCAAGTAAGACGTTTATCATTCAAAGCTGCTGAGAAAACACGCTAAGCTTACGTAATTTAGAATTCATTTACGTATACAAAACAAAACAGTTCATGGAACCTGCAATAAAATGCAAATAAAAACAATCAAAATACAATAATACAAATAGAAAATGCAAAGTTATACATTGTAAGAGTTGGATATTCAATTAAAGCTGCGTTTGCTGAAATTAATTACAGTTTTCAAACAACCTAACTACCAAAATTTCTTCAAACATTGAACCTAAATTGGAATCACCAGTTCAAACATTACATATCTATTCAACATTAAACAAACAGAAACTTTGCCTTATTTGCCTATATAAACTCAATATTAGCATGTTACAGCTAAACAATCCCTATTTTGATATCTTTGATTATCCAGGTAAATTTGTATACATTCTATAAATGTTCCATCATTCATAAATAGTCGTGTCTTGTTAAAAATCCTAGTCTTCCATTTAACTAAACTTTGAGCTTAAGCCCTAATAATATTATCTGTTGAAATTATGTTTTTACCCATTTTTTATACAAAATACTGCATGTAATGTATTTGAACAAGTTCTCCATGTTAGTAACGTTTTTACTTAAGGAGAAATCTTTTAAATTAGTACACAGTGTTGTGTTCTTGGAAAAGCCTCATAGTAATGTTTTCTAAATTTCTTTCTAAAGGTAAATATTATCAAAGCCTTTAAAATGTTTTAAAACACTATTACATATCTTATTAAAAGAAATATTTGCAACTTAAGAATTGGTGTACTTTATCATTTTTTCAAAGTGTTCATTGGGGACCACGATTTTATCTACATGAGTTGTAGTGTTGCCAAATCGCCTTTGTATTCCCATGAGAGGGTATTCTGCGCATTGCCTTCTTGAGGATTATTGTGCAACCTTGTAGATGACCTTTCAGATAAAGACACTTGTTGCTTGAAAGTCCACAATAACTTTCTTCGACTTTTCTGGATTCTAATATTTAATTTTCATAACTATATCTTAGTTTCTGAAAGGTTAGGTAGTAGGTTAGAATATAATTACGTGAAAATGTACATTTTTAATTTATCATTTACAATTTCAACAAAATTTTTATTTTTGTGGCCTGGTATGAATAAGAACCGCTTTTGCTCTTGTGCTGTTGCCATTGGTAGTGAAACAAATTATTTCTCTTGTTAAGTCAAATCATACTGAGAAGCATCAGTAACAGTTTAATTTGTTATTTTTCTACCAAGTCACTTCAATTTCATGCACTTGTTTTATCGCATTTTCAGCTTCATTGTTCTAGCCTATTCTAAATCACTTCGTAAAATTCAAAGTAGGTCACGATAACTTCTTCCTTACTTGAACATTGTCGATTTTTAATGATTTGTTAGATTCAGAAACAGATAATAATTTAATAGTGCCAAATCTAGAAAATAGAATGAACCACACTGTTTAATGCTAGTGGCTGAAACAGCAAGTCTCTCTTGATAAACGAGCACACATTGATTTTGTTTTTATTTTCTCACGTAATCTGTGCGGTTGATTTGCTGAATTTATTGATTCACTTCTTGCAAGTAGATTATGATAATTTCTCTTGAGTGAGATGTTTGGACTGTTGAATACTTTCAGGTTGAAAGTGATCTACCGCAATCAATGTGCTCGAAAAAATCTTCCAAATCAGTTTGACATCACTCTAATAACTAAACGACGTAAAATGTCAATACAAAATTGTTTGTGCTTAAAAGCCAAGATTCTCAGAACCCATCAAGGATACGTTTTTCTCAAATCCAATTTCGTGTACAAAATATTATGTGTAGACTCAGCAACTGCAATTTCTTTTCGGTGTGCCAGATTTTGTCAATTCCCGTAAACTTGTTGAACTTTATGATTGCTGATTTTGATTGATTACCATAATACAAGAAGCAGCATCTCTACCTAAAATAGTAGACATATTTTTGAAAATTCTTCTAGGAGGCTCAGTTTTTTCCATTAAATTTGAAATGTTTATTGTTTTCTAGATTAATCACTAATAAATAAATAAATGTCAAAATTCTTCGCTAGGCAAATTTACCATCTATACCTGATTATTCTCAAGATATCTTGTTGGGATTCTCGTAGATCAAACGTTTCTTCAATCATGATAGCAATTTTGTGTAATGTAAATGTAGAATTTTAGCGGTAATCGTGAGAAGTATATTTTGGACTGACAAACGCGATGTTTGGTTTGCGGCCCAAAAGCAACCACTGAAAATGCACCGTAACCGTCGTTACTTCTTCTCTACATTGAACCAATACGGCTTGAACTATGAATCAGATTGAACCACCTAACTCTAGAAAAAGTATGATAAACAACTTACACTAAATTTAATTTAAAACTTAAATATGGGATTCAAAATTTGAGCTGATGGTTCAAAGAAGCAGAAACAACGTGACAGTTTTTAGAAATATGCTAAGAAAATTGTCAAAAAAATAAAAATACAGAAAAATTATAAGTTTACCACAAGAAAAATGATGGTAATTATGATAACTACTAAACTGCCTAAAATAATGAGGAATGTTTGATGAGATTCGCTTTATCGCTATTGTTTTTCGATTCGTTCGAAGATGCACTCCACTATAGAAACGAATTTCTATGGAATCAATAGGGAATCAAAATTGTTTGTGATGAATTTAGGATTTTACAAAGTAATATCAAGGTTGCGCATGTGCCTCATTAAGTGCACTTAAGGTATCTTTATTACACAAAATAATTATGATATTCAAGGTTATCTCTTTATAAGCAAATCCAGTCTTATTGATTTTCAGGATAAGATTGCAGTCTTATAGTGAATACCACCAAGATAAAGTTAGCTGAGCAAGTAATTTTTGCATGCTTTTATTCTTATTTTGGAAGTGTTTTTCATAAATTTATTCTTGGCTTGCAAATTTGTGAAGTTTTTGTCTTCTGAAGATGAATTTGTTTCATATTTGGGCAATTCGGTCTGAGTAATTATTAATTTAAGCGAAACTCATTTATTGTAACTCTGGAGAATTGTTCGATATAGCTACCCCTAGCAAAGCAACGTTTTGAGAGCAAGTTTTTGGTACCAGCAGATAGAAAATTGCTCACAGAACACAATCAAGTAGCCGGAGATAAAAAAAATTAATCCAATCTTGGTGAAACCGACGAGAAACAAACACGATTTTTAAGCACATGTTGCACGATATAAACAATGAAGATGGCAACTAACTCAACTGCTGCGCACACTACCAACCCCCTACTGCAGCATGAACTGCGTATGGATGTTATGGGCAGCTTACTTTCACTCGCAAAATGTCGGTTGTGAGTGTTGGCTGCGATCTTTGTTAATCTTTTTAATGAATTTCAGCCCAAGCGAGGGTATTGCTAGGTTAGAAAGAGTTAAACATTAATCTTTTAATGAACTCCATCCTAATCTAGCGCGGGGGCGTAGCAAGGGTGTGGTTAGGTTAGAAGGAGTTAAACGTTAATTTTTTTAATGAATTTTACCCCAAGCGAGGGTGTTGCTAGATTAGAAGGAGTTAAACGTTAATTTCTTTAATGAATTTTACCCCAATGTTGCGCGGGGGCGTAGCGAGGGTGTTGTTAGGTTAGTAGTAGTTAAAAGAGCATTTATTAATGAATTCACCCATGCTTGCGCGGAATCGATGTTCTCCAGATGATGTAGGAAAATTGGGATGTGATACTGTCGGTTGGTACGCTGTCGGAGAGTAGTACGAACGTTGCCACATATTATAGTGTCATGGCTGTCGTTGTGCTAGTGAACTGTCAAGATCGTTGATTTTAGAAGTTTTTTTAAAATTCTCTAAGTGTTTGGCGTCGGAGAGGCCTTCCGCGGGTGTCTTTTAATTCTCTGAATGGATATACATGCATTGGTAAGGTTAAAGTCTTTCTGTACAAGTTTAATCCCAGGGCTGTATTGAACTGTCATATAAATTTTGCTTTTATATCTCGGTTCAGTAGTTAAAATATTAAAATTCTCGAATTGAAATTGGTGGTCAAATTGTAAGGCGTAATTGGCTAAAGTACAGGAGTCTTTCCCTGTTTTGCAGTCACTCTCATCCATGTACTTGTTTGTCCAATGTAACAGCAGTCACAATCTCTACATAGCACTTTGTATATGATGTTGGATTGGAAAAAAGGAGAAGTTTTTTTTAATGTACAGTAGTCTTGAATTTGTTATTAGAGTTTGGACTGTGGTCTTCTTCAGTTTAATAATTATTTTAACATGTTTGGCCTTTTTACGCAATAATACCACAAAACTTGTTACGCTTGTTTGTTATCATAGATGTTTTGCTTGCTCTCGTTTCTAGATAACTAATAAAATTCACTACGTGCTTCAATTTCAAATAAAAAATATTATTCTAGTTATAATGGATATTGTTGCTTAATACTGCAGATTTATTTAAAAAGAATTCAAGATTTATGTGTTGATTTTACCGTGTTTAGTGAATTTTGAGACACAATGTATGTTATAACTCACATTCATTTACAGTAGCATTATTAGATATCTGCTTGAAAAACCATTATTTAGTTTACTACTGTTGTTAAGTTTATGTTGCAATCTTGCTTCAATTTCATGATAAACTAAGGTAATAAAGTTAAGAAATTAATCTCATAAACATTAATATAGTTAATATTACCACAGACGTGCCCGAATTCTATCACAGTAATTAAGAAAATTTTTGGGTATACCGTAGCTTGCGCTTAAGAAAATTATTAAAAACCATACTTTCTCTATATAACGTCAAGATTTCACCGTGATGGTTCGTTTGAAGATCAAAATTATAAAAACAGAAACCTAATAAGTATATTTTACTACAGCACATGTATAATATATCATAACAGCCAAATTATTAACGAACAAGTTTCATTATCTAGCATTAAGCTTTATTAGCGGCGTCTTGTTTTGAAGAAGAAATTAAATTAGCATATTTTTT
>VTPC01091088.1:116580-146491 GCA_011009095.1 Ignelater luminosus | reverse complement strand
TATGGTAAACGCTTTCAGTTGAAATGCCGGCAGCCTTGGCTAACTCATCAACCTTCAATTGCCTGTCTGACTTTAAGTACCATTTCTGTAGTTGTAGCACTTTTTGGGCGTCCACTACGGGGATCGTCTTCCACACTGGTACGGCCACGTTTAAACTCCGTAGTTCACTTTAAAACAGTGGAAAATGATGGTGCAGATTTTTTCAATACTTTTTGTAACCCTTCATGAATTTTCGTCGTCGATAAACCTTCCAGAACAAAAAACTTAATTACTGAACGAACTTCTGTTTTCTCCACTTTAACAACACACGTTTGGCGTCCTTTGCGTGCACTGGTTTCACACAGAATAAGTTGATACAGTAAAATGAATTTTTGGTAGATGTTTGTTGAAAGATAATATGTTAAAATGGCATTAACAACTTGACGCTAAAAGTGTTACATCTTAGTATGTTAGCTTTTAAGGTAATAATTAAGAAAGTCTTAAGGGGACTTTTTAATATCAACTTTTGTACATTGATATTACCTTCTGAAACCAGCCCACTAGTAATTACATAAATTATCGCAATAAGTAACAACTAGCGCCGCGTATAGATCATTTCGAGAACTTTTCAAATTATCCTACCCAGTGATAAATAAAATTTTATCAATTTTGGAGAAGGTAGAGTCTTGCAGCCATGCTGATGAGTTGACAGAAAATATTTTTATTATTTTCCGTAATTTATTTTCGATGCATCATACGAAAAAACATAAGAGTAACTTTGAATAAATGTTTCTAAGAAATTTTCAGCAAAACTTCAACCACACTATATTTCGAGAATGTGACGTTTTTTAATGTGGGTTTAACAAAGTAGTACTATATTTATTTTTTTAAGTTATCAAGATTCAAGTTGAAAGATCGTGTATATGACAATTAATTGTTAAACATTACTGTATTATTTGTTGAGTTTTTCACGATTCTTGTTGGTTTTTCTAATTAAAAATTCATAACCAAGCGTGTCAATTAGATAGAAGGATGAAATTAGCTGTTAAATTTGAATATATTAAAATGGATCAATGCTGAATAAATTTCACAACCATTATTTTCGCCGTTGTCACGTGATGCGTCGGCCTGAAATTCTAGGTAGCCTTGGCTGAATGTAAAGACAGGTTTTATTTTTCAGTATCATATTTAGAGTTATAGAAAAACTTGGAACAATTCTTCTATGTTCCCATTTGGCGAATTGTACGCGCATACGATAACAGCACTAATGTCTTTTATTTTGATTACAGTGATTTGCAATCTACTTCTCTGTATATACAGCAACTACATCAATGATTTCCACTCTTTTATTTCAAATCAATATTTGTTAACTATTAGTATCCTATCATACCCTCAACTTCTACAAAAGGAGTTGGTTATTTATTAATTCATGGTGGTTTTGCTAAACATATTACTAAGTTTTTTTTTTATTACAAAGTATGACGTTTTGTCATCAAAGATCAATGAAAGTCACTCAATTACAGACAGTAATTTTAGTAAAAAATCTTTTTTACTTTTATGTTTTTTGTCTTAAAAAAAACAAATGAAACATTTTCAGTAAATGTAAACAAATTTAGATTACAGAACCCCATAATAAATATCAATATTAAATATTTCATTTACCTTTACTATATATAGTACGCATAACAATTTGTCTAAGAAATGCAAGGAGCAATTAATGCCTTATTATGCGCAAAATTTCTTGACTTATAAGAAACAATTCTTACGAAAAGGTTTGTTAAAGCGTTTAAAAATCTATTTATTTTAAGAAAACATTCAATATATAATAAAAAAATTTATTCAAAAAATTGTTAATTTCATAATTTTGTAAAATAATAATTCCATTGCTAATTTAAATGTATTTGGTATAAAAACATATTTATTAAATACATTTAATTCTTTTAATTAAAGTGAAAATAAATAAAATAATTTAAAAAGTTACTTACATGATTCGAAAAACCCAAAAACAAGATTAAACTAATAGAAAACCAAAATTTACACATTTTTCGAATTACGCTTTTATTGTCCCATACTCGAAAGCACAAATGCAAACCTGAAATGACAAAGAATTTTATTGGTACAACTTTTATTATATCAAGCAATGAAGAGCTGATACAAATCTAAATTATATTCGGATGTGGAGCACATGACTTCCTTCATTACCTTAATCGCTATTGTAAAAATTTTGTTTTATGCTACTGGACTTTCCATAGAATCCTTTATATAGAATAACTTGCATGCTATGCTTATCATGTAAAATTACTTACTTTTTACTGTAATCATAGTTCTCATTAACCTTATCCATTCTAGGAATGTCACATAGTTAATTTACTGTAGCAAAGTAAAACAACAAATTTGCATTGTCATTATTTATGCATTGCAATATTTAAAAAAAATGACCGCGTTGGTAGAAGAAGTTACACAAGAAAATCTAAAAAAATATTTGAGTACAAGAATTGTTTACTTTCATAATAATATGTAGAAAAACAAGCTAAAAGGCAAAACAGATTTTTATTGTAACTGTTGTTCCAGATTTAATAATTCTGATTCTACAATCCAGTATTTTTAGGAACTCCCCCTGATGTAGAACACTGAACAACCATCACTGATTTGGATCTACTGCAAATCAGTGTTATAGTAATTAAACGATGTTAATGATTAGATTTTCTTATTCTTTTTTATTTCTTGGTCTTGGTAACAATACTCTATGGCAGAATTTAATCTACACACCTAAATCCAATTTGAGAAAAACTTTTCTCTTATAAAACAATTATAAATGTCCCCTGATATAAAGTTATTTACATTTTCTATTCATTATAAGATGACAACAAATTACATTATATCTTAACACCACAATTAAAATAGATCCTAATAATAAATACTAAAGAAATTTTAATTAGATCAGGCCTGGCCAATTCTAAAGCTGGGGATCCCTAACAACCAATGCATTTGAAAATAATAAATACTTGGAATGTTGCAGTAGAGTAATAAACTTGACACCGTTCTCTATCTCAATTAACTCGAAGATTTTGCCTGTGCGAAAATTAGAATCTAAAAAGTCAATTCGTGTAGACCTTTAAACATCCATACCAACTCTCAACGTAGGCACTTAGCAATACCTCCGTTATGTAATACACGTCCTGCTTTGCAACTTCGAGTTATGTTGCACTTCAAAGCTATCTTTCCTGAGACTGCCAACAATCCTGTCTAAAGTAAGCGATAATTCATTGAACTTGCGGGCGCAGCTGACCAAGATATATAAAATTAAAAAAAATACATGAATATCATTTTAGAACAGTTTTCATTTTAATGGAAGTAGCCAAGTTTCAATTAAACATTAGCTAATTTTATTATGTTTCGACATGCTGAATTTACATTTATTCTACTGCTAGTTCTCTTTGTGCACCTTTACGAATTTTTCACTAAACTTTTTACCGTATATCAATGTATCAGATGGAGAAATTTCGCCAAATCTGTGACAAACAGACACTGCTTAGTCAATGATGAGGATGATGATGATGATGATGATGATGATCATTAAATAATAATAATGATAATGACAACAATAATAATAATGATAATGATAAACAACTTTATTTACACAATATGCACAAAATCTGAGATACAGAAAAAACACAAATATATAAAAATAATATAAAAGGACGAAATTCAGTTTTAGAACAAATTAAAGATATTCTTCCACTTAACCCCCAGATTAAATAATCTCTTTATACAGTATTAGTAAAAGGTATGGTAACCTTGAGCAATAACCGTTATTATACATTTTAGAAACAAATGTTTTATATAAAAGATGCTCAGCTGATTATTCTCCATCACATAGCACCACGATATTCTTTATAGAGATTCTATATAGAAAAGAATCAGAGTGCCATGAAAGTGAGGATAGAGGCTAAATTTGTTAAGAAAGTTATTACAAAATTAAACTAAATTTTCAAAAAAATTAAACAAGATTTGTTATAGTCAACGAAAAATACAAAAAGCCTTAAATGTAGTAACAAAGCTATATAATATTTACCAACTGAGACTTCAGTAAATGTTCAAACTGCACTCCATTCACAATCCGACAGCAGCTATTTCTAAAGTTCCGCAGTGTATTATGAAGCATGCCTGGTGTTATCTGTTGCATTTCTTTAGTGATACGGTTTCAAAGCTCTTCAACACTATTAGGTCGTTGCTGGTAAACTCTGTTTTTTAAATGTCCCCATAAGAAAAAATTTAATGGACTTATAGCAGGTGATCTAGGAGGCCATTCGATATGCCCTCGTCTCCGAATCCATCATTGGAAAAACACATTATCAAGATATCTTCGCACATTTAACGTATGATGCGGTGGTGCGCCATCCTGTTTAAACCATATTGTTTCAGCAGGAATACGCCGGTCATTTGGGTTTAGAAACCAAGTGATAACTGCTGGTACAGTTTCATTTTCAAGTAATCCCAGATAGTGGTCACCATCTAAATTCCCATCAATGAAAAATGTCCCAATTATGTGATCTCCAACTATACCGGCCCAAACGTTAACCTTTTATGGATGCTGAGTGTGCCATTTTTTCATCCAGTTTGGGTTATCACATAACCATATACGAGAATTTTGTCTGTTTACTGCCCCTTTAAGACAAAACGTAGCCTTATCTAAAAAAACAATATTTTTATGAAGTTAGGATTGCCATTGCACATTTCCACTACAATTTTACAAAATTGTAGCCGTCTATCAGGGTCGTCTTCTAGTAATTCTTGTGTGAATGTTACTTTATATGACTTTAATTTATTTGATTTTAAAATATTTGCTACAAATTTTTGGCATATGCCATTATCTTAGGCCAGTTCAGTAGTAGACGAACGTAGATTTTCTTCGATTCCAAGTAACAAATTAAGTGCAGTATCGTCACCATATACTGTTCTTGGACTCCCAGGTTTTGGACGATCTCTGACACTACCAGTTTCTCTATAACGGTTAATATTTTTAGAGACAGTAGACTTGTTAATATGTTTGTCTGGATAGACCTAATTAAATAATAAGCACACATTCGTGTGGCTCCGCTTCCTATCACCATATCTATGCATCATCAATACTTCAATTCGTTCTGATTCAGTTAGGAACTCCATTGTTTAAAATATTTTCATTCGTCTTACTAAACACAGAAAGACATTCGACATCAAAGATTTACTTCTGTTTATTTGCTGCAATTCATGGCAAACTGATTTTTTTCTGGTAAAAGATTTTTAAACAGTTTTTGATGTTTTTTTCAGAAATTTTCTAATGCATAAGTATAAAATTTTTAAATGGATGTAAAAAGAAGATAGATACGCATCGAATAAGAAAAGAAAAACATAGTGTGACGTCACACCGTTTCCGGCATTTTGAAACAAAAGAATATCGTGGTGCCATGTGACGGAGAATAATTACCTGAGCATATTTTCTATAAAACAGTTTTTTCTAAAATGTATAATATTGACTACAGCTAAACGTCTCCATACTTTTTACTAACGCATATGGTTTCAGTCCCATAAGAAAAAATAACTTTTATTCTTCCAGCTGAAACGTTAGCTGAGTAAAGATTGCTTGTAAAATAAGTTAATATACAATTTTACTACGCACTTTAAGAGACTGATACAATTGCCGACAAAACGGTGATTTCCCAGTACTGCTTATCTGGCGATTTATACATTACATTCTTAGTTGATGGATTTCTCAATTAGAAAAGCTTAGATGCATGGGCAGTAGTATACAATAATGTAAATTAGTACCTTAAATTTACAAGATTGAATAGATAGTTAAGCAGACAAATAAACGGTTAAAATGCCCCAAAAACAATATAGTTTAGTTTTTCCAAATGTAGTTTATTATGGAAACATCTTTGGACCTATGTTTATACCTTAAATGTTTCATAAGATCTCAAAGTTCTTCCAATTGTTGTACTCTGTATACATTTTTTCATTTCTGAATTCATGGGGATCAAGACTTTTATGTAACTTTAAAAACGTTGTCAATGATAAGAATTTTTTCTAAACAGATCATCTAAGCTGTTAAACCACTGTAACCTAGTTGACTATACCATGCCATAATAAATATACTTAAAACAGTGTTTCCGTCATGAATATCATTTTGCCCCTTTGAGCATACGAACTGTATTGCAAGCTCAGAAAAGTCAATCATTTTCTACATAATTTACTATGTTTTAACATATATTAGTTGCCGTTAAAGATTTAATGTAAAAGAAGGTACTATGCTAGATTTCTGGTATTTATCTACATTACCAGAGACTATTTTGAAAAACCTATTCCTAGAGGATAATTGATTACGAAATTAAAGCCGCAGTCTTACAAATACAAGCTCATTATCCTTACCGTCCGATCTATAAGGTAGATCAATATTGCCTGTTGTCGCATTTGTTACATTTCACCTGCTAGTGTTCATTTCTATATTCTAAAATTGTTTCAACTGCAAGGAACTGCAAACTAGATGGAATGGGGAAATTATAAAAATTTATAATTGATTTAAAGACGTGCTTTTTTTAAGTAACAAGTATCTGTCTTGTATTACTATCTTCACAAAGTCTTCTTTTCAATTTGTTTCAGAACTCAGTCAGTCAGATTTTGTTTTTATTTACAAATTCTTGACCAGCCGTTTTTGTTTTTTAGAAAGAAAGAAAAATAAACATTTAAGTTAGAAATCTCTTTTATTACAACATTGAAAACAGGTCAGTAAAAAGTTTGCTTTTAATTTTACAGGTGATAAACATGCATCAGAAATAGCAAGTATGGCTTTAGATCTACTGTCTGGTTCAACTCAGTTTAGAATTCCCCACAGAAAATCCGAACGTCTACAAATGAGATCTGGAGCACATACTGGACCTGTTGTAGCTGGAATTGTCGGTTCTAAAATGCCTAGATATTGTCTTTTTGGCGATACCGTCAATACAGCTTCTCGCATGGAATCGACTGGTGAAGGTAAAAGAAAACAAACTGACAATTCAAAAATAAGGTTTTTGCTTCATTTTTATTTCAGCTCTCAAAATACATATAAGTGCAGATATGAAGAAAGCTTTAGATGCTATAGGCGGTTATAGAACAGAACACAGGGGATTAGTTGACGTAAAAGTAATTAATTATGTTTTCAATCTACTTAAAGTCTTTACTTGATTAATGTATTTTTCTTGTAGGGAAAAGGTTTAATGGATACCTATTGGCTGACATGTAAAGAAGGAGGGCCTAATAGAACAGTAGAAATGGAAACACCAACTTATCTTCAAGTATTTTGTATTATTTCAAATTTAGTTGTTGTATTACAGTTTTCTTTTTGTTCTAGGATGAAGATTCTGAACCAGTTTTTATAAGAAGATTAAGAGGAGAATGCGCTTAATATTCTCTTCAAACTAGGTATCAATTTTTATTAAAATGTCAAAAGCTTGATATTTTTACTTTCTAAGTCCATGTGGTATAAATATTTTTATTTATAAGTACAAGTAAATAAGTTTTTTTTAATGTTAATTGTTAAATGTGCATACCTTTTAGAAAAGGCTTATGCTAAATTATTTGTACGTAAACAGTCAATGTTGTATTTACTAAATGTTAAGTTAGCAAATTATTGTGTAAGAACAATTCCCACAAAGTAATTGTCTGAAATGAGATCTATTGACTCTAATAAATTATATTTCTATGTGTCTTAAAATGCTATACTATCTTCAATATTGCAGATTTTTTTCTCGTGCCTTACTATACAAAGATTAGGCTTTTCTGAAAATAAAAATAAAAAATCGCAAATGTTACCCAATCTAGATAAAACACAATAAATAAGAAAAGAAAGAAAGATAATCTAGAAAATGTTAACAGAGAACTGGTAAAAAAGTACTCCGCACAATCCTTATAGATTCCTTACCTATGTTACGGTTAGTTCTTGAATTACTGATCAAAAGTCTTACAGGTACAAAACCTAAAAATGGCTAGTTTATCTTAGGAATGGGGTGTCGATTGTGATGGGACTTTGATTGTTGCTCCGCCGTTCTTTAACCTTCTTAAATCAGCTATGCTCAAAAACAGATTAGAGTTTGATTTATTCCTTCCGTCAGAACAACAGCAGACCATCGATGGTGCCAAAATCATTTGAAAACCCTTTTTCTACCACTATTAACAAACCAAGTTTCATCTCGGTACCACAATTCGTTTCCGACAAAGAACGAAGAAAAAGTAAAAGATGATTGATAGCACCTACGTGGCTATCAACAGCCGAAGTTCCTTTTCGATATGACATTCTGTTTCTGAAATGGAGGATATCTGTTGCTCCCTTTCCACTGCCAACAACCAAAGTCCCTTTGATTTAACAGCACATTCCTGAGATCTAGGATATCTCAAACGCCTAAAGCAAGAAACTAGCTATTTTCAAGCTCCATGCTTATTAAGTTTTATCAGTGTGTCAAAGATTATAAAATTCTACAATTTCAGAGAAGTTCAAAATAAGAGAATAAGAAAAGTTGATCCAACTTGTGTTCTGTATTTAAAAGAATGTCCTTTGTATAGATTTGCTTACAATTACCTAACTATACAGACTGATCATCGGTTTTTTATGTAGTACAATACGTAGTTTGGAAGCATTATTTTCATCTCGTATATTAATCCACAAGGATAATTAAATAAATTCATGTAGGGAGAAATAGGTACAACGTGCTATATCCTATATTATGCACCGTAAGACTAATCGCCCTACTGCACTAAAGAAAGGAAATTTTAATAACCTCACACTTATTAACCGACGTTTAAGCTTGTCAAATTTAATCTAGAACAACAGTGCCGTTAACAGAGAGAAAATTGTTATTGACCTCAATTTGCGATCGTGTTTTGTTTGGTGTCGGTACTGTACTTGGTATCACAATTAACTGGCTTTGTTCCACAAACGCGATTGACAGCGTTCTTGCGACACATGCCGATTTCGTATTGTATATTCGTACCTATACGCTGTTCGTACGCTCAAGCATCGCCTTAAGTCGTTAGTAGATGACGTATTACACTGTGACAAATACGCTAAATGAATTTTCGCGGGGAAATATGAGTTAATAGCTATTCAATCTTACTTGAGATTATTACTTTTTTTGCATCACGTTATTATTTAAGGGCGTATTTAATACATACGTCGCAAGTGTCAAAACAATTATTTTTAAAACTAGATTACGATCTCATTAAAGCAGTATTATAAGTCCTTTTCTTAAACAGAAATCTAACTTTTAAAATCATTTACCATCTTAAAAAGTATTTTTCTTAGGCGTCAACTAAAGGAATGCCAAAGAAACCAAAGAACGAAAAAGATGGAATAGATTATTTACTAATCAAATCTTTGCTTTGCGTGTTCCTGATCAGGCTTCTTACTTTTTTTGTTAAAAAACGATTATCTGAGACTACACTCCTGGCATAGTAAGTAGGTAAGTAAAACTTGAATGAATACAATGAAATGTATAATAGTCAAAGATTATTTCAAGCGGCACGGCGGCGGCCGGTGGGTTAACTTCAAGATGTATACGAGCTGATGCTTGATTTGTTAATTTCTGTATAATTTGACCACGCCAGTTTTAGGAACAAGTGATGCTGAAATACAAAATAATACTTTTCTTTTAAAATCATTTTGAAAGAACAAAACTTGTAATATGTATATCGTATAATAAAGAAGAACCTACAGTGCATTTTTTTTATTATAGTAATATATCAGAGGAGACTATGACTTAACAATTTCTATAACAGTGTATATGGCACTGATGCTGATCTCACTAAAAAAGTTCGTCATTACATTGCATATTTTTTGTACACTGTAAAAATGAACTTAAACCACAACCTACTCTGAATTCTATAATTAAAAAATGCATTTTACATCTTGTGATACCAAAAGCATTGATAAAGCTTGATTTTCTAAATTATTTGGATGCTTATTTACAGTTTCAGAAAATCGACTTTATTTAATAAATATGCAAAGCAGCAGAGCTCAGGTGTTTGACTTTAAGCTTTTGGTGTGTGATACGCTTTTTCAGCATTGTTTGGTAAGAATAAGGTGCAAACGCGAGAAAATCTGAATTTGTTTTAAACTAAAAATCTTAAAGCTGATCCTGTGTGTATGTGTGTTAAGATAATAAGAAAGTCATAAAGCGACTGTTATGAGATTTGGAAAGCATATATTACTTACAAAAAAGGTTTCTCAAAGGAGCGTAAAATAGAATAATAGTCGAAATTTTTATTACCAGCCTTAACTATATTAAAATGGTACGTATTAGTTTGTTTGTAACTTTACAATTTTTAGTGCCAAAGTTACTACATAAAATTAGGAAGGAAAAATATGAACGTTGCATATAAGATATTTGATCATATTTGCATCCAATTTTTATCATAATATAAAGTGTTCTATTTATCATCCAATTTTTCCTATGAAATAATATTTCAAAACATGTCCTACTTACACTAAATTCTTTGACAAGAACTGGGGAAAATTAAATCTAAACTGTTGGAAGCTTCTTTAAGTTGGTATTGTACTTTTCATTGTTGTATATACAAACCTATAGTAGTATAATTCTTTCAGTTTTAATAAGATAACCTATAAAACTATTACTCATTTAATATTTTTAAAACTCCCAACCCTTTCTTTTAAATCATGATGGTTGTGCTCTTCTCTTTTCAACCCTTCTTGCGTTTTTCTTTTTAAGTGTTAATATACCAATTTGAGCTGTTAAGATGGCTTGCAAAGAAAGTAATAATATTTCCTCATGCATTGTTAAATAAAATTTCTAGCTATTTAATAAAGCTGTCACAAATTTAAGTAAAGTTTACTAAAAGAATAAACTTTTTGATGCTTTTATACGTTAAATTTTGTAATCTTTTCATACTAAAAATATGACATAAATTTGATAAAGCTGCAAACAGAAAATGTTTCTGTCCTATATCTAGTACAATAAAAAATTAGTTGCTAATTTTATGTAGTAACTTTGGCACTAAAAATTGTATAGTTACAAACAGGCTTAAGTCTTTCCAAACGTAATTATTATTGTCTACAAAATAAACAATAATAGATTAATGTAAATCAGTCTTTTAAGTTTTAATTGTGTGATTCAAGCTTTGAAGAGCAACGTTGCAAAACAACTGCGTGATTGCGGTTTGCGCCTGGATGTTCTGTGTTTTGCGCATTCTCCCAATAATAGCTAAACATGTCAGCACGTTAAACGTCAATTAATGTGAATACTGTAGTTATTTTAGTGAGAATTCTCTAGAATATAAAGAAACCAAACGTGTTTTTAGCATATATCGACAATAACTGTAAGTCTTTCTTAGAATCTAATTTAATAAATGTATGTCAATTAATTTTAAGACGTTTTTGAAGCTGACGTGGCCTATTTTATAGGTTAGAATTACATCAATAGAGAATAAATTGTGTTTATTTTTTCAAAAAGTATTGAATGAAAAACTATGGAAAGGAGAAAGACTGGAAAAGCAATAGATGAATCTCCTTCTAGTGAAAGTATGGAAAATGGTGATGTCTTAACAACACATTTAGTTACTAGTAATATCAAAGGAGATGAAGGAAATATTGCGTTACTGTTTTTCTTGTATACTTTACAAGGAATTCCTTTAGGATTAAGTGCTGCTATTCCTATGATTTTGCAAAATCGTGGTGTTAGTTATAAACAACAGGTACGTTTCATATAACTTAACAGCTGTTACGATAATAACCTAAACAAAAAGCTCATAAATAATACATTACTATTGTTTGTATTTATTTAATGCATAGGATATTAACCTTGAATCTGAAACAACTTTTACTATATCTGAAATCATCAAAGATGAATTATTTTTAGATCAATTTTCTAATCAATCTTTCTTTTTAGGCAGAATTTAGTTTTGTAAATTGGCCCTTTAGCGTAAAGTTATTATGGGCTCCAGTTGTAGACTGTATGTTTTCTGCAAGATTTGGCCGCAGAAAGACATGGTTAATACCAACACAATATTTAATAGGAGTTTTTATGCTCATATTAAGTTCACACGTAGATCAATGGTTGGGTTATAAAGGGGAACCCAATATAGGAATCTTGACTCTTCTGTTCTTCTCCTTGAATTTCCTAGCTGCTACACAAGATATAGCTGTTGATGGATGGGCTTTAACGATGCTTAAGAAAAGCAATGTGGGACATGCATCTACTTGCAACAGTGTAGGACAAACAGCTGGGTTTTTCCTCAGTTATGTTTTATTTATGGCATTAGAGTCACCTAGTTTTTGTAACAGTTACCTTCGTACCATTCCACAGGAGGACGGTAAATAAAATAACATGAATGTAAACTTTTAATTATAATAATAGATTATTTTTAGGTATTGTAACCTTATCAGGGTTTTTATATTTCTGGGGTTGGATATTTATTTTAACAACAACACTAGTTGCTGTATTTAAAACAGAATGTCAGGTTCATAATTCTCAACATGAAAGTGTCCCTGATGGTGATATTAAGACTGCGTATTCTCTTTTAATGCAAATATTTAAATTAACTCCTATACGAACATTAGTATTGATTTTATTAACGTGTAAGGTTTGTAAGAACCCTTTCGTTTTTATTCTTTTAATGTTAATTAAGAATTCTTTGTTTTACAGATAGGCTTTTCTGCAACTGATAGTGTAATGAGTTTGAAATTAGTTGAGACAGGTATTCCCAAAGAACAGTTGGGACTAATGGCTGTGCCTTTAATACCATTACAAATAGCTCTACCTCTTGTTATTTCCAAGTATACTACAGGTAGGTTTGATTTTATTGTATCGATAATTGTATCAAGATTTGATACATGAATTTCATTATTTCTTGGTTCTTTTAATGTTTACATTTGCATTCTGTACGAATCTTTCATTCTGTAAATCTAGAGATCAATTTTGTGTTTCAAACATACATGTAAGTTCTGCTAAAGTGGAATTTATGGTTTGTTGACAACTTGGGATTAGATAAGTCCATTTAGAAACTTAAATCATCAATCTGTTATTCAATAATTTCATACCAATGCAATTTACTTTTGTTTGATGAATTGTTTCAAAACTTAAATCACGCAAGTTTGTTTTTCTTTTACATAATAAAGTAGAGAACAAATTTCAGCTGTGATATGGAGAATTCTGAATAATTGATGATTTGATATAGTGACGAACAATTGATTTTAGTGTTTTACTTGACTGTCTCATTTATTTTTTTGTATTACATGTTTTATTTATCTATTTTATTTTATTTGTTCATTATTTTAATAATTGTTGTGTGCTTTTATGAATATTTGTGTCTTTGCAAGAGTTTATTACAGCATGGGTGTTTAAAAGTGTTCTACAATCAGAGCTGTGACCAGTACTCTGTAAAAGTACTTTTCAATAGTACTTGGAATATTCAGTAAAGTACTGGAAATACAAACTTTACAGTATCATTATTAAGTAAATACTCTTTAGATATTTCCAGTACTTCTGAATACTTAAGATTACTTTTAAGTACTGGCAGTAGTTTCAAGTACTGCAAGTACTTTTTTAAAAGGCAGAGTACCAGTATTAAGTAAATATTCTTTAAATAATTTCCAGTATTTCCAGCTACTTGCAGTACTGTAAAGTAATATCTTTATCAATGTTATCGAATAGAAACTTCAGACTTTCTTTTTACTTTTTGAGTAACAATCGAGGTACATATTGATGAAACTTGCTCTGTAAATGTGGTTTATTCGTCAACATACTAAAAAAAATTAAAATAATAATGATATTAAACAGAAACTTATAAAATAAATTGTTTTAATTATATTTTATATAATTTGTCATATTTTATGTTTTTTCAAATTATCAATAATAGCTGTCGATATATAGAACTACAAAAGATATACATATATTTTAGTAACAATTTATACCACAATTTAAGTTTACAAAAGCAAAATAAACTAGAAAATAAAACTAAGAAATATACAAAAAGGCTAAACTAGCTCAACAGTATAACTACAAGGATATTATTTACTATATAAAAGATTTGTATTGCTTTTCGGTAACACTAATTTCTCAAAATTGGTGTCAGGGCCGTATTTACCGTGTAGGCAATCACGGCAGTGCCTAGGGGCCTCCACCAAAAAAATTTTATGTATGCATTATAAAGAATAAATATCAATAAACAGGGATAGAAAAGAACAAATTCTTTGAATCTATTTTTTAATTAAAATTTTGATTTTTTTTAAGTAATATTTTTGATTTTATTAGTCATAATTAATTACAAAAAACAAATGAAGAACGGTATTCTACTTTATCGACATTCAATAAAATATCGATGCAGTCTTTTTATGATATAAAGGGTGATTCAGTTTTGGCTTTCACATGATACAGATAAATATTTTCAAAACATCAAGTTATCTGTGAAAGTCAAACTGAGATTTATAACCTAGAAACATAAACAATATTAGTCATGGCAGAATACACAACAGAACAATGCCTTAAAATTATCCAAGCCTATTACGAAAATGGGAAACCGAGAAAAAATACATTCCGTGCTTAATGTGAATATTTCAGTGTTCAAAATCGACCTTTTGAGCACACAGCTCTGAGCAGAATATTGCCAACGTGCGTGAAAGTGTAACCGAAGAACCAAGAACATCCATTTGTCATCGATCGCAGCAATTGGGCCTTATGTACTCTACTACACAGCGAATTTGGACCAAAGGTTTACACTTATATTCTTACAAACTTTAAATAACACACATCTACAGTGCCGTGTATTTGTCGCATGGATGCGTAAACAAGGGGACAGATTTTCAAAAAAGATCCTCTTTAGTGATGAGGCACATTTTTATCTCGGCGGCTACTTAAATAAGCAGAATTGCCGTATTTGAGGAGAGAGACTTTCAAAAAGAAAATGCATTCTCAAAAAGTGACTGTATGGTGCGCCTTGTCCTCTGGCGACAAAATTGGCTGTATTTTTTAAAGACAATGAGAAAAATGCTGTTACAGTCAATTCAGTTCGGTATCGGAGCATGATTACAGATTTTTTGTGGTACCAGTTGGAAGGTATGGATATCAAAGATCTTTGGTTCCAACAAGATGGTGCTACCAGTCACACAGCAGCAGCAACAATAGCGTTATTACACAGAAAGTTTCCAGGCCGCATTATCTCAGAAAATAGTAACATAGATTGGCTGCCAAGATCATGTGATATCACTCCTTTGGGATTATTTGAAGAGTAGAGTCTACAGGAACCAACCGAACACCATTGCAGAGCTGAAACAAGAAATCCGACGCGAAATAACCAACATTGAGCCTGTGTTATGCTGCGATGTTATTGATAATTATGACAAACGAATTGTGTTATGTCTTAGGAGCCAAGACAAACATTCGAATGATGTTATCTTTTATGTGTGATTACAATAAATCGACCTAAAATACTGAACACAAAAATACATATTTTTTTATGTTGCCGTGGTTTCTTTAATACACTCATGTGGAAGCCAAAATTCAATCACCCTTTATTTATAACCTAAACGTGCAGTTACATGGGGGCTACCACCAATTTCTGCCTAGAGGCCTCCACCAGAGTAAAAGAGAAGATCGTAAAATTATGAGTAATTCCTTTATAATTTCATAATCATTCAACATATACAAGTTTGTTCTTTTATCATTCAAGTACTTCAACAATTCAGATTCCAACCGAGTTTGGAATGTTTCATTGTCGTCTTTAAAATCAAAAAACGTATTTTCAGCATTTTCACTGACTATACTAGCTCAGAATCTCGTAACTCTTTAAAGTCCAAAGCAGCATCGAGTGCCCAAGACTGAGTATCTTTTGCAGATATTTGAACGTCTGCATCTCTAAAGACAATACCACCTCATCTTAAATCTAGGGTTTGTCACTGCAGCTCTCTTAGATTGCAACTTGAAGATTTCATTGAATCATCTTTGTATGGATTCTAAGACGTAATCTAGAGGCTTACACAACTGTTTAATGTCTCCCGTCAGTTTTATCTTTTCAAGTTTTGTATGCATAGATACAATGCTTGAAATAAGGTACCCATAATAAGTATTTTGACCATCTTGGAGAAAATCAAGGGTTTCCGCAAGCGGTTTCGTTATTTTAATGTATTCTTCTAAAAACACTATGTCGTTCTCGCTAAGCTTGGTATAAGCAATTTATCAGAAAGCTCTGACAATTTTTTTTTAGAAGATAAGATTTTTTCTACAGCATCATGTGTTGAATTCCAACGAGTCACACACGGGTAACTCATGGTGTGACCCAAAACTTGCTGAATTACCTCCACTGATTTGGGTCTTCTTGCCTTATTCCATAAGTTGGAACATTTACTAGAAATCTGACAGTTTTTACTCCTAAGTTGATGCGAAGTTTGTTCTGCAAGTTAATGCAATGATAGTTATGAAAATAAAGTCTCTCTTTTCCTTTCTAAATGCTAAACAAGTAGCACCTGGATTGTTTCTATATAAAAAAGTAATATACTGGAAATACTTCGGTAAACTACTTATAATGTTTATAATTTTACAGCACTTTTTACTACTGGGAGTACTTAGACACAATACTGAGAGTAGTTTATATTTTTACAGTACTTTTTTAAGGAACAAGTAGTACTTGTACTGAAAGTGCTTCAGTAAACTTTTTGGAGTGTTTATAATTTTAGAGTACTTTTCATTACTGGGAATAATTAGACTCAATACTGGGAGTAGTTTATATTTTCACAGTACTTTTTTAGGTAACAAATAGTACTTGTTAGAAATTCTAGAAGAAAAGTACCAGTACAGCAATTTTAAAAGTACTGAAAGTAAACTACTTAAAGTACTTATACTACTGATTACTGTATTTGAATACATTTTTGTACTGAGTACCTCAACTCTGTCTACGATGCTCTAAAAAGATAGCTCTGAACTAACTGTCTAAATCTATACGGGAGTAGAATTGGATAACCACCATACAGATTTCAATAGTTAATTTTTAATGTCCAATTATTTGCTCCCTTAATTATTTTAGAGCAAAAACGTAATAGGTATTTGTAGAGAAAAAAGTACTGGATCTATTGCTTTTTATTCTTTTTCGAAAACTGAAAAAATTAATAAATTAGAATGTCCAGTTTTACAACAATCAAATAGGCCGAGTCATTTAAAAAAAAATATTTATGCAACAAGTGAGTGTGCCAAGTGAGAAAAAGTAACTTTACTCATGAATTGCATACAAAACTTTTGTCACGTTCGTAATAAAAATCAAGAACTACCTACTTCAAAAACAGCTTTTTATTTGAAAACATTGATATTAAATGTACAATTAGTGTGTATCATAATAACGGCAACCTTCTGTTTTCTGTTTCAATATTTTGCGTTAAAAAATGGCACATTACGATACTTTTTTTCACTCAAATGCGTGAAAAACTGAACTGCTATGGCACTTTTTTCACGTTTCTAGCATGATGAAACAAACGCATCCTTTATAAACAAAAATTAATGAAAAATGTTGCACTTTTTTTAACGAACGTGAAAAAACTTAATTTTTTCAGTCTTAGAAAAGCAATGATAACATGAACAGATACAATGTTATTTTTTCTATAAAAACCTCTATGCTTTTACTCTAGAATAATTAGAAGGGCAAATAATTGTATATTAAAGATTCACTATTGAAATCTGTATGGTGCTTTATCCGATACACACCTAGTATGTAGCTACTGCACATTGTACACAATAATTACAAAATATACCACTTCAGTTTTAGTATTTTTTTATTACTACATTAAATGTTATATAAATCACGTATCCACTTAATGTTACTTCTTTTTCCCTTTTTATCTGGAGTTTTGGGTGTACTAGGTTTACATCTAGATTTTGAGTCAGTTTTACCAGGAAACTTACTAGCCTTGCGATAAATATAATAAGGTTTCCATTCGTTTTGATTCCTAGACACCTTGACTTTACGTGTTTTCTTTTTGCAACCATTCGTTTTCATGTCTTTACTGTTTTTATTGTTAGGACTGTTTAGTTTCCATTCGCCATATACATCAATAACGAATTGACTTGTAAATACTTTATAAACTATCATTGGCGGAAAAGTTTCTCCTGCCAACCTAAATACTAAATGATTTCCACATGTTTTCTCGAATAATTGTGCTTCTACTATATTAGTTCTTTTTAGCAACTTAACTGGATCTTCTTTTAATAGCCGATGGATCATTCCACATAAGAAAAAATATATTTTTCTATTCATACATTTTCTCCAGTTTCTCTGAATGATTTTAGCTGCATTGTGTAATTCTTCTTCGGTGTACCTCTTTCTTTTAAATAAATCTGCATAGATAATGTCTCTTTCAATTCGAGAATCAGGTCGATTATAAAACTTTTCTCTTCGATTACAAAATCTATCTTGATGACAATTTATATCATCCAGGAAGTAACTGTGATCATCGTCTAAAATTGAGAATACATCATTGTCACAATTGGGAAAAAAGTTGAGCCAAATTTTTGAATTTAATTTCCTTTTATGTAATGAAAACATAACTTTTTTTTTACGTGTATTTTTTTTAGTGACATTTATTTTATGTTTAATTTTTGGCTAACCTTATTGATTCACAATTTTTTTTAAATCAAAAACAAGGATAATGTGATTTTATATTGATAACTAAATTTTTATTTTAGGGCCAAGACCATTGGATATATTCTTGAAAGCAATGCCATATCGATTGTTGTTTGGATTTGTAGCTGCATTCTTAGTGTGGATAACACCCACTTTAGTACCTAATCCAAAAGCTGGATTGCCATTTGTTTATTATATTTTGTTACTGGTGTGTTATGCTGTACATCAAGTAAGTATTGATATTTAAGCATATGGGTTGCTTAAGATCTCTCAGTCTTTTTTGATATGAATATTATTGGCCAAGTAATGTACATGGAATAATTTTGTTTTAGATATGTGTTTATAGTATGTTTGTGGCCTGTATGGCATTTTTTGCACGTATCAGTGACCCACTAGTCGGAGGCACATACATGACCTTATTAAATACAGTAACTAATTTGGGAGGTAATTGGCCAGCGACACTTTCTCTATGGCTTGTGGATCCACTTACTTGGAAGCAATGCATCGGTGGCACAAATACTTTAGATAATACTTGTAGCAATACATTAGAACAAGAGGTAAGAAGGAAGCAATTATAAGAAAAGAATTATTTTTATTAACTAAATTAAAAATTTTAGTTGTGTATGAAAAATGAAGGGAAATGTATAACTTGGCTTGATGGATATTACATAGAAACAGCAATATGTGCTGCAATTGGTTTTGCATGGCTGTCTTGGGGAAGTAAAAAGATTCGACGAATTCAAGCACTAGATGATAATGTGTGGAAAATATCCAAAAGGACTAGGTAGTTTTAAGATTAATTTGTTATTGTTTTCTTAGTCAAGATTGTTTTACAAAATAATATTGAGTGACCACATCATGCAAATTGCAAATTTCAAATTGAAACAAAGGTGTGTTGTGACACAGTTGAAATTTAAAATTAGTTAAATTTATTTATAATTTGAATATAGAATATATATTTGTATGTATATTTTGAAGTTTAATTTTGTAATTTATTATAAGAAAAGCCGATGTTTTCAATTTTTGATATCTGTTAATAAACAATTACATCACAGAATTATGTAACTCATGGTAAACTGTGCTGCAGAGTTACAAATTCATTATTTGTTTTGTTAATTTTCAGTTAACTTGATCTCTATTTTTATAATGAAGAGTTAAAAATAAAAATAATGCAGAATTATCTTGCTTTATTGTCAACCCAGAGATTGTGCAGTTAAATCATTCCCCTACCCAAAGACATAGATGTTTGTTAGTTAACATAGAATTATATTCGAGAAGAAATTAAAAATTTATAATTGCTTGTTGTTAGGTAGTTTTATAAGTGATTCCAATATCGTACTTTATAAAATTAGTATTTTATACGGTGCAAAGCTAGTCTTACTCCCCCACCTTAACTTTTTATATGAAGTAAAGAAGAAAAATACTTGCACATGTCGATTTTTTATTTAATCAAGGCATACTTTGCTTTCTTTAAATTGTAACTGGAGGTCAAGTAATACCTCATTTGAAAGGACTCAAGATTATCTATTAAATCGAGTACAAAAATTGAAACTCAGTTTAGCAATTTCTGAAAAATTTCAAAATTTATAAATAATGAATTTTATAAAAATTAAAAATGTTGTAATGCAAAAGAAGTTCAAGATATTCCTCATTCACTTCTTGACAAAAATGGAGTCCATTTTTTGTTTCTTTTCTAACTTTTTGTAAGTCAGTTTTAACACATGCTTGCTTCACCAATAGCTACCGAGATCACCGTATTTCACTTCCTTGGACAAGAAATAGTTTCATTTTTTTCAAGACGTAAACTGGGGATATTTTGAAATTTTTTGTATTAAAGTAACATTTTTAATTTTTATTAAAGATGTATCTTGAAGTTTATTTTGAAGTTTCTTAAAAACTGCTTAGCCAAATCTCAATTTCTAGTTAACATGAAGGGTGTTAAAATTACTGATGAAATTTTCATATCAAAGTGTGCCTTAACTAAATAAAAGATTGTTCTGAGCAAGCATTTTTCTTTTTTACTTGTATAAAAATGTTACGGCAGGGAAGTAAGACTTTAGATTCATACTGTATATTTTGAAAACATCGGCTGAGACGTCAGAATATTCCATTAAACCTATTAGTACAATATTTCCTAAAAAATTGTTAACTGATTTTACAGTATTTGAGATTTATAATAATTTTTGCATTTATTATTCTTGTTAACTTTCTAATTGTTTGTTGTAGTTTCCGTTTTCTCATTTAAAAATAAGAAGAGTTGTATTGCTGAATGATCTGCGGTAAATATTTTTTTTTAAACTGTTACTTTTTTTTTATATTTGTCATTCTAATAATTTGCTAATGTTTATGTATGCTTTACATTTCAATTAAGAATTAGAATTTTTTTTTAACAGGCAATGCAACTGAGTTGTTTTCTTGAATTTTGTAAGTTTATTTTACAAAAATAATAAAATATGACTCATTGTATGATGTTTTATTTCATTTTAGAAATCAGACTAATCAGAGGTTTTGTAGTGTGGCTATAGTGTCAACAGAAAGTAGAAACAGTGCCATTTGCTTATATATAGTCAAACCCTGGATTGCGAGCATAATTTGTTCTGAAAATGTGCTCATAATCCACGACACTTTATATCAAAGCAAATTTCCCTACAAGAAAAACGCTTGGCAGACAGACATGTACATACTACTCATATTGCAAGACCTTGCTTGTATATCACGTTAAAATTTATTAAGATTTTTTGCTCGTCTTGCAAAACACTCGCAATCCAAGGTTTGACTGTATTTTGAACTTGAGATATTAAAACAATAACATTACAACTTGGCTACGTATCAGCTGTGTATGCTCCATTATGATTTCTAGGTTATGTTTATTGTGTAAATTTTAAAGAAAACACGAATGAAATGGGAACAGTTTAAAATTACTCAAATGAATGGATTTTGGATAATTTGACAGTTCTGAACTAATTAATGAGCAAACTTCTATTCTATTTTAAATTCCATTTCTGTTATTTGTGATATTTTGTTTTAAGATAACCTCAAAAATGTTCCACTTTCCTAAAACAAGGGCTATAATTTCACACAATTTTTTGAGAATTTTTGCCAACTATCCTGTAAACCACAAAGAATATTTCTTCTTATTACCAATGCTACCTCTCAAAACAAGATCAACATTGAGATACTATGTTTACTACACTGTCCTGCTCAACTTCCTGAGAAAAATCAATGCTTATTCATTTTTTCAAATAGTAACCCCTCAGTGTTTGGATGTCATCAATTATTTGTGTTATTCAGATTTATCGGTATAATTTTGACATTATGCATTTTATCTCCTAACACCACTTTCATTGAACATACATGTTTTTGAGTTGTTTTTTTTGTTTGCGTTATTCCAGACATTTATAAAAATTGAATCAGGTTAACCTAATTGCTCTTAATTGTCAGGGATACAATTGTTCCAACTTAGTTCCAACAATTGTTTTCATAGGTCTTTTGACTAATTAGGTTAACCTGGGTCAATTTTTGTACACATTTGATTATGTTATGGCTTCTAGCTGTACTAGCAAAAAATATAATTATTTTTATTATTATTCTTAAAGGAAAGTGAGTGCTGCATTGTCTTTTTTAACAGCTTTTACCACTTTTATAAGTACAAAAATCAAATTTATTATTTAAATTAATTTTAAGGCTTAATTAAGTGCAAACATCATGTTTTGGTATTAAATTAAATGTTTTGACACCAACAATTGGAATATACAAGGTGTTTGGTTCACCGCCGTATATCCGAAAAGGGGTGGTAGAAGACATGATCTGGAAGTTATCTAATCTAATATACTATTATACAAAGTGTCATGGTTTTTGAGATATTGTCATTTTTCATAATTTCACGAAATTAGACGTATTTCCCCATTTAAATGTGAACACCGCACTATTGGAAACTTTTAATTTGAAGGTAATGATAATTTTATAATCTTTCATAGCTACTCTATCAATTTTAGTCATTTCCATCCACTCCTACAAGTGATTAAACAAATTAGACCCGGAGAAAGTTAAAAAATTATGACTCTAAAATTTAAATAAGGCTATAAAAGAAAAAAATCCAGTTGGTAATTATGTTCAAACATTTTTAAAAACATCCTTGTTCTTTGCCCTTTAAAATGACATATCACACTTTTAACCACCTGCAGATTCTTAGAACTAACAGGCGACTTAATTACAAAGGAACCGTTTGGCCACACAAAAGCAAACACTTGATAATACATTATTGGTTGTAGGTTTGGTTTCATAACCATTGGTGGTGTTGATTTTTGCATTTTCAACCGTTAATTTTGTGATTTTTGCGTGTTGCAGGTCCGTAGCAGTTTGCGTTGAACTCCACATTATAAAGCCGAACTTACAACTAATAACGTGTTATCATGTGTTTGCTTTTGTGCGGCCAAATGGTTCCTTTGTACTCAAGTCGCCTGTTAGTCCTAAGCATCTACAGGTGGTTAAAAGTATATGTCATTTTAAAGAGTAAAACACAAGGATGTTTTTAAAAATGATTGAACTCAATTATCCAGTGAATTTTTCTCTTTTATAGCCTTATGAAGTAAAAGTTAAATTTTAGAGTTATAATTTTTTTAACTTTCTCCGGGTCTAATTTGTTTAATCACTTGTAGCAATGGATGGAAATGACTAAAATCAATAGAGTAGTTATGAAAGATTATAAAATTAATATTACCTTCAAATTAAAAGTTTTCAGTAGTGCGGTGTTCGCATTTAAATGGAGAAATACGTCCAGTTTCGTGAAATTATGAAAAATGACAATATCTCAAAAACCGTGACACTTTGTATAATAGTATATTAGGTTAAATAAGTTCCAAATCATGTCTTCTACCACCCCTTTTCGGATATATGGCGGTGAACCAAACACCCTGTATAAAAAAAGACAGCACTCATTTGACACTCAGCCTTAAAAGGATAAAAAGCCTAGCATTTCATAATTTTGAAAACACCGGGTACTGTTTTAACATCTCTGTAGATAACATATCAATAGAATCAGATTATTATAAAATATATGTATGCTCTAAATTATATTATTTTAAGTAGTAACGAAGATATAACAATATCAATGTAATTTGCAGAATCTAGCACACCATAATTTTGAGAGAAATCAAAAAATAGCTTTTTTGCAAGACTGCCTGTAAAGTTGATGCTTTGCAACTCATTATCAATGTCAAAAGTTGGTAATTATAAACATTTGTAATAAATTTGATGTATCAATGTTATAATGATCTCAGCCAAATTAATTTTTTAATCTACAGTCATAATTGTTCTTTTTACTAATTTCTTCAACTGTATGGGCCCGTATAAAATGAATTAATAAAAATATTATAAATAAAAGATTGTTATTTATTTCTAGATTAGGAGTATTAAGAGTACATACAGGGTCGCTAAAAAGTATGGAAACATGCTGTCCCTGCAAAAACGGTAAGAAATAGACAAATGAAATTTGGACAGCTTAAAGTAGGTATTTCTTGCCATGTTTTGTGAAGAGAATTAAAAACACATCTTTGTTTTTCTTTCGGTCGCCTTCTTGAATTTCTTTAAATGGAACACCCTGTATATGACTCCATTTCTCGATAGGGATCTTCAAGACAAATTCAATGATGTAAGAGTTACTATATTTATTTTGGAGATAATCACTATTCTTTTGTCAGGGGTTTCACTATTAAAAAGTATGAAAACACGCTGCCCCTGCAAAATTGGTAACGAACAGACAAATGAAATTTGGCAAGCTTAAAGTAGGCATTTTTTGCCATGTTTTGCAAAGGGGCCCAAAAAAGATCTCAACTGTTTTTTCATACAGTCGCCTTCTTGAATCTCTTTAAATGGAACACTCAGTATATGACCCCACATTTTGATAGAGATTTTCAAGGCAAACTCAATAATATAAGGGTTACTATACTTATCTTGGAAGGTTTTGGATTTTCAACTTCCAAAGAATTTAGTGCCAAAGTTACAAACATATACAGGATGTCCAAACAACAGAAGACAATATTTTGGGATAGTACTAATACACACCAACCTAAAGAAATACCCATACCCAGAAATGATTTAAACATTCTTTTGTTTGAAGAAAATTGTTTATACCAAGCGATCATTAAAATTTCAGTTCCCGGTAGGCTATGAAATTTTTCCGTAGCTTAGACACACGCACGCCAACCAAGGCCAATACATAACCTACAAATTACAAAACCAATTAATAACACAATAAAACAAATTTAAACACGAAAACCTGTACAAAATTCACACTTCTGAGTGTAGATTATGACAGTAACTATGGAAAGGCAAGTATTATCAAATGAGTAACACACCACAGGTTACCTGATAAGAATTTAGTTTAAACCAAAGCCATTTGATGTGAGATAAAGTACCGACACCAAACAAAAGACAATCGTAAATTGAGCTCAATAACGATTTTTTTCTCTGCTAGAGGCGCTATTGTTCCGCGTCATTTCATAGTGGTCGCACAACAGATTTTAATAAACCGAGTTAACTCAAATAACTGTCATGTAATTTGTATGATCAGATCAGAAATATAAGTTTCCGAAAACGTAATTAATGCGCAACAAGGCATTAATAATGACTTTTTTTTAAAGTCTAAATTCTAATAACCTCAAACTTAGGAATTGACATTTAAAGTTGTCAAATTTGAACAGTGCCTCTAGCAGAGAAAGAATCATTTATTGAGCTCAATTTGTGATTGTCTTTTGTTTAGTATTGGTACTTTATCTCACATCAACTGGCTTTGGTTTAAACCAATGTTTTTCAAACAAGAATGTTTAAAAATAAATGGTTAATTCCCTGACATTGGCATTTTTTTTCTTGTCTTGGTGTGTATAGTATAATTCCCAAATATTGTTTTTCAAACATCCAGTACTAGTTTAGAAATTATGTAACGTATATCTATGAGCACTTTTATATCTATACCATTTCAGTACATCTTGAGGCAATCCCCTTATTCCACTGTTTTTAAAAAAATACTATTGGAGTTTAAAAGCATATAGAGGGATTCTTATAGATTTCTTTGACATGTGGGAACAATTTTTAAAATAAGGTTAACAGTCAAACCTGTCTGATAATTCCATAATTATTCTAATTTAATTTTATTTTGTGTTTAAATGGAGAACTGACTGAAAAAATAAAACAGTAACAAGCAAACGTTAATAAAATTATCAAACAATTGGTTTTAAGTTGAATTTAATTTGCTTTTCTCGACTGTTTTTTTTCTTTTATTCTATGGTAGCTCAATCTGCTGCACATGATTTAAATTTCATTTCGTTCCACTCCCTCTAAACTCTTCAACTGTTACTGAATAGTAAACAAAAATGATAGAATTCTGAAACAGTTCTGCAGATTATTTGTACAGAAATAGTAAACGAAATAACATTTAATCTTTGCCATCAAATCACATAGATGCCAATACAAAAGTAGTTAGTTAATATTCAACTGAAAAGATTAATGCATCCTGAGAGGTACTTACTTAAGCAATAGACCGTAAATTTAGTTACGTATACAAATATTACAGAAAAATAACAGAAAATTAAGGTCTTTAACAAGCCACACTACCAACAAAACAAACGTTTAAAATCATACCTTAACATAATAATAATACAATTATGAAGATTAAACTGAAATGCCAAATAAAACCCGATGTAAATGAAAAATTATATTGTTTGTTATGTTTTCTTAATATTTAAATCAATATATTTTTTGTACATATAAAATATTTTTATTTGTACAGGTACTGACAATGAACTTAAACTGAGCTTCTTAAACTACTATCTGTAAACTCAAGTAAAAATGAAAACTCTCATAAACTAAGAATAAATTTAACAAATATATCAAAATATTTTGAACATTATTTTATAAAATAGAATTAAAGGTGGATTATAACGTGACATATAATGTACGTCCTTTAATTATTACCAAACTGTTCTTGCGTGAACGTTTTCTGAATAGCCAACGTCTTCTATTTCCATAGTACTGTAAATAATAAAAAATAATATTTTTGCTATAGCTTTAAAATTAAAGAATTACCTGCCCTCCACGGTGGGGAACATCGTTCTGTAAATGAACAAAAGCGCTTTAGCAACCTTAAAACTAATTTATCCCATATACAATTTTTTATGTGTAACTTACCCAATTTCTGGCAGGTTCATAATTATCATTATCATTGAAACTATGCTATAAATAGAAAAAAAATAAATGATTACAATTTAAACAAAGACATAACAGAAATTGATGCTGGTGTAATATGAGATATATATCTTGGACAAATCAAATAAACTGTTAACACAATAGGTAGTTTGTAATTTAAAAAACAGCAACATATGACCTGAATCATTGCAAAATGACGCTGCATGTTTATATCTTATAACATTCTTTATGCAGTAGTCATCTAATTTAATGTTCTTCTTTTACATTTTTGCATTAAATGTTTAGATTTGAAGGATTAATTCACATTCATACAAGTGAAGTATTATAGCTCGTATTTTGTGACCCAAAAGAAAATAAAAGAAAATTAAGAATTTTTAAACTTACATAATTGGCATTATAATTCCAGACTCTCGGTCTCGCTTGGGAACTAGTTGAAGCATTCTACAATAAAAAGAAAATATTATCCTAATACAAAATATGTGTGCTAAAGTAACTTACAGAATTTCTACGTTCATTCCAATTATTGTGCATATTCGTCACGGAGGAAGCATTGCTCTAAAACATCACAAATATGTTACAAAGTCATTCCTTCTATAAAAGATTAAATAAAATTCACTTACTGAAAGTCTACGATTAAATGGATTTATAACTCTGCAACCATTATTCTACAACATACAAATAAATTAATTATTTGAAAGATTAGATTATATTAACATTACCTTAATAGAAAAACTTTTATTATCACCATCAACTTTAACCCTAAGTTCTGCATTTTCCAAAACGAAAGTTCGTTGTTCTATTTCACCATTATTATTACTCTCTTCCTGCATTGAACATCCAGGTTGTGGTGAATCAGAACGATCAAGCTTACGATAACTACAAATATTCTCATGATCATGAGTGCAATCAAATGTTAATTTCATCGAGCATCCGTTTGGTCTGTACTTGCAAGGAAATAATGCACTGCTCAGTATAGCTTCTAGAGAGGACTGTCTGTACACAGGTACATCTCTATTTAATGGTGAACAGCGTCCACAAATATTACTTCCATCAGAACTTAAACGTATCGGAGAACTTGATAAATAACCTTTACATATCGAGCAATATAAATGATTCAACGATATATTTAATTCAATTCCTTCCGCCATTCTCTTACTTCTTACAGCTATTCAACCCAAAGTGTTTACAAACAGAATGTTATCCGTTTGGGATACTCAACTAAATGAAAACAAAATAAATAAATAATTTTCTCATAAAATAAACTCACTTTAATCTCGTAGAAAGTATTTAAATCAAAAAGAAATCGCGCTTCTGTTTGTTTTGGTTAAGTTATTTTATATTTTGAAGAATCTTGGTTAACAACAACAAATGCACCAAAACACACTGACATATGACCATTGACCAACAATAAAAAATGGCGCCCCGGCCCGCGCACGATACGGCAAGGTTGCCAGATGTACCGTATTTACCGTACTTGTACTGTATACGGTAATACATTATTACCGTCCGCATTTTGTACGATCTTTTGAGGGTAGATTTGTGGCAAATCATTTTCAAAATTAGATCAAATTTTAAACTAAAATAGATGTAGTAGGTAGTTACAATATTCTTGGTAGAATAGTTCCTTGGCAACATCCAACATCTTTAGGTTAGCAGTTGTTTATTTACAGACATTGGAAAGTTACTTTTAAAAAGTAATTAGTTACAGTTACAGTTACCTTATCAAAAAATGTAATTAGTTACAATTACAGTTACTTGATTTTAAAAAGTAACTAGTTACCATTACAGTTCCTGCAAATATGTAACTAAGTTACTTTACCGTTACTGTCAGTTACTTTGATTCTATAAAGAAAATAAAGAAAAACTTTTTAGAACCCATCAAAATTCAAGGTGATTCTAATTAATTTTTCTTTGTATAAGCTTACTGTACAACTCTTAGAATTACACAATACGAAAATATGTATTTTCTGAACATCATCAAAACTAAATTTGAAAATCGATTATTCGAGTAACGCAAAAGTAACGACCTGAAGTCGTTACCGTTACACGCTTTTTGTAATTAGTTACAATTACTTTACTGCGTCTTTATAAAGTAACGCGTTACCTTTAGCGTTAATGAAAAATGTAATTAATTACAAGTACGCGTTACATGTAACGCGTTACTTCCAATGTCTGTTTATTTATAATAATCTACTTGCGCAGCAGACGTACGTAATGGTAATGATCAGTAAACTCAAATGTTAAAACACGCTATCGCAAAAGTTTCTAATCTGATTGGATAAGAGTATTCAATTATTTACCCGCGACAATTGGTAATGTTGAAACTGCCTTTTTGAAATATGATAACTTCAAAAATTGTTTTCTTTTCACAGACGTTTTTTTTTTCATGATTTGTTAGATCCAGGAAGACAGATCCACCCCAATAATGGTAGACCTGGCAATATTGGCCACATAATAATATCTTCCTGAACTACAATGTTGCCAACCACGGTACCAATCACTGCATTCAGAAAATTCTATCAGGTAAGTCGAAATGTGTAATTTTAACCGAAAAAGTTAATTAAAGTTCAAAAATGATATAATTAATTTATGAAGCTTTTACTATTGATTAGAAAACCCTTAAGTATCAATCATGGATATATACTGTAGTTGTTATACTATAAATCTATGATATTTAAAAGGCTTTTCCCAATCTTATATTTGAGAAAAACCTTTGTAACGCACAAATTTGATTTGATCAGTACTGTATGAAGCTAGATCAATGTTTGATAAAAAGTCAGTATGGGTCAGGGATGGGTCCATCTTTATAAAAAAAGATAACAACGTCTCCAAAGCGACCACACTTGACGATCTGCATAAAATACAATATTTGCGTTTGTTAAATAACAGTTGGAGAATGCTTTTCCACGAAGAACACTCTTTTTCTTTTTCATCGTTTGTATTTAATTACACGTTCATAACCCATAATACATACATAAAATTTTTATTTTCTTATTAGTTTTTGTTTTTTTTTAATTACTTGTTTGTTTTAATCCACTCATCATTTATCTGTTTTAGGTAGATAGATATATGAAAATCGGACATTTAAATGTAAGGTCTA
>VTPC01091088.1:50560-111625 GCA_011009095.1 Ignelater luminosus | reverse complement strand
TTATAATGCTGTCTCAGTATATAACTCGATTCCCTCTCACATAAAAAATCTTGGTCTAAATAGATTTAAAAGCTCCTTAAAAAATCATTTTTTGAGTCTGCAATAACCACCATGCGTATGTCTAATTACCTAAATCAGAACAAATTAAATCAGAATAAATTAATTTAATTTTTATGTGCTATTTTTATATATTTTGCGTAGTCTCCTGGTTAAATAGAGTAGCCAGTGGCTAGATTTCGCCAGGAGGCTACAGATATTGTATTTTTCTTTTTATATTGTATTTTTCTTTTTATATTATTTTCAATAAAGGCGATTATTATTATTATAAAATGTTTATAGTTCATAAAACATAGACATAAATCAATTCTGTAGATATGTTATACCTAGTTACATTTGTTAAGATGAGTAAGTTGTAAAGGAATGTATTTAACTAACACTGCTGTCTACATTTTAAAACTTTTTTGACAAAACATTGTGTTCTAAAAGGTGTTTGAAACGCTGCACACAATGGGTCATTCGCTTTTGCACTACATGTCAGGTTTAGTTTAGAACGCATTTTTCTCAACCTTCTCAGGTGCCCCCATCTGATCATGTTCGTTGCTTGATATGTTATAGTATAGGTGGAACATCAAAAAGTAAGAGACACGTGTTTTTTTACCTGCGGAAAAACGATTCTAGGAGATAGTCTGTCCTCAAAGTTACTGTACACGAAAAACCTTTGTTGCATATGAAGATTTACCCCAAAGGGTGATATCGTACGAAATGCGAGCATGAAAGGGTACAAAATAAACTGATTTTAGCATTTCCAAACCAAGACAGTTTTAATTTTGCAGGTTAAAAAACAATGCTTCAGAGTATTGAACTAAACTGATCTTATTATCTTAGTTGAGCTGCTATCTCCGGGAATCATCAATTTATGGTTATGCACAGTAATTTTATAGAATTTCCTGATTTTATCTTGTAGTTTGAAGAAATAGTTAAACTTTATATTTTTTCTTGCTTTAATAGTAACTTATTGGCAGAAAACCGTTTCTCAACTGTTTTAAGGTAAACATCTGAGATGTTCAGATCTGAAAGCAGAATGGTTTTGTAGTATCATATCCGAATGAAGTAATCGTAGAAATATTTCTTGTAAGCAGTAATGAAAAATATCTTTCAATCAATATTGACTGCAAAACTCCTTCAAGTTCGGCATTTCGACATCTACGTGTACTGTAAAAAAGAATGCCACCATTGTGTTTAGCGTTTCAAACACCTCTTAGAACACAATGTTTCATCAATTTATTACAAATGTTGGTGTACAGGGTGGCTCAAATTTGAGATAAATGCAAGGTACCTGAAAAACTAGAAGAGCTAGAAAAAAAAACTAATATACGTTCTTGATCTACCTCTTCCTGTTGAGTTCATTGGTACAATTACAGCTAAAACACCTTCTTTCTTCTTACTCAGATATGTTGAAATCTACACTGATTGTCATTTAGAAAAATCTCCGTTTTTATTATCTCAAACACAATTGAACAAAACAAGAATTTGATGTGGCTACTTCATTCTAGACCTCAAATCATAAGAAAGTCATTGAACAATTTTTTTTCCAATATTTTAAAATAACGAAGATACAGCCACAACAAAATTTAGATTTCGATTGCACCAATGAACTAAGCAGAAAAAAGGAGATTAAGAATGTTAATTTTTTTTAGCTCTACTAGTTTCTGAGGTATCTTGTATGTTTGATATTATTTAACTGTTAAAAAAGTTTCAAAAAATCTATTAATTAAAACTTTGAAATTGATTGTCTAATAAAATTCTTAGGTAAATAGCCAGAACGTAGCCAGAGCAGCGAGCTGAAGGTATTCTTGCCCGCTCTCGACAAATTCTAGAGAATCTAAAATATCATAAGAGAGAAAAACAAGCGCATTCAAATTGGCCTACAATAACAGCCTCTTGTTTTATTGAACTTGAAGCCTGTAAAAGAGTTGTTTATGCAGCATTAAGATTTGCCCGCTTTTAAATTTAAAACAGGAAGCAGCAAGTGGCCTCTTTTGCAGCATATACTTTCTGGATGGCTTAGACCACATATCGGTGTGGTATTTGTTACCTGCATTTTACGCAACATTTTAAAAGGCGCTTTTGTATTTATCTACCGTTTGTATTTAAGGTTAGGTAGCTATAAGTTGTTCCATAGAAACTGGGTTATTTTAAAGATTCTTGATGGATGATGCAATATGAAAAAGATGGAATATAGTTATCAACACAGTACTGGCAGCGTCTAATCACCGCGGCTGGTAACGTGTCCTTGTCATTACTGCTCCTAGACAAATACATTGGTTGTGTCCAGAAACAGTAATCATGATTACAGTCAATCAATCAGGAGCTTTTTCATTGGCATCGCGTTTTGCGTCATCGCGATTATTGCTTCTGGACACAAGCTATAATTATGTAATCGGTTGCTTGCACTCGGACGACTATTAATAAAATATTCTAACTAAAAAGTGTCAAGTTTCTGATACAAGTGTTACCACTTGCTAACTGCTCTTGAAGAAAACCATTAATACCATAACCATAATACTGAGTCTTTTAGGTCCAGCTTCTCAATTGTGCATTAAGTTTTAACTAAAGGATTATTTTCATAGATATAATTGTGACAACAGTCGTATCCATGACAATGATTCTCTAGTTAACTTTAACCTAAGGTGGATAAACTAGGTTTTAGTGGTATTTCTTTACATTCAAGTTTTATAAAAGTTTTCTCTATTATAGAGAAGTTATCTTAACTAAATGCTAATTCAGCAGGTAATATAGATTATTACCAAAAAAAATGTTTCCCTTTCTTCCCTTGAGCTCGGCTTCTGAAGTTCTAATACAAACATCCAACCAGTCTTCCAACTTAATAATTATTGGTTGAGAAGGAAATGGCATATGTGGTAATTTCTTTTTTTGTATCAAAGGAATGACTTGACAAATATTTTTTTGCATTCTTGAACTTACACTTTATAGGAAATTGGTTCCTGATTTCTTCAGTTACTCAATTTTTCCACACGCTACAAGCAGTATGAATTTAAATTATTTGATGCCTTACATACGCAGGAGCGCCGATTTATATTAGAGATATTCAATGATTTTTTAAAACTATTGAGCTGTAATAGAAATACAGTTCAATCTAATTTTGTCCGGAAAACCACCTGATCAGCTAGAGTAGGAGAAACTGCTAATAAAATATCTTCTGGCAAAAATTCTATCGCAGACAATAACATCATAACCAGGAAGTTCTTCCGACTCCTGTCGTAACTGCTTTTAATAGTTAATTTCCTGATGCAAACATCAGTTTTATCTTGTATTATTTTATCTCAGCTGTACTGTTGCATATTCAAGTGCTGCACTATCTTATAAAAATAGTTATAGCCTGTTGGTGCTGTTTAAGAGTTTATCAGTATTTGGTACTGTTCTTTTCCTCTCTATAGCTCTATTTCCTTCCGAAAGATTATATTCTGTCATTTATTAGGTTCAAAACTCTTCTTCTCCTTTGTATGCTACTGCTGCATAATCTATTTTCTGTTCTATTTTTAACCCGATTGTATATATCTGAGTACTTCTCAGGCTCTCAGTACTGTCTCATCGGCCACTGTTATAATAGTCTTATTTCGGTAGAAGAGGTCTGTTACTTCCATCTGGTGATCATAGTCTCTCTCTTGAGTTCACATCTGACTTCCATTTTAATTACAGTTGTCTTATATCTATCAACATCTCAAGAGATGTCGTTGCAGTTGGTCTCTTGGAATTGCTAACAGAAATATCCTTTGTAGAATGTTTATGTAAACTTTTTGATTTAAGATTAATTACAGAAGATTTATTTCCTAAGAGACCATAAGATAATGTTGGTTGATTAATATGAAATTAGATTTTGTCAATTTGCTTAATTGCTTCATCGAAGAAATCTATAAAAAAAAGTGTATTGGAATTTTCTGTTTGATCTTTTCAGACTTTCGCGACCTATATATGAAGATAGGCCTAACTCCCTGCAGGTACAGTTCTCTATTCTTGGCTGTACTTCTTAGAGTCTTTGCGATATGCTTACCACTATTTCAATAAACGGTAATTGTCTATTGATCGTCAAGCCCAAGCGTAGTCTACCGACTGTTATACAGTGTGGTTGATTTTTAATTATACTTACACTTATTAATTTTGTCAAAATAAAGTTTTCCAAAGAATCAAAAATTTGGGTTAGATGGTTTGTTGCTCTCTTTCCAAAAGTCTAAGAGAAAGTACGATGGCGGTTCAATAAGTACCCGTGTTAGAAATGAAGACACAATTTTTTTCAAAAATTTTTTTTTATTTTTCAACATAGTCTCCTTTTAGAAATATACACTTCTCCCAACGTTCCTGCCATTTTTTTAACCCCTCCAAAAAATAGGATTTGTCGAACTCTCCAAAATACGCCTCTATCTCGGCGATGACTTCCTCGTTTGAGCTAAATTTTTTTCCCGCGAGCCATTTCTTCATGTTAGAAAACAAGAAAAAGTCGCAGGGAGCCAGATAGGGTGAATACGGGGGGTGCGGCAGCAATTCATAACGCAATTCATGCAGTTTGGCGGCGACAACTCCGGATGAATGTGCTGGTGCGTTATCGTGGTGAAACAGCACCTTCTTTTTCGCCAAATGCGGCCGTGTCTCCTTCAATTTTTTGTCGAAGCTGTCTAATAACTCACTGTAGTATTGTCCAGTGATCGTTCTTCCTTTTTCTAAAAAATCCATGAGGATGACGCCGTTTGCATCCCAAAAAATCGTCGCCATGACCTTTCCGGCCAATGGAACCATCTTCGCCTTTTTTGGAGCAGATTCACCGGGAGAAATCCATTGTTTTGATTGTTGCTTAGTTTCTGGTGTGTAATGATGAATCCAGGTTTCATCAACGGTGACAACTCGACGCAAAAACTCCTTCGGATTTCGCTTAAATTGCTCCAAACACTGCTTCGAAGTTAACAGCCGCATCGGCTTGTTGTCCACCGTTAGCAATCGCGGCACCCATCGCGCCGACAATTTTTTCATCGCCAACTTATTAAAATATTAATTGCCGTTCCGGTCGACACACCTACGGCCTCTGCTACTTCACGCACTTTCGTTCGTCGATCAGCGAGAATCATGTCGTGGACTTTTTGAATGATTTCCTTGGTAACCACGTCTGCCGGGCGTCCTGGCCGCTCCTCATCAAAAACGGATGTTCGCCCACGTTTAAATTCGTTGAACCAATATCTAACTGTGGTCATAGATGGCGAAGTGTCCCCATAAATAGCATCAAACTTTGCTTTTATCTCCTCGAATTTTTACCCATCCAAAAACAGAAAGCGAATTACCAAACGATACTGCTCTTTTTCCATCTTAGCTAAAATCACGAAACACGTCTTATTCAAATGGCTGTCAAACCAAACTAACCTATCAATCAGTCTGCAATTTGTTATACCGTCGTTTGATAGGTGGCAGCACACGATGATAACACCAACTTCCCTCAGGAACGCCTTCTGTCGTCAAACACGGGTACTTACTGAACCGCTCTCGTATATAAGTAAATTATCTAACCCAAACTTCTGAATTTTTTGAAAAACTTTAATCTGGCAAAGTTAATGAATGTGTAATAAAAAATCAACCACACTGTATGTGTGCTTGTTCTAAACTTCTTATCCCTGTCAGAGGTACTTGACTTTTTGCATATTTGCGCTTGATTTATTTTTTTGGTTGTCTTTCTTTATACTGCTGTTCTTACACGGCTCTTCCCCTTTCTTGCCACCTTTGACAATGTAGTTATGTATTTGCTGTTTATCTGCCACTTGTTTCATGATTTGTTCTTTTTTTATTTTTTTTGTTATATAGAGTTTCAGCGTTTTTCGCTTCCGACTGGTTTTTAATATTGCTATATCATTTTCCAATATTCTTATTTTGGTGTTTCTTTTAGCAATTTCCAATGTCAATTTGAATATTTTTCTGTTAAAATCTGTCTGGTATGTCATAAACGTTCTTGTGTCTTACAGGGTCGTTCCGTGCCATGATGCAAAGAGGCGGCCGCAGAAAAATCAAAATACAATTTGAACCATTCAATAATTAAAAATCTTTACGCAATGCATTTCTATATTGGTCTACATGTGTTATTCCGATATTGACGTATACGATTTATGATATATCGTATACTTCTGCCTAAGCGCTTTCGGTAAGGTAAGGAAGAAAGCTAAGCTATGTTATGAAAGAATTCTTAGTAAAAAGTCCTGTTTAGATGAGCTGTTCACATCCACATTAACAGCGACTGCTTTAGATTTGGCAAAATAAACTCAGTGCCGTCCCAATCACTTCCAGAAGAAGTTGTTGAAGAAAGCCAAAAAATAATACCATCAGAAGTTCCTCAAGAGCCGGGTAGCAATAGCAGTGGCAGCCAGCAGATATTTATTCTGATCTTGCATTATGAAATGCATTCTGCATGTCATTTAAAACTCGTCAGATTTTATATAATAGAGGAGTTCTAAAAAAATTATGTCAATAATTATACTATTGGCATCACAATGCTTAGCTGTTCGTTGAACAACTGAACATTTGTTTCAGCCTAATAACGGAAACTTCCTAAAGTTGGTAAAATTGCTTTCTGAGTTTGATCCAGTTATGGAAGAACGTATTAGGAGAGTTCTAAGCAATTATAGACAAGATGAATTGATAAATTTGATGGGAAATGTCAGTTTTTCAATAATCGCCGATTGTACCCCAAACGTAGTAAGTCACATTAAACAGCTTTTATTAACAATAAGAGTTATTGCTCTTAACTCCATTCAAAATATATAAGAAATTGAAGAATTCTTCATTGATTTGTTTGAAGGAAGTGCTTCAACATTTTTGACAGAACTTATTCTGACGCATTTGGAAAAGTTGGGTTTTGAGTTAAAGTGGCTTAGGAGACAAGGCTATGACAACGCAGCTAATATGAAAGGAGTAAGAAAGGGTGTGCAAAATAAAATACTTGAAAAATATCCAAGGGAGTTTTATGTGCTCTGCGCATGTCATTCTTTAAACCTAGGTATGAATGATCATCGTCTTCTTCTACAGAAACAAATTTTTTTCTGGTTCAACGTTGGGAAGTGCTAAAAAAATATGTTTCACAATTAACTCTAAAACCATTGAATGTTACTAGGTGGTCAAGCAGAGTAGATACGTTAAAACCTTTACGATCTCAACTTTGGGAAGTCTATGATATATTATTCTAAATAATAGAAGACGCCAACGGAGATGCAGAAACTAAAGATAAAACAAGAAGGTTGGCAAAAAAATATTAAAAATTACAAGTTTATATGCGGTATAATTCTTTGGCATGATATCTTATTTGAGATAAATTTAGTCTCGAAGCTATTGCTATAAATCTGTCAGATTGTGTAAGGATGTTATCAGAAACCATACAAAAAGTGAAAGGTTATAGACAATCTGAATATGATCAGATGAAGATTGCTGCTAATGAGATTGCAGAGAATCTTGAATGCAGTACAGAATTTCCTGCCGAAACTGAAGTTAGAGCCAGAAGGAAAAAGCGTCAATTTGACTATGAAGAAGCTGTCGATGAACACTCAACAGAGGAGAATAAATTTAAAATATAAACTTTTTCAATTATATTCTGGACATTACCCTTAATTCTCTGAATGACCGATTCACGCTTCTGGAAACCAATAGCAAAAATTTTCCATTTTAAAACTCAAGGATATAGACGACAAAACGCTAAAAAATTATTGTACCAGTCTCCAGTCAATACGTTCGGTCGAAAATGAATCAGATATAAATGCAAATGATTTTCAAGAAGAATTACGTGGTGTATCCCAAATGCTACCATATTCTATGAAACCTTTAGATGTTTTAAATTACTTGTGCCAAAACAACTTAAGTACTTTGTATCCGAATACTGCTATAGCTGTAAAGATTTTATTAACACTCCCTGTCTCTGTAGCTAGCGGGGAAAGACGTTTTTCCAAATTAAAATTAATAAAACACTACTTAAGAGGTTCAATAAGCCAAACAAAACTTAGAAATCTGTAATTAATATCTATTGAATCTACATTGGCTGCCACTCTAGACTACACATCCCTAATTAACGGATTTGCTAAAGTTAAAGTTAGAAGGGTAAAACTGTAGTAGATTGTTATAGTTGATAGTTGATATTATTATTTTAAAGTAGTTTATATTTTGAAAATAAAAATAGTATTCATACAAGGCGGTATTTTGAAGACTTGCATCATACTGAGAAAATCTACCGCACGGCCCTGGTGTCTTATACAATCTTCTTTAATTTATCTCTGATTACAATGCGTTTTTGTAAATTAATTTTTTGAATTGAATTTTCTACACAATTTCTAAACACACTGCACAATCTATAGACATTACTTCTGTTAAATTCTGTACTGACAGTTTCGACACTACGACAGACTACAGTGATTCGATGCGAGCGGAGAAACGATACCCACTAATTAAACAATTGTACTCCCTTCGAATGGTTTTATAAAAATAGACTTAAAGATTTTGAACACTAATCTATTTCTTATTAAAAGATGTTTCTAAAAACAAAATGAGTACGAAAAGTCAACATCTGAAATGTTTAGAACATTTAGAGCGACCCCTGTATGACTATAAAAATAAAATCAAACAAATAAATCTTCCGATTATCTGCTTTCTACTTCTCCCCAATTAGGGAAACCACAATATTTTCCTAGCAACCGTTGCTAAACGTAATATTCAGATCAGTTCTTAATAAGTTTAGTTCAACAGAGTTCTACTTGTTACTTGTAAACAACTTAGAATTGATTTATATTAAAATTTAAAAAAAGTTTGTCTCTGAAGGGATATCTAAAGAAATCTCCAATTTAGTAACAGGTAATTATTATATGTATGTTCATGTATATCAAATATTATTAACTTACAAATTGATTGTGGCATGAATATACAGAATCAATGATTGGTATCAGGACGTATCTAAACTTCTTTTAAATACTGTTTGTCTTTTAGCTTCTAAACAAAATGTCGGAAAAACATATAATAAATATTTCTGAATCTACATTGGAACAACTTCACTGTTACTTATGCAATGGATATTTATCATGCGGTCCAGTGCGAGTATTATCAGATGGAAGCTGCGTTTGCGGTCGTTGTTCACCATTAAATAGCGATGCACCAATTTATAGAGTATTGTCATTTGAAGCTGTATTAAGTAAAATGCTATTTCCATGCAGATTTAATCAACGAGGATGTGCAGAATCGTTACTGTATGGTAAAACTATAGTTGATCACGAATTAAAATGTCTTTTTCGTTCTTTTGTTTGTCCATTAATTTCTAACGTTGGTTGTACTTGGGAAGGATCGGCGTTAGAAATGTTTGCGCATTTCAATAAGAATCATTGTAATTTTATCATAAACGATGGAAAATTTAAGATAAGCTTACAAGAAAATTCTCAGGGAATATTCATGATAATCAAAGATTGCGTCGGTTTTATTTTTAAATACCAATATGATTCTAGCAAAACTAGTTTAAATTATGACATTAGATATTGTAGAAATGAAATCTTACACGATGCAACCTATAAAATCAATTTGTTCAATTCTTCTGATCTTGATTGCATGATTGGTTTAAAAGCACGAAACTGTTCATCTTATAGTGAAAGTTTCCAAGATTTTCAAAATCCCCTTCAATTAAATTTAAATAATTATTTGCAGAATTTAGATAATCCTAATGACATAACGATTCAATTTTCTATAGTTCACGTAGGTGCCAATAGTGCATCCGGAGAAAAATTAAATCACAAATTATTAAGTACATTAAGATGCGAAGTATGTCGCAATTACTTACTTCCTCCATTGTATGATTTAGAAAACCAAATTATTTGTTGTGACTGTGCTAAAGGCAAACCAGAATCCATACCATCAAGTAATTTAAAAGTACAAAAACTTGCAACCGAAACCAAATTTCCATGTAGATGGCGAGAATGTAAATTTATAGGTAAGAGTGAAAATTTTAAAGTACACGAATTGAATTGTAAATTCCGTTATTACGATTGCTTTTTCCCTAGCTGTCAGGTTACCTTTAAACTTGCATCGGCTATTGAACATCTTCAAATTCATCGAGCTCAGTATATGACAAATAAATTGAATTATAAAACGTCATTTTCTCAAAGTTATAATTTTAAACATCTATTCATAATTAGAAATAATTTGATAATTATTCTACAACATTCTTTAATTGAAAGCGATGAAAATAAGGATTTGATACATCGCGTTGCACTGTTTTCGTCAGATCCGGATGAAATTATTGGTAATATCGAATTTGAACATCAACATTGTAAACTAAAATCTAAACGATTTATTATTGCAAGTAAGCATAAAACAGATATTACTTTAACTGAACTGCCATCGTGTTTTAAAACTAGTGACGAATTATTAGTTGCAGTTAATATATGAGAACTGAAAAGCAAAATGAACATTAGTTGTGTGCAATTACAATTAGATTGTCTTTAGCAGTAGTAATTCAGACTAGTTTAACTGTAATGGGTGTTCAGAAACTTTTTTGGTTGGAGTTGGCAGCCAACTTCAAAAGGGTAAGTTTTTGAACAGCTTTTACTTAAGTTCTTAACTGTATTGTTACGTAAGATATATTAATTCTGTCGTATAAAACTAAGTACTTACTATTTCTGTAGCACAAATGACACTACAATAAACAACTTACATAATCATCATTGCTTTATTTCATATTTATACAGGGTGTTTCAATGAACTATTAACGAAGGATAGCGTCGTTATTAGATTACTTACAACTGAACAGAGTATTTCATAAAAATGTATAGAAGAATATTTCACATTTTTATATTTTTTACTTTTGGTCCATTGCTGATTACATCAATGCATCAGTACGGAGTTTGTCAGCTTTTATATTAGCTTAGGGTTCACCTGATTCAAAACGACAGTACTTTCTCTAAATTCATACCACTAGAATTTGTGGAATCTTAGAAACAAATTCAGAAACTTAAATAACGTCTATATTGCATTTTCTGCAGGGTGTTATTAATAATTCTCAACGTTTCAGGCAAGGAGTACAGTACCTAAATGTGTAGCACTTTTGAAATTTATCTGTACCAGTATAAAAGCTATGTTGAAATTTATTGGTGTTAGTATTATAAAAGAGTCTTTTGAATGTATAGTTTAATTGCGTTAATTTATAACTACATTAGTTATTATTGCATTAGGAGCAAAGTTATTATTCATTATACAGGGTGTTTGGTTCACCGCCGTATAGCCGAAAAGGGGTGGTAGAAGACATGATTTGGAAGTTATCTAACCTACTATACTATTATACAAAGTGTCACGGTTTTTGAGATATTATCATTTTTTATAATTTCACTCAACTGGACGTATTTCCTCATTTAAATGTGAACACCGCACTACTGGAAACTTTTAATTTGAAGGTAATGATAATCTTATAATCTTTCATAGCTCCTCTATCAATTTTAGTCATTTTCATCCACTCCTGCAGATGATTAAACAAATTAGACCAGTCAAAAGTTAAAAAAATTATGACTCTAAAATTTAATTTTTACTTTATAAGGCTATAAAAGAGAAAAATCCAATGGGTAATTATGTTCAAACATTTTTAAAAACATCCTTCTAATTTGCTCTTTAAAATGACATATCACACTTTTAACCACCTGCAGATTCTTAGGACTAACAGACGACTTGAATACAAAGAAACCGTTTGGGCACACAAAAGCAAGCACTTGATAACACGTTATTGGTTGTAGGTTTGGCTTCATAACCATTGGTGGTGTTGATTTTTGCATTCTCAACCGTTAATTTTGTGATTTTTGCGTGTTGTAGATCCGTATCAGTTTGCGTTGAACTCCACGTTTTACTGCAATCGTTAAATTGGACTATTAAAGTGCATTGAATCAACATTGAATTACACTTGTTTGATTCAAATATTGAATAGTGATGGTCCCCACATAATAACCCAAGGGTGTCAAATACGGTGATCGAGCAGGCCATATTATCGGCCTGTTTCGCCCTATCCATCTTTTGGGAAAGTTGGCATTTAAAAAGTTTTTACAGAACAATTTGGACGATATTTTGGATAAAGTGCCACTAAATAGAATCCGATAAATGATTTTTCAAAACGATGGATGTCATGCCTACTATCGGATAGCCGTAAGAGACTTTTTAAATGCCAACTTTCTCAATAGATGGATAGGGCAAAACATACCGATAATATGGCCTACTAGATCATCAGATTTGACACCCTTGGGTTATTATGTCTGGGGGCCATCACTATTTAATAGTCCAATCAAACAAGTGTAATTAATTGTAGATTCAATGCACTTTAATAGTCCAATTCAACGATTACAATACAATGTGGAGTTCAACGCAAACTGATACGGACCTGCAACATGCAAAAATCACAAAATTAACAATTGAAAATGCAAAAATCAACACCACCAATGGTTATGAAGCCAAAGCTACAACCAATAACGTGTTATCAAGTGTTTGCTTTAGTGTGCCCAAACAGTTTCTTTGTATTCAAGTCGCCTGTTAGTCCTAAGAATCTGCAGGTGGTTAAAAGTGTAATATGTCATTTTAAAGGGCAAAGAACAAGGATGTTTTCAAAAATGTTTGAACATAATTACTCATTGGATTTTTTTCTTTTATAGCCTTATAAAGTAAAAGTTAAATTTTAGAGTCATAATTTTTTAACTTTCTCCGGGTCTAATTTGTTTAATCACTTGTAGGAGTGGATGGAAATACCTAAAATTAATAGAGTAGCTATAAAGGATTATAAAATTATCATTACCTTCAAATTAAAAGTTTAAAATAGTGCGGTGTTCATAGTTAAATGGGGCAATAAGTCCAGTTGGGTGAATTTATGAAAAATGACAATATCTCAAAAACCGTGACATTTTGTATAATAGTATATTAGGTTAGATAAGTTCCAGATCATGTCTTCTACCACCCCTTTTCGGATATACGGCGGTAAACCAAACACCCTGTATAATAAAAATATTTAAAAAAAATTAAAAACTTGATTTCTGCTGAATGTTTCGAATGTATCAAACCTCTTAGTTTTTTATATTGCATCTGAAAGAGCATCAGTCATAACGTGCACATCAATTTAAAATAAATTTTTTGTTTGCGTTTTTTTAGTGTAAAAATAAATTTTATTCAGTGACGTCACTATAACTTTTGACTACCTTCTCTCTAAGGAGTGTGCTCGGATGTTGTATCAAGCACCTCATCTATAGTATGTTCAAAAACAAAAATAATAGTAGGTCATGATATTTTTAACGACGTACGTCTTAGAGCACATACTGGCGTATAAATACAGTATGTCCAAAAGATCGCGTTCAGCATGGGAATCTCGGAAACGGTAAAAGATAGAGATTCTGTTAAATAAGAGCAATTGTTCAGTATATTAAGGTCAACTAAGATCCACCCCGAAAGTTCTAAAAAACGTATTCGTTTAAGCGCCACAGAGGAAAAATCGAATTTCTTCATTTCCTTATAACTTTTTTATTTGAAAAGATAGGCCAATAATTCTAAACTATCAGATTTCCAAATATACTTTTTATTATTGGCGATATAACCTCAAGTTATTTTTTTTAATGCAAGTCGTAGGAGGTCATGATGTTAATAGAAAGTGCTTTTAATTTCTTTTCTAACAATACCAGGTTTGATATACTTATCTTTTAAAACTAGAAAGTTACAACAAAAAAACTACTTTTTTATTGTTAAGCTTGAAATAAGTCAAAAACAACTGAATAGTCTACTCTGAAACAATTGATAACATCTCATATTGTTAAGAACTAGACTATGCAACCTATTACAGAACAAAAGAGGTGAAGTAATGAAAATACAAAGTAGATATTTTAGTAAGTGATAATATTTTAAACACTGCTTTTGGTTGTTTTAGTAAAGTAATTTTAGTCTTTAAGACAGCAGTACGAGCGTTCAAAGCTACTATAAACAGTACACTTGAACATTAAACGTAATATTTTTTAAATTCTTTTTAAGTAACGTTGTGAACACACAAAGTATAGGTTGCCCTTCAAAAGATTCTTCGATGACGTCACAGCCTAAAACTATGACGTCAAACAAGAATAGTAGAAGATCAAATTGTGGCAAATATTTAGACATCAAACTCCCATTAACAACCTTGTTTCGTACAACCAATAATAAAAGTTTGAGCATCAATGTTGCTTACTTTCTATTCACCATGTATACCAAATTTCAGCTCATCACTAATTAGTTCTGTTATTTTTCCTAATATGACAGCACTAAGAGGCCCACAAATCCTTTTTACAAAGTTAGCAAAAAACACTAGCTCTTTTCTAGAATATACCTACAAACTGTAACTATTTTAAGTAGTACTTATATCATTACCTCATCAGTTTTAGGCATGAGCGTTTTTCAAAGTACAGCAAATATTATACAAATTACTGAAAAATATTAACTAATAAAAATTCCCGAAGCGTCAAGAACAGCACGCCCTCATGAAATAAATCAGTCATATGTAGGTATATAGTTTGGAAAACTTTTTCTGTCACTAAATATTTATTTATTATGCAAACATTATGATCTTTTTTAATGCAAATTTTGTTTTCAAAGTTTACAACGTGACTTGGATCCAGTTTTCTAATTTTGCGACGTATCTGCCACTCCCTTCGCTTTGACGACTCTTTGACAGAGATTGTTTTCAGAGATCTACTCATCTCTACAAAGTATTTTCTGTAAGATTTATTCTTAAAGTCTTCGAAGTAAATTGATATTACAAATTAATAGTCGCCACTAAATGCGTCGAGGTAGCATACTGGCAGACATGCTTTTTTATTTGAAACGTTATTATTTAGCGTTTGAAATAGTTAAACCGTTTAAAGGCGATGAGATAAATTCAAAACCGCCGGCTCTGCGACTATCAGATTTAATGCAAGTACTTTCGACTTAAACTACATTTAAGTTTTTTTTTATTAGTAAAATTATTGAAGTTCTTTATAATAAATAAATTATTATTATTGCTATTGCAGTAAATTATTAGGAAAAAAAGGAGGTAAAAGAAAAATGTAAAGAAAATAAAAAAATTATAAGTGTTGGCGGGATTTGAACTCTGGTTTTCTCGGATACCACGCGCCATGCCTGCGCTCGTTCGTTAAAGCTGCGAGATTGCGACATTTACATTACAGCATTTTACATTTTATTAAAAATTAACAATAAAATGTACAGTAATTCGTTACTAACCCGTAAATAAAATAGTTCTATCCTATGTAGTTTTAGTTGTAAACATTTTTTGTATTTATACAGGGTGTCCCTAAATTGCATTAAAAGCTTCAGGTAGACGCCTTTCTTTATGAGGCCTGAACTCAAATCTGCAACCAGAATTTTCCCTAGTCGCTTAGTTTTCTTGTACGACGATGAAGAAGTTAACACATTTAATATTAAATTACAAGACATCGGGCAATTAAATCTAACGGAACATTGATCCATTCAATAGGTGAACTTATTAGAAGAAAAAATTACCACTATGAATGCATTAACTATTAACGTTTTCTTTGTAGAGAGGGTGTTAAAAATAGGAGATTTAGTAGAAACAGATGTGGCAACCACGCAAACACTGTTTACTTGGATGAATCTAAACAATTGTTCACATCATAATTCATCTGTTACATTTTGACATTTGTGGTTAGCTGGCGTTAGACATACATTTTTTAATTTGAGTTATTTTTGCACATTCGCTGTTTGGTGTTGAGTTTTTCCTTAATTATTTTCTATTCCGTTTTCGTTGTTTGTGTTATTGTTGTTTATTGACTTTTTGTTTTTGTTAAAATTCTTATTCCGTTCTGTTTCTGTTTACTGACTTGCAGTTCCCGTTTTTTCTGGTATTCAGATTTTAACGACAAATAAATAATTAATTTTTAAAAATGTAGTTTTTTTCATAAATGTGATTTTTTACATGAGTTTACTTTAGATTGCTTTAGATTTAAATTATTTCAATAGCTAGCCTAATTTAATTTTTTTATTGCGATCAGATGTTTGATTCGTCGTCACCTTTGGCTGTAAAGGTTAAACCGCTTTCAGGGACTAAGTAGCGATTGCCAAGCTTATGTTTCTTTTTCGGCTCGTGTGAAGAAACTAACTGCGTTAGAGAGTTCGCATTTGGAGTTTTGTCATTGCAATTGATTAAAGAAGGCGGCTATCTGAAGCTTTTAATGCAATTTATGGACACTCTGTATAATTGATATAGGATCATCCGGAAAGATAATATACTAAGTATAAGTAAAAATTAACATTGGATATGGTATTATACATAACTAGACAAGTCACCATCCTGTACAAGATGAATATAAATCCGAAAGATAAAAGTTACTTTGTTTAATTACTTGAGGTTTACAACTCTGATGCTACCGGTGACGTGCTGGTGACAAAATCGAATGTTAACATCAGTCGTCAATTCTTTACTGTTTCAAATTGAAAGAAGTTAAGACATGTATAAACATACAATTCTAAAGAACTTTTGCTTGTATTATTAGAACATCGTACTAAGAAATTCTGAAATACGTTTGACGAGTGGAATTAATTAGCAGTGAGGAATCAAAAGTTACAAATTCTCCAAAAATAGGAATCCTAAAGAAGTAACAGAAGTTATATCTGTAAAACATTGAAATATTCTTTTTCTCTGAAACAACAGTTTCTATTCGTTTTATTGGAAATATTTTGTTTTGACCAAATCTCTACCAATTTAATTGATTGGCAAAATAGATTTCTTTTTCTGAGCAAGTCCCTCTGACCTAATCTCAAATATTCTTCCTATGCAATCATCTGAACGTTCTGATTGTAAGAAATCAGTCAATGCTGACAAGAAAAAAGCTGAAGCTTTCAAGTTTGTGGCCTTGCGTTACATATAAAAAATTTAAAAAAAAAACTAAGATCTTTTGATCCTAAGCCAGCTGAGCTCAAATGGTGGCCTTGAGCGAGAATTTAAATGATTGTTATACCACAATAAAACACAACAAAGTTTAAAGTACAAATATATTTTAATCAATTATTTTACACTTACAAAAAAAAACACAAAAAAATTGGCCTCTTTTTGTCTGAAAAAGCCTTTAGAATTTTAATCTTAACAAGAATTCATATCTAATTATTTCACAATATACAGTTTCTGTAAGTTGACTTGATCAGAAAATTTTATTAAGCACACAAAATTATACTAACAAGGAAATAGTCTACAGAAAATTATTATTAAAATATAGTTTTTTCATACAACCCCAACAAAATTCTTACGAAATTATTAAGAAATAAATATTCAATATTTAATTTTATAAAATTTTTAAATGCAGTTAAGAATAAATTCAAGGTGAAACCAAATTTTATTATCAAACCTGTTCACTCGAATGGCCTATCGACACTGCATACAAGTGCAAAGTAAGATTAAAGTTCTTCAAAATATTAAGAGGATTTGAAATTTTTAAGCAAAAGTTTAATATAAATGACAATTTATATTTTAATCAAAAACAAAAGCTTAAATGAGCCAGACCAAAAAATTTAGTAAAACCTGTAATATATTTAATTTATGTGTAGGAATTTCTTTAAACTCAATTTAATAGTACTACAAAAAACTTAAAAAAAACTAACAAGTTAATTCATTTACAAAGAGATTAGAACATCGAAACTATTTCGGATACAAAATTGAAAAATTAACATTTCTTACCAGACTGTCTTCATGCTGTTTCCGATCGGAAGCTGATGAAGCTGAAAACCCTAAAGAAAAGCAAAATTGACACAAAAAATTCAGTTTAGGTTCGAAAACTGACTATTAAAAAAATCTAATCAAAATTTCATTAAATGTGCACTCAAACACAGATTTACTAACAAACTGTTAAACAGAAAAAAATTGAAAGACCTGCAATTTCAAATTATATTTTGAGTGATAGGCCAGATTTAAATATCTGCATCAAATTGTCTTCTTAATCCCCCCTTTTTGTTTTTTCTTTAAATACAAGGTTCTAAGACAAAAATTTAAGCTGATAAATTCTTACTTCTGTTTCACGCAATTAAATTTTTAAGACAAAGAAAATTATTTATCAGCAAGTTAAAATTTTTAAAGGCGAGATAAAGCACTAATTCATCCCAAGGACGCACGCAGAATAGAGCATCTCTGGTCCGGAGGGACTGCAAAATCGTAACCAGTGTTTACCAAATTAAACCTCCATAACCGATGGGAAAGACTTCCAACTTCTAGGATGGTAGCTCCCGGGAAATAAAAAAACCTTAATTTAGGGTTTTGCACTAACTCGAAACAAAATTCAACGAATCAAGAATTTAACACGTAACTTGAACGCTGGTCGCTTCTCGTCTGCCGCAAACCGTTCCCTGCGTTCCCCAAAAGTCGAATCAACCGGTTCATATGTTTCACGCTCAACGCAAGAAGAAAATCAAACAAATCTTACACAATAGTAACATCCTATCCAGGGCTTCAATTAAAGAAATCTGATTAGTAGAAGTAATGAGAAACTCAAGGAGTAAAGAAACCCGCAAAGACAACCTTCAAGCGGATTAAAAAATCATCATTCAAATCCGGAAAAACATCTATTCACAATCCTTCTAATCTAGAAATTCTAGAATATAACACCCCTAACGGGAAAAAATATAATAGAACAGTTAAATCTCCACTGCAAAGAATTAAACTTTAATATTTGAAAAAAATAAACCCAGCATTTCACCTGCCCTAGAAATTAAAAATTGTGAAAGAAAATTTTAATTTAAAGCAAGAGCAATGCAAACCTGCACTAATAATATGCCTAACCCTTCATCCCTAAGAACAACCTAAAGAAACACCTGAAAGCGTAAGCAACCAAATTTTATGTAACGGGAAAGAACAACAAATGACCGTTACGAGTTCAAGCCCTAAGAGCTTTACTCAGAATCGAAGAACATAGCTAAAAATATAATTTTGAAAACCGGTTCTGAATTTTGGATCTTGTTGCTGCTTTTTTACAATTTAATATTTTTCCCTGCCGTAAAATATCTTAAATAAAACTATTAAGAAACAAAGCTAGAAATAAAAAAAAGCATGTACTGTAGCGAGCAAGTTTTACTGATCAGGAGTTGCTCATTCAATCTAACACTCAACTAGTAATTCAACGATAATTTCATCTGTTACACTAGTTAACATGGTTTCTTCCCACGAAGTTTTAATAACTAAAATAATAGAAACATTCTTTGAGATAGTAATCTTCTGTAGTAGTTGCAAGCCGTCTCCAACCACCTATGCACTAAGATTGATTCTGTTTATAAACACAAAATTATGTCATTGATTATTTAATTTTAACTAAACCAGCTTTATGAATCTTGAATTTATGGATTGAATTTGATCTACGAGTGCAGTAAGAAAGAAACACCCACACTCACTAAGGCTAACTAAGTAATTTTAATTAATAAAAACAAAATACAGAAAAACTTAAACTTATAAAAAAATAACTCAGAACACTAAATATACGTCTTATCATCTTCTTCTTCGAAAACACACTCCCCGTGTCGTTTGCTTTTTACGCGCTCTTGTATTTTTTTTACGGCTGTGGCCCAATTCTCACACTCGGCCTTGCTACCCTAGAGGACGTCCTCGTCCTCAGTTCCGAACTCTCCAGTGCATCTTCATTTTCAGACTCTTCGGTTGAAGTGTCTTCTTCCTCGGGACTACACCATCGCTTCAGTCTATCTGAAGAGTACACAGATTGGAAAGACCTTTGAGTGCGCTCTGCCCCCGGAATGTCTCGTAGTTCATAACGATCGTTGCCTAGGACCCTTCCTACCATATAAGGCCTTTTGAAACGTGGCAACAGCTTTCTTGAGGTTCCGGTCGCCGCTAATTCTCGTCGCGTCATTACTAGATCTCCCTCGTGATATTTAGTTGGTGGCTTTCTTTTCTGATCAAATATCACCTTGTCCTTCTGCTGCTGGTTTTGAATTTTTTGGAGTGCTTCTTACCTCATTTCGTCCAAATCCTCTGGTAACTGCAAATCTTGAAGCGCCATCACCAAATTGTTCTGCAATGCGTCGCGTGGATGAAAACCAAGCAAGAGTTGATGTGGCGTCCGTTTGGTCGTCTTATGTTCCATATCATTTAAGGCAAACTGGATGTTTCTCACGTGTTGATCCCAATCCTTACCATCTTCTTTATTATAAGTAGTCGTCAACGCGGTAAGTAACGTCTGGTTTTGTCTTTCCACTTGGTCATTCTCGCGAGGGGTAGCTGTAGCATTTTTAATATGATTAATGTTATTTTCCGCACAAAACAACTCGCGAGATGTAAATGCATCTCCTCTATCCGATATTAGTCGCGTAGGTGTACCGAAATAGCTAAAAATGTCCTTTAACACGTTAATCACCGGTTTAGTTCCCGCGGTTTTAACTGCTCGTATGATCGAATACTTCGTAAAATTGTCCTGGTACACAAGAATGTAATCATGTCTTTTTGCACTCACTACAAATGGTCCTAAATGATCGATATTCACTGTATGAAATGGAATGGGAACTCGTTCAATTATATGTAATTTGCCTTCAGGTTTACCCTTATGTCCTTTATGATAAGCACATCTAACACACGCATCAATATACTTCTTGACTCTCCTTGCCATTTTGGAAAACCGATAGTATCGTTTTATATGATTAAGCGTTTCTTCCACTCCAAGATGTCCACGTCCATTGTGACTTGCTTGAATAATTCTTCACGTCACTGCTTTTGGTACTACCCATTTCAGACCAGCTTCGGTTCTTCGACATATTCTACTATTCTCCAGTACATAGTTTGCGTGTACTTGTTTAGCATCATGACTCGTCGGCTTCTGTTTCAACACTTCAAATAGCATTTTCAACTTGGGATCTTGTAATTGTATGGTGAGTAACCAATCTTCTTCATTAATTCTCAGACTATACACATCTAAACTCGCCTGTTCTACCTCTTGACCTTCCTCCGTCGGGTTTTTACTAAGAGCGTCTATATGTCTCATACTTTGCGCCGGTCGATGCTCCACTGCAAAATCATACTCCTGTAATTTGAGCAGCCATCTTCCGATCCTAGGGGTAACATCTTTCTTTGTCATGATAGTTTTTAAAAAATTACAATCGGTTACAATGGTGAAACGTCGACCTAGTAGATATATTCTGAATCGTTCTGCCGTTTCTACGACCGCCAACGCTTCTAACTCATAACTATGATATTTAGATTCCAAGTCCGTCGTTTTTCGACTAAAATACCCTAGCGGTTTCCAGTTCTCTTCAGGAAGTCTCTGCAGTAATATACCTGCTAATCCAATCTTAGAGGCATCCGTATGAATCTGCAGCTCTGCGTGTGGGTCGTATAAAGCGAGTATTGGTCTCTCTGTCAATATCGCCTTTAATTTTTGAAAGGCTTGCTCTTGCTCTTCGTCCCATTGAAATTCTTCGTGCTTCTTTCTCAATTTCGTCAGTGGTGCAGCTATAAGAGAAAAACCTTGCACAAACCTCCGAAAGAACCCGCAGAATCCCAGAAATTGTCTAATTTCGCGCACATCTGTCGGTGTAGGGAAATCTTTTACTGTCTGCGACTTTTGCATGCCTGGTCGTATACCATATTCTCCGATTTCGTAACCTAAATACTCGACTTTCGCAAACAAAAATTTACACTTTGACAACTTTAAGGTCAATCCTAGACTTAGTAACACCTGTAACACCTTTTTTAGTTTATCAAGTCCTTCGCTAATAGTTTTACTTGGTATTAGCATATCGTCCATGTACGCTACTACCACTCCCGTTCCTATTCTGTCTATGACACGATTCATTAACCGACCAAAGATACTCGGTCCGTTTACCATCACGAATGGCATTTTATTAAACTTATATTGCCCTTCCGTCGTCACAAAAGCGGTAAAGCGTTTTGAGTCTTCCACGATCGGTATTTGGTAATATCCGCACATAAAGTCTAACGTTGTGAAGAACGCGTTTCCCGATAATTGGTCCAACTGCTCGTCAATCACAGGCATCGGCATGTGCTCTTTCCGCGTTATTGCATTAATACGCCGATAATCGATGCAGAGTCTTTTACCACCATCCTTTTTTGGCACTAATATTGCAGGGCTCGCATACTCGGAACTAGATTCTCGAATCTCTCCCGCGTCTAAGAGTTTGCTCACCAATTGTTTCATTACTTCGCGTTTCGCGTACGGTAATCGATACGGTCGATATCGCACTATGTCCTTACTAGTCAATTCGATCTTCGCTTCTATTAGGTCGGTAGATCCTAAACCCTTTAACTTGCTGGGAAAAACCTCTTGATAATCATTCATCAATTGAATCAACTCCCCTTCTTCCCCTTCCGTTAACTCCACTCCAATGCTAACACCTTTTGCTTGAATACTTTCAACTTGTTCCATTTTCTGAACCCTTTCAATAACTAACTGGTCAGCTTCTTTTATTACACGCACACCTGGTTGCTCCAACGCACTTCGACCAATAATCTTCTGCATCTTCTTGCGCTTCGTTTGGCACGATTAACACTTCTACTTCAATCTTTATGTCTTCTAAAACTATTATCAATGTTCGCTTACCCATAGCTTCACATCTTCCTTGCCCAAATCCTTGTAGAGTAAGTTTACATGGCACATAGTTTAGGCTCATCTCTTGGGCAACACCTTCTCTCATGGTAACCATGTCGCTTCCTAAATCAATAAATGCCGTAACACATTTTCCATCTACTTCCACAATTTTGTAGTATTCATTTTTGTTTTCCTTAGTTCTTATTTTTTGAACTTTGGGCGTCAGTTCAGATATATCCGTTTCACTTGTTTCCATCTTTCCAGCTTCGCTCTGAGCAGGCTTATCAAAATTTGCATCGTTTTTATTGCAAAGTTGTATCCTCTTGACACTTCGTGATTTTGAGGTGGATGATACCGTATTCTTCTCAGGACATTCTGCCGCCTTATGTCCAAATTTATTACAATTAAAACATTTCATTCCCAGACTTTTCGCTTGACACTCGGCAGATATGTGACCCTTTTCCCCACAATTAAAACACCGTCTCGCATCAGTATTTTCTAATTTTTCTTCACCTGTGGCTTCTACACACTTTCGGTTATTTTCGTATGAACGTTTTGAATTTTTAGTCCTTGGAGCTCTCCTAATACTACGGTATACCCTAAGTTTCTCTTTAAATTCTCGACTATTTTTAGCCCCATACAATAAAACTTTATTACTAACTTCGTCTTCAATTCCATCAATTATATACTGAAACAGAGCTTCATCCTCTATGTTTCCTCTGCTAGCTAAATCTTTCATTGTAAAGTAATATTCTTCAATCGTCTCATCTTTTCGCATTTTTCTTCGTGTCATATGTCGGTGGAGGTCGGCACTGTTCACCTTGGTAGAAAATTCTCTTTTCAGCTTTTTCTTAAGAACCTCCCACGTGACTATACCTCTTTCTGATTGAATAAATAATTTAGAAGTGCCCTTGAGTAGTCTTTTTCCAAAAAGCAACTTTTTTGTTTTTCATTCCAACCCATCAAGAGGGCACTCTCTTCAAATTCGGTAATCCAATTTTCGATTGGGTAATCATCTTCACCCCCGAAAACGCGAATTGTATCTTCAATATCTCTGAATGTCAGTACAAACTTTGTATCTTCAGGCTGGTGACCCATTTTTTGCGTAGATAGTTCTGATCCATCATCCGACATGTCGTCGTCTTCTTCTTCGCTTTTCGTCCTCTAAAATTGATTCCTTCTACTCATCTTCATCTTATTCTTCTTTTTATTTTGACTTTCATCTCGGGCTCTGGCCTGACTTATCTTACTTGTTTGTTTATCTTCTCTTCGCACTTCTTCTTCTCGTCTTTGACTAAATTCATTTTGATCTTCTTCATCGTCTTCTGAATTTTCTTCTTCGTCTTCTTCTGTGCTTTCACCTTCTTCATTGTCTTTGTCTGGCATCAGCGTATTTATATCTATAAGCCGGCTGCAAATTAATTTGGTTAAAACGTCCGGAGTCACATCTTCAAATTCTATATTTAAGATATAGCAGCAATCAATTAGTTCCTTACGACTAAATTCTGTTTTAATGTAAGCCAGCTTCTGTTTAAATTCGTCGGACTCGTTAATAAAATTAAATTCTTCAAATTCTCGCAACCTTTTACGATTGTTTCTGTCGCCTTCATGCTCAAATATTAGTTTGTGTAGAGCCCGTACAGCCTTAGTGCTAGCGGTATTTATTTTAATTGCAACTGTTGGTATCTGCACCAAATTCTCCATTTTAATACAATTTTGCTGGTAAAATTATAAATTTAATAAAAACTCTAATTCTAAGGATGAGTACACAGCCCTCGCTGAGACGGCTAACCCTACTTAACCCTTGGCGCGGCGCCTGCGATATATTATACACACATATATGTTATACACTTGCTGGTTGCCTTTCGACATTCCGGCCTCGAGTGCGAAGCGAGGCAGTCGACCCGGTCTGCAGCGAGAGCGTGATGCATCGGTGACGAAGAGTACGGGCTCAACCACCAACGCGGTAGTTGGGGAGCTACCGCCAACCCACCCTCCAGAGTTTGTGTTTGGGGGGCACAGGCCTGGCCCACTTCCACCACCAACTTGAGGTCGCATCGCTGCATCAACTCAACCGACCGTCGGTCTTCAGGAATTCAGGGGGCTTGAAGACCGCGACCGCCACACACCCAACCATACCCAAGATGCAGTAGATGGATCAACGGCCGCTCCACCACCAACCGGCGTCTGCGTAGGGGTGCGCAGGCCCGGCCATCACCACCACTCATCACAGCCTCATCCGATCGGCCCGGGTAGCTACTGGGCCGTGATTACCAAATTCCTTTCCCATCCAAACCCTCGAGCCCGGGGCTCCTCGAGGTACCTACTCCACTACGCCCGGAAATTCTTCGCCAATCCACCACGCTTCCCGCCAAATCCGTTCCCTCCAACAACTTCCCGCCAAATCATTCCCGCCTAATAATTCCCGCCAATAATCACCACACCCATTCCACTACCACCACACTGTTCTCACTGGGTTTTTCCGTGGTTTCCCCAGTGGTTAAGGCAAATGCCGGAACAGTTTGCACTAGTCCACGGCACACAATTCACATCTAGACACTCACACACCACTACTCTAACACATACACACTCTCACACTTCTCACCACACAATTCCAACACCGTTCTGAAAAGAACCGTCGCGTCGAACTCCTCGTCGTCTCTGTGTGACGGCTCGTTGGCCGTCCTTGGGCATCACCACCGACGGGGATTATGGAGGACCTGCTTCCGGCCTGCACCACCATCGCCACCAGACCATCATCACCGTGGACGGCGGGCGTGCGGACTGCTTGGTACCCGACACTTATTTGCTCTTTGTTTATTGCAGTTTGCGTCGTGTCGTCCAATGCTCGTCTAGCTACTGGTTTCTAATAATTATTTTTGTTATTTATCCCACCGCTGCTAATTATGTAGTAAGAAAGAAACACACACACTCACTAAGGCCAACTAAGTAATTTTAATTAATAAAAACAAAATACAGAAAAACTTAAACTTATAAAAAATAACTCAGAACACTAAATATACGTCTTACCGTCTTCGTCTTCGAAAGCACACTCTCCGTGTCGTTTGCTTTTTACGCGCTCTTGTATTTTTTTTGCGGCTGTGGTCTAATTCTCACACGAGGTGGCGCAAAGACAGATCACCTAAGAGGAACTATGTATTTAAGCAGTAATTTTACATGGACATATTCTATAGGATCGGTTGCACAAAAGAACAAATCTATTGTCACTTTTGATTCCACAATTTACCATGAGATTCATCATATTTTACTTTAACCAATAAAAGTAATAAATCGAAAAATCAGATGTAACAACAATTTGCTTTCTTTTGCGCAACCGGCCTACAATGTTACAAAAATTGTTAAAATGATGTCTTACGACAATAGATACGCAATCTCTTTCACATGTGGACAGTATAAGAAGTTGCGTGCGCCGTCTGTGTACACGTGTTATTTGGTTGAGCCTACTCTAATTCAATCAATTATAACTTTTTATCCATTTGAAACTTGTTAAAGATCTACTCCAATCTACTCCAATCTACTAATTATTCTATAATTTCTCTTTTATGAAATTTGTTTTATAAATAGGTTCATCATCATATGTGGTATTTAAAACAGTCTCAAATTGTTTTATCTAACTTGAATTCGAAGATTCCACCCACTGAAGATATCATTTGTGTGTGAACGACTAAAAATCTTGCTGTAGATACTGAGAATAAGATAGTTAATAATTGCAAACAACTTGACAAGTCTCGGAAAAATGAAGCTCTCTTGCGAAGTTTTTAGAGCACCGTAGATACAAAAGCTTTCATGGCGTTGAGTTAAAGCAGGCGGGATAGTCGAATCTTAGTAAGCGGACAAATCAGGGCCGTTTACTTTTTATTTGTTTTTATTTAATTAACTTATCAATTATAAAATGACCACGGACATTAAAACTTCTTTTACGGGAAAAAAATTGTAAATATAAATTGAATTTGTGCTATGCCTAGACTACAGTAGGACAGCCAATGCATTTCTTATGGAAATTTGCAAAATATTATCGTAAACACTTCGATCACGAGATTGTTTAAATCTTTTTTAAAGATCTAAAAGCTATAAAAATCTAAAGAAGAAAAGAAAAAAGAAGAAACAAACATGAGATATACTCACGATCCCTGGTTTACAAGACCAGTGCTGTGCCACCGAGTTACAGAACGTTAGAAACCATTATATAATTGCCACTACATCTCTTACCACCTGCTGTTATGTACAAATAGTGAAATATGAACTCATATTCTATGTCAAGATTGAGTTTTTGTTACGAATGGAAACCTATATCTTATTAGATTAACCGTAAAATACCTAAGTAGCTTTATAATAATTAAAAAGTACGCAGTGCCTCCAGTGAGGTTTGAACTCACGACCCCTGGTTTACAAGACCAGTGCTCTACCACTGAGCTATAGAGGCGTTGAGATTATTGTGTATATGAATCAATACTTGAGTTATAACAACTGCTATTATGTAAAAATATTATTAATAAATGCTCTATACTTTCACTTGAGATACGAGTGCACGTCCTCTAGTTTTCCAAGACCAAGCTTTTCTTACTGTGCTGTGAATGTATTATTATATTAGACTAGTCCTAAAAGACACACATTATGTAAGTAGCTCTTTTAATGGTTAGAAATGATTCAAAGCCTCCAGTAAGGTTTGATCTCACTATCCCTGGCTTACAAGACTAGTGCTCTGCCACTAAACTACAAAGACGTAAGAAAATCATCATACATAAATTGTCACTAGATGTTATACCAACTGATATTATGCAAAAATATTATTAATGAATGCTCTATAGTACACCTTCCACTGAGACCAAGACTCATGTTCTCCTGTTTGTTGACACCGGGCTTACCTTATTGAGCTGTCATGTGCTAAAATGTATCATATTAGAATAGTCCTAATAGACGCAGATTACGTGAGTAGTTTTTTTAATAATTAAAAAATACCAAATGCCTCTAGTAAAGTTTGAACTCACGACCCCTGGTTTACAAGACCAGTGCTCTGCCACTGAGCTATAGGGGCGTTAAAAATCATCGTATATTTAAATCAATACTAAAGTTATAACAATTGTTGTTATGTAAAAGTTTTATTAATAATTGCTCTATACTTTCAATTGAGCGACTAACGCACGTCTTCTTGTTTGCCAACATCAAGTTTTTCTTATTGTGCTTGAAATTCATAGTATTAGATTAGTTGCAAGAGACACCAATTACGTGAGTAGCTTTTTTAATAATTAAAAAAGTACCCACTGCCTCCAGTGAGGTTTGAACTCACGACCCCTGGTTTACAAGACCAGTGCTCTACCACTGAGCTATAGAGGCTTTAAAGCTCAGCAGATCTAGTTCCCCACTGAATTTAATTTCCACTGTTATGTAAAACTATTACTAGTAAAGAGTAGCAGTCCCATTCATTCATAGAAATACTAAGGTTTTTGTTTGTTTCTGACTTGATCAAATTTCTGTTATTGAATTATAGAGAGTCTGAAAACTAGCACTATTAAATTGAACATACCAGCCAGCTGACAACTTATGTAAGTAGGTTTTAAGTAGTACAAAAAAATACTTTATGCCTCCAGTGAGGTTTGAACTCACGACCCCTGGTTTACAAGACCAGTGCTCTGCCACTGAGCTATAGAGGCGTTGAACCTCGCCATATTTAAATCATCAGAAGATTCAAAGTTACTGCTGAGAAAATGTTATTATTTTTATTTGTACAACCAATGGCAGATTATCGCAAACTTATAGGAGAGTATACACCTCGAAATATACATACTCAGAGGTCTACAAATCGATAAGAAAAGGAAAGAAATATCTACACAACTACTGTCGCAAGACCATTTTCAATAATTTGTGCAAATGTACAATTAAAGAAAAAATCGGGGCACTGCTTCTAATGTATACAGTCATCCACAAAAGTAATGTTCCACTTTTTGCAACAGAGACAACTTGTTTTACATTTTCGTAACATGCTCAGAAATAAGTTTCTTAAACCATTAGACAACAAGTAAATCAGTACAGTAAGAACAGGTGACACACTGGAGACAGGCCCGCCGTAAGCGGGTGTGCAGGGTGTGCACCGCACACGGGGGCGGCAAATACAGCGGTCTCTTCATGTTCATACATTCTCATTAATCAGTACACAAATGCAATTTAGTAAATGGCTTTATTGTTTTTCAAAATATTCGCTCTTAGTGTCAATACCCTTTTGCTTACGCTCGAACTAATTTTCGAAGTATTTTTTCCGATCTGAAGCTGGTATACCTCAGAAACCAGTTGCCTGAATGCCTCAACGGCTGCTTCAGGTGAAGAATAACACTCACCACGCATCTTGTTTTTGATTGTCGGAAACAGAAAGAAGTCATTTGGTGCTAGATCAGGTGAATATGGGCATCAATTTCGCTTTTTCACTCGCTAAAAAGTCGACAGTTTGTGAAATTGTGTGGGCACTGTGGTGAAGAATGATATGTCGATGTAGATTGTTTTTACTGACTTTGCCGATGACTTCCGGCAAACAAATTGTTGTGTTCCAATCAGCGTTCACAGTTCTTTGATCCTCTAAAGCTATGGTTGTCACATGTCCAGAAATACGGAAGAAACAAGTGATCATTTACTTCGCAACACTGCGTGAACGAACAACTTTTGCGGGTTTCGACAATGTCGTACACTAAATTTTGAATGATCTCGGTTGAATTTCTTCGACATTTCTTTGCACTAATTTACACGTTTAAATGATGGTGTACGAGGGTTGCTATTTATATTTCTGGCCTAACAATGAAAAAACAAGTATTTATGATAGAAACTAGTTTTATTGTTTTTCAAAATATTCTCCATTAAGATTGATACACTTTTCCATGCGTTTGAACCAATTTTCGAAACACTTTTTCCACTCTGTTTGAGGCAGCTCCAAAATATGCATATTGCACGAAAGTGTTCACGGGTCAATTCCATTTTTTACTAGGGAATGCACTTTTCAATTAACTGCAAACAACACTAATCGCACTCAAATGACAAAATGTTGTGGTTGAGGTTATGTTCAACAATGTAAAGTTTACACCGGAAATGTCAGCTGACGCCTGGAAACAGTCAGTGTTGCCAAGGCCAGAAATATAAATAGCAACCCTCGTAAAATCTTGTGTATTGCTACAGAACTGGTTAGCTTGGGTATAAACTGTCAACTGAATTATAAGTTATAAGTGACAAATTTTTCGAATTTGACAATGGTACAACATTGACACCACCGGAAGTACCGATTGCAGAAATTTCTTCAGGTAGCCTCGTACAACATTATGAAAGACGTTTACTTCTTGTGACAATACTTTTTTCTTCACGTACATTTATTGCATGCATTGTCTCGCAATTATTATTATATTTTAATTATAAAAACCAGTTGATTGTGAAACAAAGTACCGACACCAAACAAAAGACGATCGCATTTTGAGCTCAGAAACAATTTTCTCTCCGCTAGAGGCATGGGCGTCCCCTCCTATGGGCAAGGAGGGGCGCTTGCCCCCCTGAATTTTTTAATTGTATCTCGTTTTCTATTTCTACACGTATTTATATATGGCTTATATTATAAATTTGTGGGTTAGCCCCCCTCCCCTGGAAATCATGGAAAGGACGCTAGAGGCGCTGTTGTTCTAGGCTAAATTTGACAAGTTTAAAAGTCAGTTTATAAGTTTGAGGTTATTAAAACTTAAATTTTAGAAAAAAACTTATAAACTGCCATTTAGATTTAACGTGAAGTAACAGTTCCCCTAGCAGAGAGAAAATTGCTAATGAGCCCAATTTGCGATCGTGTTTTGTTTGGTGCTGGTACTTTGTCTCACATCACCTGGCTTTGTCAATTATCTCATAACAACGCAATCTATTGGCATCTATCGGAATTAAGATGCGAAACGTCTACAGCTTCGAACCACCTTAACAAAAGTAGGTACAATCACAAACAACCCACATTTGGTACAATAAATAAGTGAGAACCGGGCGTTTGACATTGACATTGATTTTTGAAAATTCTACGTCATAAACATGTAATGATAATAAATAATTTGACTTTCTAAAGTATTTCTTTACTTTGTATAAGCCCAGTCAGGGACAGAGGCGGCATAGTCGGTTTTGCACACGGGCGATCAGGTGGCTAGGGGTGGGCATTACTGGAGAAATGTATTCTTCGGTTTTATTTGAATTTGCAGATATAATGCGAGAAATACCAGGTGTATACCTATGAAATGAGACTTTCAGCTATTAGACCACAGTTGTCGCTAGGAGTATTTTTAAACTGTCCCAAATGTCTTATTCTTTTCGTCTGTCATCTGTCAACAATATTCAATTCATTGTTTGTGATGTTTCATACAACAACGCATTTTTTTTCGCTCTTAAAAATGTCGAATTTCGTGCCTTCAAACTACGATTTGCGGACATCGTTGATTTTCTGTTATCAATTGAAGAAAAATGCTTCTCAAGCTCATCAAATGCTTATAGAAGCTTACGGTGGACATGCTCTAAGCAGAGCACAGTGCTTCAGGTGGTTTGAAAAATTCCGAAGTGGTGATTTTAGCGTGGAGAACGAGGAACGTGGCCGGCCACCGAAAAAGTTTGAGGACACCGAATTGCAAGCATTGTTGAATGAAAATGATGGTCAAACGCAAGAAATGATGGCAGAGCAGTTGGGAGTGACCCAAAAAACCATTTGCAAACGTTTGAAAGACATGGGCATGATTTTAAAGGTCGGAAGATGGGTGCCGCATGAACTGACTGAAAGGCAGCAAGAGAACCGAAAAACCACTTGTGAAATGCTGCTCTCCCGGTTCAAAAGGAAGTCTTTTTTGCATCGAATCGTTACGGGTGTATTTCTCCAATCCCAAGCGTAAACGATCGTATGGTCCGCCCGGCCACAAGCCAAAATCAACGGCCAAACCAAATCGCTTCGGCCGCAAGGCAATGCTGTGTGTTTTCTGGGATCAGCATGGTATGATTTGGTACGAGCTATTAAAACCAGGTGAAACAGTTGACGGTGCACGCTACCAACGACAATTGGCCGATTTGAACAGCGCTATACACCGAAAACGCCCAGAATATGTCGATCGGCGTCACAAAGTAATTTTTCTTGATGACAATGCACCACCACATCGAACAAGAGCGACCCGGGAATTGGTGGAGACGTACGATTAGGAACCGCTGGTGCATGCGGCTTACTCACCAGACTTGGCGCCTTCCGATTATCATTTGTTTGCATCGATGGGCCACGCACTTTCCGAGCAGCGCTTCAATTCTCACGAAGAAGCCAAAAAATGGCTCGATGATTGGTTTGCGGCTAAAGACGGCCAATTTTTTTGGCGCGGCATTCACAAATTGCCTGAGAGATGGGTAAAATGTGTCGCTAGCGATGGCTATTATTTTGAAGATTAAATTTGTAACCATTTTTTGTTAATAAACGTTTAAAATTGAAAAAAAAGTCTCATTTCATAGGTATACACCTATGTATAAGCCTTCCCATAACGGTAGAGAATAGTATTCAGGTAATTTAAGTATGTTAATGTACAGTTGGATAAGATATGTATTGCATAATTTTTAAACAAAAGTCTTCATTACTTTATTAATATTATTTACTTTAAAAGTCTACTTTAATTGTGTTGCTTTTACCAATTGTGATTTTAAACAAAATGAGACAAAATTACGCTCTTCAAATGCATCACATTAACATTTTCTTTGTGTGAACTTTATAAAAAAGTCGCGAAAATATTCCCACCCTAATGCTTACAGTATGTAAGAGTCTTGCTATAGTTACCTAGACTCATCACATCACAAGAACAACTTTAGTCTTGAAAAATATTTTTTCGTGCAATAAGCGCAATTAGAGAGAGAAAATGTGGAACAATACAACAAATTTCAGCACAAGATTAACTAAATTTCTAAATGCAGGACATGACATTTGCAATTGACAAATGACAGAAAACAAATACGTATTAGTTGTTGAAATAAATCAACAAGGCGGAACATTAAAATTAGATTTCATAGCCAACTGAACCCAGAAACAGTTAAGAACACTTTGTAGTTCAATAACAGAAACTGGAACATGACAAACCAGAAAACCTAAATTCCTATCTCAGTGTAAGTATACAGCACTCTTTAATAATATTATTGATTTTTTAAACAATACAACAACAACAACAACACAGTAGGTAATACATTTAGTGGCGATTTAGATGTGGTCAAAAAATTGGTCTTCTAAACCAGGAGTCATAAATGTAAACCTCCCTAGAGGCACACAATATATCTTTTTAATAATTAAAGCTAATTGAACTAATTTATGCATCGTTATTTTATTTTATCTTTCCAACTTTTACTCTCACAATGAACGAATTACAATAGAACCACGGTTGTTTGTGTGCAATGCCCATGCTCTAACTTGTTTACTTCTATAAAATTTTGTTTTTCCTATAACTTGGGTATACGTCCTAATAATCTTTTTTCGACAAACCTAGAATTACAGAATAAATAAGTTACTGGGTTGTAAGAAAAATTCTAAAATCTGTAATAAAAACGTATAAATGCTGTGAACAGTTTTATAAGTATTTATTCTTACGTGGCGTAACAGATAACCAATAGGTCACGTGGATTAGACGTCGTTTTACCTGTTGGTAAATTTAGAAACTATCAAGATAACCTAAAAATGGATCTTCTTAAAATAAAACACTTCTTAAAGTCTTAAACATACACTGAAGAAACGGGAACGAAAATTTCTTTTATTGCCTTATTCAATGATACAAATCTATTCTTATATTTAGTTAAGATTTTTGACAAAGGAACTAAAGAAGACTTTAGTTTTTTAGTCTTATACACTTTTATTTAAATAAAAAGTTATACTTTGGAGTTAAGCCATCTACTATACTTTACAGTATCTATGTGTAGCAATAGGTAGGTGAATATTGTTTACCGTTTACCGACTTTGATAAGGGTACAAAACTGTTGAATCCTGTTCATGAGGTCTACATTGGTAGAATACTATAGCTGAATTAGTTTTCAACGCAGTCGATTCAAGTTCACTGTATTATGGAATTGGATACTCAGAGCAAACGTCATTAGCTATTGGTTTATTACAGAACGTAGTTCTCGGATTGTAGGCAAAACCGCGACCTGTACCTTCATATCTACAGTCGAATTCATAAGCGGTCAGTTGATTTACACATACGTAGCACAGTATGAAAACTGTACCGCAACAGTTTTGACGATCAAAAAAATTGTTATAAGAACATTCATGTTGTCTATATTGCTTCACAACTGTATATTTACCAAGAAGCTTATTTATGTAGCCGTGTTTAATCTTATCTCCTGTCTTATTATTATAACTCTTAGATGGTTTTACTTAGGTTACAAAAATTTCAATATTTCAGTAAAACAAAAACTAAAACTAGATATTTTAAGATAAACAAATGTTTTCATTATGAAGAGATTCTTGAAAAAAAAGTTATCACCAATTGGTTGTTATAATTAGTAACATATAATCGTATAGCTGTATACAGTGAGAATCAAAAAAGTTTATAAAGGAAAAGCTTTAGTTTAATTAGAGAAGTGAGATTACATGGATATTTAATTAAAAAAAAACTTCTTAATTACAAAAAAACCAAGTAAATAAAAACAAGTAAATAAAAACAAAAGATATTCTGTTTGATTTCATTTGTAAACCTAGAGCGTTTTGTGTTTGATTATTTAATCAGAAGTGATGGCGTAAGGTGAAACAGAAACACTTCTAGAGAAATACGCTTTATTTACGAAAAAAAAAGTTGTTCCTACATTTACGATTTATGGAATGCGCCGTTTTCGAGTAAAATTCATTAGTCCAATAAAATGGTCAGAATAAAAGGGCTTTTAAAACATTTTGGGTAGGCAGCAACTTTCTTTGCGATGTGTAGGGGGGTCGGTGGTAAGTATAAAACCGAGTTTACAAGATGTCACCCCGACCCATTTGGCCTTCATCTTGGAAGAAAGGGTGTAAACAGTTTTTCAGCTATATCCCGCAAAACATTTGTAGAGAGCTTTTTTGTACAGAATTAAATTCTCTACAACTTTAGGAAATTTAATTTACAACATCTTTCGTTCAGGGATTTTTTTGATAGGGTGCGCGGGTTTTGAGATATTCTTAAAATTGAGGAAAAAAATATATGTGTACATAAATTTAAACAATTTCCACGCTTTTTCGCGTTTCCAGCATATAATAAATATATTGAGGAGGTAGAAACCTATAACGTAGTGTAAAAAAACTGCTTATTCTGCTGTTTTCTGAAAAATCCAAGTTTTTTTCTTAATTCGACTGGACTATAATTCAAATATTTAGATTTATTTTAAAATGCATATTTATTTAATAATTATTAAATAAATATATCTTACCACAAACACAAGTAGAAATATAAAGAGTCATAAATTAATTAGTAAATTAACACGATAAAGTGATAAATGCTCACAATTGTTTTTACAGTATCGGTAAATTGTGTTATTGCAAATTTTCACTGTAGGATGAGATTTGAGTTATTCTTGGTATTTTCCTCTGATTGCTAGATAACTATCGTAGTGTTATTCGTTGATAATTGATAATTACTGTGACGTCTCAGTATAAAACAATCTGATTAATGCTCTCGAGTTTTTATTAAAAAAAATATCTCCTGAGATTGAAAAAATAATGGTTCTAAGGTGACTGTGATTTAAGATATGAAGGTGACATTTCAAGTGCAATGGCTTAGCCATTGGACACCTTCGGTTGTTTTGCGTTTTATTTTAAATTTTCTGCTTTAAATCATTTTATTGTACTTATAACAAACTGACATTTAATTTATTTGTCAAGAAGCGGTTAGGTAACTTCTGGCCGCCATATCTTGGAGTTAATCTTGCCAATCGTGATGTACGGCCTGCTTTGAATAATTATTTTCTTGATTTCACGATACAATAAAAATGTTATTCCCTTCAATATTCCTCCTTTTCCAATTCCCTACACCCCTTTCTACAAATCTTCCCCTGTTAGAAGCAATGCTGTAAATCTTTATCAGACAGTGTGTTTATGAGTTCCGTACCATTTGCTTTTGTCACATCTACAGACTTGGGACAGCTATCTTTTAATGGAAATTTGACTTTGAAAAATAAAAAAGTCAAACGGAACCAAAAACTGCTAGGTAAACAGAGCGTTGTGTTTTAGGATACATTCTCTAAGTCGTTTTTCCTCACTTCTAGTCTTGTTCTTTTTATTCGCTTACTAAAGGAAGTAGGTTTGATTAATTGCCCACCTTTAAACACCTAATCAATCTATACAATTCCTTGGATATCTAAAACAAAGCGAACATCATCGCTGTGAATTTGGACTTACTCATTCGTACTTTTGATTCTTGGTAAACTTTTCTCAACAAATTTGTTACGTGTGAAAATGGGTTTAGTGACCCTGAGAAATGACGTAGCATAAAATAATAACGGTATGCCTTAAGAAACGACTTGCTCGGTTTTTCGAAGATTGAGTCGGGGTCGTAGAGAGAGCTTACGGTAGAGAACGATAACGAAAAGGTTATAATCTGAGAGGGTGCTAGTCTTAGTAAACTTTGACCTATATAAATGACCAGCTGATTCTAAGACTGATCAACTGCTCTGGTCTACGGTATCGGAAAAAGGGGGTCCTTCTGCGACAGCTGATCGGTAAAACAATACTTACTGAATGACTTTTGTCGGTCTCCAGTGTGCAGGCAATTTCCAAAACCTTATGTTCCCTGTAAAAGACACTATCACGTGTGTTGCAATAAACAAACAACAATTAAAGTTATAACAAAGCATATATTACGTAATATTCGTAAACATATATACACAGGTCTGCAATAGCAAAACAAAAGTGAAAGCGAAGTAAACAGGAAACAATAAGTTGCAGGTACAAACATAAATACAGATAAATAAATAAACATAAACGAGAAAAATGATAAATGGTTATATACAGATAATGTGCGTTTCATACCTGAAGGGTCGATGACTCACTAACCTATATTTTAAATACTTCAAGAATAGGGTATGTGAGCTCCTTACTTTAGTTAAATTCAAATAACAAATACTGAATATTAATCGGTACAATATTTATAAACAATAATATGATGCGATTCAAAAATATTACCATGATAGCGAATACAACACAAGCATTCGGTTTCTGTTTGACATGAATAAAAGATAACCTGTTAAACGTAAACAAAACGATAAACAAACAGTTAATCCGTTGCTAAATATTGTCTAACGGGCTCAGTAAATACATTAAACTATAGAATCTAACCACTAGGTTTTCATAATTCAAGCGACGGCAAAATATCTTCTTATATTTTAAGTTAAATAAACAACAGCAACTACTTGCGAGGTGCATAATAACATCGCAGCTCACTTTGTGTTGCGAAACGCACAGATTGTTCTTATCAAGAACGTGGATAAACCTTCAATAGCTTAGAAAATATATTTATAAGGTAAAATAAACTTAAAGCTAATAGTGAATCCCAATACGGAATAATTAATCTAGATACGTTTGGCGTAGATGGTTATAAGCACTTGCACAAAACCTTTACATTGGCTTTAAATTCACTACACTAAAGGTACAGCTGCTGTAGTAACTCTGTCGCGCACTGGAGACGACGCACTACCAAAATTGGGTCAAACAGCTGCCAGCGGGGATTCCCAAAGTTATGTACAGATATAAACAGGTATGCTTGACGGAACGGTACGGAAAGTTTGTTTACGAGAATAATAATAACGAGGACACCCTTTGAAGATTGTATAATTCAGTAACGAGACTATAATATGAATTAGGTAACGAGACACTAACGATATATCTTCCTGAAACTAAGGTAAATCTTTGTATTCGATGCCCTAAAGACGCGACACGCTTACAATCCGAAATACTATGTTCAGTGCAGGTTAAATTATATAACCTCGATAGCTTTATCCAAACTATTGGATCTCGCAACTTCAACAATTCCCAGAGGAAAGATCTCCAGGTGTTAGAGAACGGAAGGAACGCAACGCGTTCTTATCGAGAGCTCAAGGAAGACTTTTTGAAAATTCCTCAGTGAGAAGAGGCGTAAACGGGAGCCATCTTGTCGCGTGGTTTCCCCTCGATAACATGATTCGCCCTAATGATGGCATTATTGCATTTATTGGTAAACGCAAAGGGTGGAGAAAGTTACTCACTCCTAAGAGTTTGAACTCTTGAACTAGAGTAACCGTACAGAGCTAATTTGCATTTAGTGTCAAGAAGCTTGATTTATGTGTCTACTGCCTTGATTTTAACCGCAAAATTCTCGGAATAAGGGAAAATAAAATAGTAAAATAGAGATATATTTAATTTTTAAAAGATTTGAACTTTGTTTAATCGCAACAAAGGAAACGAGAAAGGGACAAATATTTTATTTCTTGACTTTACTAGGGGCGAATAACATTTATCGAAGAAGGGAAAATTAAATTCTTACAGAGATATAAAATGCGAAATACAATTTACATCTTATAAGTTCGAAACGGAATACTTTTATGTGCAATATTATATTAAATATTAAATAAAATTTAGCATAATGCTAACCGGGACGATAATTGTTAAATGATCTTAACAAATTGTACATTTTTGTAAGGAAGTTCTTTAATTTTGCAAGGAATTCCATATTGACACGCTTTTTATATTCAGGGATAGTCTTGTATAATATATTACCAGATACGACTAAGAATATAAATAGTCGTTACTAAATTTTCGAAATCTGTCTGTCCGCATTTTTTGACTTAAGATTTGGATTTTACATCACAAACTAAAAGCACGCAATGTTTTCGTTTTTTGATATCACATCGGAAACATGGTCAAAATGGCCGCCGAGATTTGAAAAAGTAACAAAACGGAGTTTGTTGTGGTTATGCGTTGCATTCCCAGATGTTTTTTTCTAGGTTCCAACATTCCCTACGTAGAACTGATCCTGCGGAACGAAGCGTTCTACAGAGTGACTTACCAATTCGATGGTAGATTTTATTTTTTGCCCATTTTGCAGAAGAGTGGTTTTAAACTAACCAAAGATTTTGTTTTGATTGCGTCTTTATTTATCTTCAAAATGTGATTCTAAGATGTTTGAAAGACACGCTTAAAATCATCAGACTTCGCTTGAAACTATCGTAAGAGTTCTACACTAGAACGGCGGCGGGACGCTTCTATGTATATTGGGTCTTGGATTAAGCTCTGAAGTTTATGAAAATCGTCACTTGTAGTTTTGAATTTTATTGAACTCTTGACCTTTCTCGTTATAGATATGTGATTATTTCGTTACTCTGTGATGAGTGCTAGAGTACTGACATATCATATTCTGCCGACAGGTTTCGATCATTTCCACTCTTAAAAGTTTCACTCGAGGGCCACGTGTTTGGCAATCTCATTCATTCTTTAGATAAGTTGTCAATAATTTTTAAAAGAACGTTTATATTGTTTATTGCTTTTTAATTCTGATGAGTGATGACCTAATTAGAGGTGTGACCTTGCTTATATGCTTGTATAAACAAGTATAATAAAGGAAAGCTACGGACACTGTAATGTTATTGTTATTGGATTCCAATAATGAATTTTAGTAATTTAATTATTATATAAAGAAGTTCATTAATGTTAAGAATCTTTAATGTTTGTAAGACTTATTTATTATTATTGCTTAAATATAGTTCATCGATTTTAGAAAACGCAATTAATAGATCAACACATTTTAAATAAAATAAATAGATTTTAAAATATTAATTAAAAAACTTTATTCTAATTGTAAACACATAATCGTTATTGGTTCTTTCAAAACTAGAACTGATTCCTCAGTTCGTAACTTACCACATCTAAAAGAACACAGTAATCAAATTAGCAAAAATAAAACAAAGCAATTTAACAGAAAGAAGCTTTATTAATCTAAACAACTTTATTACAAACTATTACATAGTGTCTCATAAAAATTATTTTTAACGACAGTCATAAATAGGCGTATATTTTTTACCATTGTCGCAACGGCTCTGAAAAGGATACAAAACTGTTGGATCGTTTGGATAAGGTTTGCAATCATAATATAATGTAGGATTCGCTGCTAATGCTGCTGATTGAAGTCCAGTACATAACGGAATAGGATAACCGCTGCATTGATCGTTACTTAGCAGCTTATTACAAAAAGTAGATTTTGGATCATAACCAAAACCTCTACCTGTTCCTTCACTTCTGCAATCATATCCATGTGCAGTCAAAACACCTGAATTATCTGGAGCACATATGTAATATTTTTTGCAATCGCCAGGATCTGGATACATTCCTGGTTTAGAGCAAACAAAACCTACGTGACTGATTGGTGAACACGGAGGAAACGCAGGTGGTTTCTTACATTGATTACTACTATCACATATTTCATCGTATCTGCATGACATATAAAGTGATTGTTGTAATTGTCCAGTGGAGAGATCCCTACTGCAGAGAATTAATTCCCGACAATCGTTACAAAATATTCCTTCACTTGTACACGTAAAAGCATATGGTTGCGATGTGTTATGTTTTAAACGATAGTCTTGTAAAGCTGTGGTCGATATAATCATCTAAAAGCAAGACTTACTTAAATCTAAAAGAAAAGATTTAAAAAGTTTTTACTTACATCCATACAGCTTATAAACAAAATTATCAAAAATTTATTCATGGTTTTTGATATGGTTTTGCGTAGATATAAAACAACTGCATTACTTTTGAGATTTTATAAGGTGCATTCTTTTATACTTTTTGTTTAATCTTATCATACAAACAATCGATTGTAACTTGGTATAAAGATAAAGAAATTAAAATAAAACTGTTATCAAATATTGACGGGGGGATAGCTGCATAATGAGTTGTTTTTCTCTGATACAAGATTCATGGTCCTTTACCTAATTATTTACTCAGATTATCTCAAACTTCTCTCAGAAATCGCCAACTTTATTTACTTGTTTGTTGCTACAAGGCTTTCGTTTTGCCTAAGTAATTGTTTCTAATCAACTGTAGATTCTTTGAGGAGCCTATGACAGCTTTATTAAGTCCGATTTCTGCCTTACGGAGTGACAGACTTTGATTTTCTAATCGATGTGATGGTTAAGTTACATTTAAGAAAACTGGTTCAACCAGTTGTCGGTGGTTACGGATAATTAGAACCTACCTGATTACTCTGAAACATATAAAACTTTATTAACACACTTCAATAAATACAAAACAAAATTCTGTTACAAAGCTCTTACACAACGAATATTTCGTTTTTTATCTACAAGGACATACAATTCCTTATCTAACAATGTCGTTTCTTATTTCAATCGTATAGATTTACAAAAGAACTAAAAAAATGTTTTATGCTAAATGATTCAAAATGTGACGAAATATTATATAGACCATAGCATGTTTGCATATCTTAATTAAATTAAAAATAACTTATGTAAAATAATATATAAGAATATTTGAATTTAATCAATTGTATATTCGTATGTGATATAAAATAATTCTATCGTAAAAGCAACAAATCTACGATCATTCGAAATCCATGCTTGGATATCAGAGACACTGCTTTTCAATAGACAATAATTCTAGAATCGTTATGCATAAATGCGGTTGATTTTTCTTCAAGAAAATGACGAAAACTAATTTTCACTGATTACAGCGCCATCTACCACGATTCGAAAAAAATATTTTGAGCAGAACTTACATATTTCTTTCTAAGAAATCCGAATCTGCAATAAAAAATGGTGGTTTCTATTTTAAATTTTAAAGTTGCCCCCCGCCTCACCCCAGGGAGACGGTAGGGCCGGCCTAATTTTTACACAGGCAGACGTCTCCTTTGATAATATTAAAAGTTTATTGGAACATTTTTGTCCTACACTGCTTATTTCTCGAGATATTTAGTTGTCTCAAGTTAAATGGAACATCCGGTATATTTGCATTAGTCATACGCACAGAATATAAACTACAAAAACTGTCTTATCTAAAATTCAGAACTTATAATAAAATTATAATTCTCTGTAATTTTGTTTTTGCACGACCGACATGACAGCCTCTAAAGTTTGTACTTTACAACTCGTCGTCAAGGTCAAAAGTTGACAATTATAAACATTTGCAATCAATTTGACGTATCGATGTTATAAAGCCGTATCATTATACGCATTTACAATGCTGACCAACTTCATTTTTTAGTCTACCGTCAAGTTTTTAAGTTTTTCCTTTCTATTTTTTTTTAATACCGTCATGCAAATAATATTCTATACAACTCGAGTGTAAAGTGTCTTTTTTGATCTCGTAACTTTCTATTCGTTCAAAAAATTGCACTTTTACACTCTTGTTATACAGTGTGTCTACTTAAGTTGGAACCGTATGGCAAACTTTTTTATTATTAGTTTAACGACAAAAAACTATTTTTCCTAAAAAGTTTTGCACTGTCTAAAACCTAAACTGCCACCATCAGATATGAAAATGTTTCAGTCATATACGAGGTGTGTAAGAAAATATGAATTTTGCGTAACAGTCAAGTATCTTTATTTTTGACAATATCGAGAAATGTTATAAAGGAAAGTTTATCAAAATTAAAAACTATGTTCTAATATGCAAGATCATATATTTATATTTATAAACGATGACCTTAATAAAAAACAAAATTAGATAAAAAGCAAGACAGACAATTGAAATAGAAGAAAGAACGGACACTATAAAAACGGACATGGTAATATAAAAGGATGATGAAGTAAATCAAAAAACGACTGGGTTTTCAGACATAGTATTAGGCACGTGAATAAGCATCGTTAAATGGAAAGGAATATCAACTAACACGAGGAATAAAGCAATATGGATTACTAATACGCGGGATAAATTAAACGAAAAAACTGAAAATTAGAACATAATAATTACAGATAAATAAATATAATGTACTATTCAGGGGTACAAAACATACTAACATTGAGATAAGACTGAAAACTTTTAAGGAACTAATAATAATAATAATCAGTAAAGCAGAAGAAATATGCAGAAGAAAGACCAGGACAACATGAAATATTATAGACTAATGATATAATAAAGATATGGTAAATGAAGCTAAAAGGGGGAGTGGAAAAGAATTTGGAGAACAAAACCAAAATTACGGAAATAATAACAAAAGCTTTTGGAAAGAAATAAAGTATTAGGATGAAAGAAAAGGAAGCAAATAAGAGGAATGAAAAGTAAGAATAATCAAGTAGAAGTAAATATACTAACTGAAATAGTTTTAAGCAACTAAGATTGAATAAAAAATGTTAGATCATGAAATGTATTATGAAGATGAATATAATAATAATAATAATAATAATAATAATAATAATAATAATAATAATAATAATATTTATTGAACGTAATAATACAATATACATTTAAAAAAAAAGAAAGATATTAACGTTCAATGGGAAAAAAGGTCAGCAAGGCTGTTTTTCACTTTCTCCCTCACAAAATAAACAAATAATTAAATATCACAATTTCTGGAAATCTAATAAACAATTTTTAAAACTTCTTTTGAACTGAGCTGTTGAAGTACACTCTTGAAATAAATTTGTATGACTATTAAATATTTTAGGCGCTGTAAATTCATAACAACATTTAAATTTGTTAGTTCTGTGCTTAGGTATTGTATACATATCCATGTTACGTAAATCACAACTATGTATTGTTGATCGCTTAACTAATAATTTATATAAATAATATGGTTCTTTTGATTTTAAAACATTAAATAGGACTGTTCCATACAAAAGTGTAAATCTATTTTCCAATTTTAAAATATTTAAATTGTTATAATGAGGCGTAATATATTCTCTTTTATTAATTTGATATGCAAACCTTAAACAACAATTTTGAAGAATTTGCAAGGTACTCTTCATTCGAGATGTTAAAAAGTTGAAATAGACGGAACTGCAGTAATCAAGATGATGTAAGATAAGGGCGTCAACTAAATTCCACTTTACATTTGGCGGTAAAATATCTTTAAATTTCCACAAAGACTTTAATTTCATGTAACACTGGCTGCACTTTTTGACAACATGCCTTTCAAAATTTAGATTATGGTCTATAGTTAATCCAAGATCGCGGGAACTTTCACTAGCATTTAGAATAGAATTATTTAACATAATTTGGTTTCTAGCATTCTGTTTAGCTTTATAAATTAAATTTCTTGTACCAATACACATCACGATGGTTTTTTCAGAGTTTAGGCGCAATCCGTTCTTTTTCGACCATTCTAGAATATTTTGCAGATTAAGATTGAGCTCTGTAATTAAGTCATTACTTTTTTCTGGTAAACACGATTTATATATTTGAGTATCATCTGCATATTGGTGAATATCCCATTGATGTTGCAAAGAATTTGGAAGATCAGCCGTAAAAGTTGTGAAAAGGATAGGTGCCAAAACACTTCCTTGAGGTACACCATAATTCATTTCAGTTTCTTCAGAAATCTTATTATCAATTTTTACCATTTGAAACAGGTTTGTAACATAATTTTTAAACCACTGCAAATTTTCATCGGAGATTCCATAAAAATGTAATTTCGCTAAAAGTAGGTCTTTGTTAACAACGTCAAATGCTTTGCTATAGTCTAAAAGCACAAGATAAGTGATTTCTGATTTATCGATGTTTCTCGCTATATCTGTAGTTATCTTAAGCATTGCGGTGGTAGTGCTGTGATGTTTACGAAACCCAGACTGAATAGGTGGCAATATTTTACTCTCGCAAATATATTCAGTTAAGAATATGTAAACAACCTTTTCTAAGATTTTTGACATCGTGGGTAATATACTAATTGGTCTAAGGTCTTTTAATTCACTTGCTTTAGTCACTTTTGGTAATGGATTAATTACAGCTTTCTTCCAGATTGCAGGGATGGTACCAGTTTTAAGCGAGAAATTAATGATATGTGTTAGAGTATATATGCAAAATGGTAATACTAGTTTTAACATTTTTAAATTTATATTGTCAATTCCACAAGCGTTATATGTTAATTTACTTACAATTTTGGCTACTTCTTCAGCTGTTATTTCTCTAAATAAGTCAGTTGGAGGGTTGTTATTAAATCTATTGTTAAGGAAATAATTCATTGTATCATTATCAACAACCACATTCTGAACAATATTTGTAAAGTAATTGTTAATTAAATTAGCGTTCTTAATTTCCTCTGCTATTTCTGATTGAGGTTTCAAGTGAACATTCCAAGAAGCAAAGTTTCTCCATAACATCTTTAGATTACAACGGTTAACATATAATTGATCTTTAATAAAAGCAATTTTTTCATTCTTTGTAGCAACAGATAAGTAATTTCGTAAATGCCTGTAGTTATTCAAATCAGTTTCTAGTTTGGTTTTTGAATACTTTTTATACGCTTTGTGTTTTGCATTAATTATTACTTTTAAAGCATCCGTGATGTAAGGACGTTTTCTACTACGTAACGTGGAAGATTTTATAGGTGCATGGATATTAAATAACTTTAAAATTTTATTGTTAATATAATTGACTTTGGAATCAATGTTATCTAATCTTTCCACGTAATCCCAATTGATTGCAGCTGCATCATGTTCAAAAGCACTTAATACAAAATTTCTGTAGCAACGATATGTAATTCTTTTAGGTAAGACTTTCTTTGTAAAATAATCTAATTCACAGTAGGTTAACATATGATCTGTTACATTGATTAAATCCAAGTTTTCACATTCTGTAACAGTAATATTGTTACTAACACATATAATATCTATCAAAGTTGCACTTGTATTTGTTATTCTGGTAGGTTGAGTTACAATCTGTTTCATGTTGAATGAGTTAATCAGATTGTTAAATTTTCTCGAAAATGATGAATCACAATTTAAATCAATATTTGTGTCTCCAACTACTACAAGATCATCGACTTCCATTATTACATGCGAAAATGATAATTCCATTTCAGCAAAGCAGGCATTATATATTTTTGGTATATATATAGCGCCGAGACCTATTTTAGTGTTCTTTATCGTTATTAATACCCAGAGTTGTTCCGTATTTATTGACGTAGAGAAATCTATAGATATAGCCTTAAAATTTAAATTGTTCAGAATATACCAACACAGTCCACCACCTCTAGAATTTCTATCGCCACGTAATAATTCATATCCCGGTATATGTACTGAACTCGATGGAAAATCAGGACATAACCACGATCCGATATAGCTATTAAATGAAATTTATTTTCATTTTCATTAACAAAGTCACAAAATGTATCAAAACTTGAAACTAATGATCGTATATTTACATGTGCTATACGTAATCCCTTATGCTGATTGGAAAATTTTAATTCTTCTATTCTATTTTCAATATAGTTATTAACACTACTTTTATGTTGTACTTCTAGATTTTTAACTGTTTGCTGAATATCTACTAAATTAGCTTTTGTTTTGAAGATACCTCTTGAAAATTTTTACTTGAATCAATCTTATTACCATTATTATTTTTATTTACATAGAATTTACGCACAGCAATACCCTCAGGCCAAAATGAAGCATCCAAAATTTTTGATAAGTGATTCGCATCAATTGTGATTTTAAATGAACTGTAAGAATCGGGAAATTTTGATTTTAATTCCATAATATTTACTTCTGGTATATTAGTGTTGTTAAGTAGTTGCTGCAATTTAGATTGGATATAATTAACAATCTTATCTTTATTTACAGCGGGATTTACTCTAGTAAGATGAACATTTGAGTATTTCTTCCTTTTTGCAACAGATATAAATTCATTGTTATTTGAAACAGAATTTGTCAATGCTGTACCTATTATCAGTTTATTTTCATTATAAAACTTCTTGTTATGTCTTACCGCTTCATTATTATGAGAGACTGAATTCGAAGTTATAATTGAGGGTTTCTCATTTAGCGAGGTATGTAAGGAAAGATGGTTTCTGATTATTACCATTTTTTGCTACATCTGAATAGCTTTTTGCATCACATGAGGGTCCATTGCAATTTTGGTTATTAATGTATTTTGGATTTGTGAGTAGTCTAATTAGATCAATATTACTGGATTTTAGCACATCAATTTCGTTTCTTAATTGTACTATCTCATCTTTTAGTGATTTAGTTTCTTCATTAACAATTTTCTTTATAACATCAGTAAAGTTCCCACTGTTGAAAAATGTAAAAACCTCGTTATTGCATTCTTTAAATTTATCAACGCAATAAGTAATAGTTGAAGAATTCGAGTTAAAACAATCTCTGGGCGTATCAAGTGCATTTTCCTCATATATAGTATCTGCAACAGCACTCTTTTTACGTCGTCCTTTAGCTGGTGCCATCACGTATACACCTTGTTTTTAAAAAGTTATTAAACACTGACAAAAAATAATACAACAATACAAAATTCGACAAAAAGTGTTACATAAAAAAAAATTACAAAACGTCACAACACTAAAAATTCCATGTACTTAAAATTTTTTCACAGATAGTACTTGTTCACGAACACTATATTCAAACGAACATATAAAATAATTCAAAACACGTAACAAATCTTTTAAAAATTGTAAACTACTGTAAAATAATCAAACAGACGAGGAAAATCAAATAGACGCGATTAACACGGAAGAGGAACGTAAAATTAAAATTAAATACGGAAAGTTAGTAGAGAAGACGAAATAAACGCGGAATTGATAAGATGAGTAGGGGAAGAATTTTAAAGAAACTTTTATTTTAGCTATCTATAAAAAAAGAAATGAGTTCAAATGTGAAAATTGTATAGCCATATGCCTGCTGATCAACGAATGCCACCTTAGGTGGCCACCACCTACTCATAGGTGGCTGTGATTTAGAAAACTTAATTTCTCTATAGCTTGGAGATGGATGCATGATGTCCCGATGGTGTTGTGGCGGTTGGTGTGATTGTAATTGTATAGCTCGTATCAGTGATAGTGATGGTGCAGTGCGCTGAAGTGCCCAAGGACATCCAACAGGCCGCCGGTCAGAGGCGGTGTTGCATGAGATTAACGTGAATTGAACTGAAGTAGCAGGATGTAACAAAACAAAACGGTTCCTTTCAGAACGGTATTGGTTTTGGTGTGCTGAAGTGTGTGAGAGTGTGTGTGTAGTTGTGTTGTGATTTGTGGGTGTTTAATTGTGTTTGGTGTGCCGTGGACTGATGCAGATGCTGTTCCGGCATTTGCCTTCTCCGCTAGGGGAACCCATATGCCTCTCTCTGGTAGCTTTTAAAGTATATACCAGGCTAATTAAAAAATGGATAAGATGAATCATCAAGGAGAAATGGGAAGAACAACAAGTGGTGTTTTGGAAAGGAAGACAGGCAACAGATAATATAGTTATCCTACGACATTTGATAGAAAAGAAACGTGAAAAAAGATAGAAATTGCATATAACATTTATCGATCGAAAAGCTGCTTTTGACTCAATTGACCCATGCCTTATTTGAAAATGTATGGAAGAGTTAAATATACCAAGCAAACTTATATATGCTGGAAATAATGGAAACTGTTTAAAACAAGGTAACCTGCAGAGTTCAATTGAACAGTAGATCCAAAGAATTTAAAATAAAAAAGGATAAAGCAAGGAGCTAGCCTTAGTCTGCTGTCTTTTATAATCGTTATGAATAGACTATTTAAAACTGTTAAAACTAAAACTAGTAATGCACAGACAATAATTAGTTAAGTTTATACACCTTTGTTTTGCTTTATTATTGCTTTTTTATAGCAAAAATCTAACATTGGTCCACAATTATTATTTTATTGATTTTCATATTAAACATGCAGAAAAACAGAAGTAAGTTTCAAAAGGTGAAATGGAACAAGAATCAATGTTAGAACTTACCAATAAAAGACTATTAAATTGAACATATAAAAAGAAAGGATCAGTGAAGAGATTAGTAAAACCGAGAAGATATAGATAGAGGCGAAAGGGAAAACCTAGGAAGACTTGGTTAGAACAAATTGAAACGATAGGTAGAAGGACGGGGAAAATCGAATGAAATAACAAGGGACCGGAAGGTAAGGAAAAAATGGGGAAACGATACTCAATAAACGGATCCCTCCAACGCCGCCGCTGTTAAGTCAGACAAAGGTTATGTAAAAAAGTCGAAAAAATACGCAACCTCTTGTGCATCTACTGTTTATATTCAATGTCAAAGATTATGCTTTGATGTTTCCAGATCTAGAATGATTTTCTCAAGGTTTGTTCAGAGAGTTGTCGCTTCAATCTTACTGCAGTTTTGAAATGATAACCTGTTAGAAATATTCTACTCCAATCAATTGTAAATTGTATTCATCTTCACCGTAACCAGATGTCAATTCATTTTTGTGTAAACTAAAAATGTATTTTTATAAAGTTCTTCAACGTTTCACTTTTAAAATCTTATCTATGAAAAACAAGATTGTCACAAAATTTAGCTCGAAGTGAGTTGCTAAAATAAAGCGTATTATTACTGTTACAAAAACTAACGCTTGGAAGATAGCATAGAAGATAGAAGATAGGGATATTTAATACGTGATGGCTAATTAAAGTAAGGTAAGATTGTAAGGCCACCCGGACGTTGTAAATCATGAAATACCAGTGTCTCATTTTTGATAAAATAAAAGTTTAAAACATTAATAGTAACACTCGTATGATCGATAGTTCATGTAACAAACTCGGCAAAATATGAAAAAACATCCAGTTTACGTTAAACGCAACTATGTATATTGGTATGACAATGAAATGAAGGCTTTTAGTATATCTTGAGTCGCTCTTGAATAGTAGATATATCGATTGTTAATATTTGATCAAATAAGTAGTTTAACAGCCTTCTCTGTCTTTTTTATATTTACAATCATACATGTTATTATGTTCTTTGTCTTATTTAGGCAGCGTAAACCAGTTGATTCTACTCAACCATAGTAGTTATTTATATAACAAGAGTGTAATGTGAAGCTTTTTGAATGAGTAGGAAGCTTATGGTACGAGCAGAAACGAATATCATAAACCCTACGAGTTCAAAAAAGATACTTTACACTCGCGTTGCATACAATATTTTTTGCACGACCTTATTTAAAAAAATAGTAGAAAAAGCCACCGAGTGTGATTAAAAATGAGGTTGGTCATTATAAAAACGTATCATGAATTCATTAACATTGATACGTCAACTTTTGACATTGACGAGTTGTTAAGTACCAGCTTTAGAAGCAGTCGTGCAAAAAGAAATTTATTTTGTTTGTATTTTATACAAGCAGGAAATTATTCATTGTTTTTATTAATCAATCACTGTTTTTATCAATCTGAATTGCACAGCAGTGTGATAAGAAATAATTAAAAAGCAATTATGCTGACAATATATTTTTTATTATTCATAATTAAGTTCTAACTAATACAGAATTAGCGAAAACAGTATTTTTGTATAACAATTTCTATAGGCATTCATAGTTAATGGCATTATACTTTTTACCATTTGGACACATGTATAGGAATGGATACAAAATAGGATGAGCTGCAGAATGTCTACGACACATATAATATAAAGTGGGATTGTCTCTGACGATCCCAGTTTGTCCAGGGTTGGAACATATTGGCACGATACTGGCACCGCAAGACTGATTACGTAGAGGTACGTCACAGTAGGTCGTACGAGGATTGTAACCAAAGCTAGTACCCTCGCATTTACTAGAATACTTTTCTATTGGTGTACTACCTGTCTTTGAAGGTATACAATAGTGGAAGTCTCTACAAGAACCTGGATCTGGATACATTCCTTCTAATGATCTGCACTCAAAGGTTGCATTTATTAGAGCACATTCTAATGTTGGTGTTGGGCTGCAACGGTCAATATTGCACGTTTGATTATAATTTGAGCAGTTCTCGATGAATTCCGGCTTCAATTCATTACCATCTTTACGACAAAGAAATAACTGGTCACAATCTCCACATTTAAGTCCTGGAGCAGTACATGTTACTGTTACTGCTTCGATATCGTAGTTTCCGTTACGAAGTAAACGATAATCAATCCATTCTTGTTGTTCAAGGTAAGCAAAATTCTAGAAATAGCAAAGTAAATATTTATAAAAGAAAAAATTCTAATAACACAAAACTTACTAATGCTGCTACAATAACAATGAGACCAAAAATGATTTTCATTTTTATAAGTATTTAAAATATCTACTCAAGAGAACACTCACAATCAGACTGAATAATTTTTAAATTCGTTGCTTTATTTAAGTACAATAATTTCTTATCACCAATTAAAAGAATTTTTCGGCTTTTATTAATTTTACCAGTGCTTACTTCATAATGCAACTAATCTCTATCAGTGTTTACAATCTAAAAGCTAAAACGTAGATATCTTCAATCTATTCCAATAAATCTGATAAAAATGTTCAGAGAATTTCCTTAATAATCATTATTTGTAATAGTTTAGTAATACTAAATAAATAAATTGAAACTAAACCGGTGCTTTGAAAACCCGCAAGGATTTAAATAATACAAAAATTTTCGCTTTTTGTGATAACTGATAACATGAACCTTGTTGCAAAACTCAAATTTATAATAATAATAATAATAATAGCTTAATACAAAGACGATTACTAGAGTCGCTAAATATATCAAAAAACTAAATTAAAAACAGCCAATAAAAACAAACAGTTGTAATGTAATTTTCTATAATCAATATAGTATTATGTCAAAGCAGGCTATTGAAGTATTGTGATTTTTCAGGAGAAAAAGCACTGAAACGCACGGTTAGATTTTCAAGTAAAATTCTGATTAAAAAAATTTGGTTAAAGAAACGCAAAAGCTGCAGATGCGATGACAAAACTAGTGAACCTGATTCTGAATGGAGCACACCAAATTATCCAGACGTATACCCTACAGAATGCTTCATTTACCAGGTGTATACCTATGAAATGAGACTTTCAGCTATTAGACCACAGATGTCGCTAGGAGTATTTTTAAACTGTCCCAAATGTCTTATTTTTTTCGTCTGTCATCTGTCAACAATATTCAATTCATTGTTTGTGATGTTTCATACAACAACGCATTTTTTTCGCTCATAAAAATGTCGAATTTCGTGCCTTCAAACTACGATTTGCGGACATCGTTGATTTTCTGTTATCAATTAAAGAAAAACGCTTCTCAAGCTCATCAAATGCTTATAGAAGCTTACGGTGGACATGCTCTAAGCAGAGCACAGTGCTTCAGGTTGTTTGAAAAATTCCGAAGTGGTGATTTTAGCGTGGAGAACGAGGAACGTGGCCGGCCACCAAAAAAGTTTGAGGACACCGAATTGCAAGCATTGTTGAATGAAGATGATGGTCAAACGCAAGAAATGATGGCAGAGCAGTTGGGAGTGACCCAAAAAACCATTTGCAAACGTTTGAAAGACATGGGCATGATTTTAAAGGTCGGAAGATGGGTGCCGCATGAACTGACTGAAAGGCAGCAAGAGAACCGAAAAACCACTTGTGAAATGCTGCTCTCCCGGTTCAAAAGGAAGTCTTTTTTGCATCGAATCGTTACGGGTGATGAAAAATGGCCACAAGCCAAAATCAACAGCCAAACCAAATCGCTTCGGCCGCAAGGCAATGCTGTGTGTTTTCTGGGATCAGCATGGTATGATTTGGTACGAGCTATTAAAACCAGGTGAAACAGTTGACGGTGCACGCTACCAACGACAATTGGCCGATTTGAACAGCGCTATACACCGAAAACGCCCAGAATATGCCGATCGGCGTCACAAAGTAATTTTTCTTGATGACAATGCACCACCACATCGAACAAGAGCGACCCGGGAATTGGTGGAGACGTACGATTGGGAACCGCTGGTGCATGCGGCTTACTCACCAGACTTGGCGCCTTCCGATTATCATTTGTTTGCATCGATGGGCCACGCACTTTCCGAGCAGCGCTTCAATTCTCACGAAGAAGCCAAAAAATGGCTCGATGATTGGTTTGCGGCCAAAGACGGCCAATTTTTTTGGCGCGGCATTCACAAATTGCCTGAGAGATGGGTAAAATGTGTCGCTAGCGATGGCTATTATTTTGAAGATTAAACTTGTAACCATTTTTTGTTAATAAACGTTTAAAATTGAAAAAAAAAGTCTCATTTCATAGGTATACACCTAAGTAGATAAATCTAAAGCTTTTGTATTACTCTCTTATAGGACATCATCTGTAATCGAAAATAATTCTAGAATCTACCACTCTTATTAGTAACACATTTGATGACAGTTTTCGTAAAGTTGTACAGACTAACGCTCGTCACTTACTTTACATTAATATATATAGGGTTATTCAAATTCGAGGTTCACCATTGAGATTTCAGAAGCTATAAAAAACACAAAGACTGTTAATTGAGACAAAGTTGCCCATCTCAATGATTATTAGTAATCTACAAAATAAATTCAATGTAGCCTAATTTGTTTTAGAAATTTTCAATTTTGAGTTTTGGTCAAGATCTTTATGGCCAAGAGTTTCTAAAATCGGTAAAAACTCTACTAGTACACTATAGTCTGTAATGGCTTTGACCTGTTCAAATTACTATGCAACGTTTTAGCTTTCCAGTTCCATAGTCGGCTTAATTTCTTTCTTATGGGCATAAAATCGTATTTTGTCAGAGTTCGATAGATAATTATTAGTGTGTACAGGACAAAAAAGTTTGTGAAGCAATCAACACCGTTGCTGTTCTGTTACTCAATTGAGACGTGTGTACAGATTTAAGCAATGCATCGCAGGGTGCTTTTTTGGTTGTCTGATATGGGTCTGTTGACAGAAATACCAAGATACCAATTTCAAATACTTGATTGCTTTCAGCCTTCACTATTTTTGCTATCAAAATGTTTATTCAGCATGCATGTTAAAGCTGCATGCACATAGATAATAAAGATGACAAACCAAATTGGTAATAAACTTAATTATAAATTGTAAAACTGCCGGTGATAAACAGTTACGAATACGTTTAAAATCCCATAATTACTATGAAATTTCACGACTATCAACATCTCAACGTCACAGTTTACCTGCAGGTGCACAAGATGAATACTAGTATGGTGGTGTGATAGGAGTGAATGGTACGTGAATGTCATTCATGGATGTAGCTTCAATTACAGTTAAAGGTGGAAGATACTGCTGGCAGGGATGAATTCAAATGCTGCCTTAGCATCTTCTTGGTCTTCTCTTTACATGATTGTGCGTTAGATATGTTTTTGGCTTTGGATCTTAAAGTGTAATTATATAGATCACCACCGTTTTATGATTATATAAAAAGAAAATGAATCTTTCAATCATCATAAATGACACTTCCTACAAAGAAAACGGAAAAGTTTTTATGGGAATGCAGAATAGTTACTGAAATCTCGGTAGAATTATTTCTGAAAATGGGCATTTCAATTTTACTTTTATAAAGTTATACAAAAAAACAAATAACTAGATAACATAAGCGTAAAAGTTTTAGATCTAGACTTTGTAGTTCTGCAATGTTGTAACGCTATCACCAGAAGGGACGTTTCAAATATACTGGGAGTTTAATCTCATAAAATGCCTAATTCTGTACGGAACCTAGTAGAATCAAAAATAGTTTTATAACGTAATCGCTATGTATAACTTCCTCAAACAGTATTTTGTTTGTTACTTTTACAAATAGCAATTCTAATTCTATTGATTGTGATCTTTGCATTCTGAATTTAATTATTATCGGATGAAGCTAAGTGTAGGTATGCACATTTTGTAAAACTGTAGTTTTCCTTTGGACTTTAGTTATACAAGATGGTTTACCAATTACATCATTGCAATATCGATTATTCATAAATAGATATCTGTGTAACAATCACATAACCTTTGAGCAATCAATGATATGATTAATTGCGCAAACTGAACTACCTATTCATATTATATCTATTTAAGTATACATTTATTTCTGTTCTATAATAATGTCAATGTCGAAGTATCCTAATTTATGTTGGCTAGAACTAAAATTTCCTATTTTAGAAAGCAGCACCAATAACCATAACCAAGCAACTGCATATTTTGCCAACTTTTAAGTACTTGACTGGTATTGTAGAAAAAAAACGTACTATACGAGGGTGGTTTGATAAGTCTTTAAATTAACATAGAAAGAAGTGTTTTTTTTGGTCAAAATCGATTTTATTTCTCTACCTAGTTCCCTTTTACATCTATACACTTTATCCATCGATGCTCCAACTTTTTGATCCCCTCCAAAAAATACGATGTCTGAAAGTCTGCAAAATACGCGTCCACGGCGGCTATCACTTCATCATTGCTTGTGAATTTTTTTTCCGCAAGCCATGTTTTCATGTTTGGAAAGAGAAAATAGTCGCTCGGGGTCAGATCTGGAGAATAAGAAGCGTGGGGGATCGACTCGAAGCAAAGTTCATAAATTTTGGCCATCGCGATCATTGACGTGTGAGTCATCGCATTGTCATGATGAAAGAGGACTATTTTCCTCTGCATTTGAAGTTGTTTGGATTGGATTCTTTTCTTCAACCTGTGCAATAATGAAGCATAATACAATCTTGTTATTGTTTTTTCTTTCTGCAAATAGTCCATGAACAAATCCCAAGAAAACAGTCGCCATTACTTTCCAGGGCGATGGCATCGTCTTCGCCTTCTTCGAAGCAGGTTTACTTGTTGAAGTCCACTGGTTGGTCTCTGGTATGTAATAATGGACCCATGTGTTATCAACAGTTACAAATTGCGGCAAAAAGGTTATTGAATTACGCTTAAATCGATCCAACAGCCCCATTGAGATGTTCATGCGCACGCGTTTTGGCCCAATGCCAACAAGCGCGGCACCCATCGCGTGGACAGCTTCCTCATGTGCACATCTTCATGTAATATTTTATAAACGCATTCTGTTGATGTGCCTGCGGTTTGTGCTATCTCTCTTATTTTCATTCGACGATCATCTAATACGATTTCATAGACTTTTTCAATGATATCCTCAACGGTTGCTGTTTTCGGCTTTCCCGTACGCTCTTCATTAAACACACTCGTACGGTCACGTTTGAATTCTGCCACCCAGTTTTATACGGTGAAGAACGAAGAGGCAGACTCCCTGTAGACAGCGTTCAACTCGGCTTTTATTTCCGTTGAAGTTTGGCCCTTCAAACGTAAGAATTTTATAATTAAATGATATTTGACTAGCTTCATTTTTTACAAATTACTGACGTCGACTGACACAAATGACTGTCAAACAAAAACTACGCGTCGAAAATGGCTGACATTTGCAGCAGTGCCATCTGAAGGATGGACTATTGTAACTATAAAAGCATTTTGACCTGTGGCACCATCTTCATGCTCAGGCTAAACACTTATCAAACCACCCTCGTATAACCAAACAATGCTTTTACTGCAGTTTTCGGTTGTTACAGTTCCCTTTAGCCAAACCCAGAGGTATTTTATCTACCATCGGTAGGAATTTTTCACGTGCAACTCATCCCTCCCTCACACGGGATCCACAGCTTTACATGCTGGCCAGTTGTGGCATCAATCATAGGTTTGATATACAGGATGAATGTTAAAGATGTGCTCGAGCTTTAAAGGCGAGTTTTAAATAAGAACTGCAAAAGTATGTATGAACCTTATATTCTCAGGTGTACCATATACAGGGTGTTAGGTTAGTTGCTCATAAATGTTTCGTTTTAAGAAGCAAAAATGATATTGGGTCAAATAAGAAGTAATTAATCTTAATAATAACTAAAAGGCAATTAATTTCATAAAAGTCGGTTTTAATATTCATTCTCAGCAGTAGGGAAGATTATGGAAAACGTCAGTAAAGAAAGTAGGGGTATATACAGTGTGCTCCAAGTGGCAAAACAAATCAATATCTATTTCCCCGGTTCCCAAAGCCAACAGCATACGTAACTATTTCCAAATGGGAAAGCATAAGACGATTTATAGACGTAAACAGACACCAATAGATCCCAAAAATGTTAAGAAATAGCAAACTTTAGCTTTTATTTTTTAAATTACACCTATTCTGTTTATTTTGATTTTTATTCTTTACCTGCGTAAGAAGCCTGTAATAAAAACGTTTCAAAAGTTCGATCTATTATTCTCTGTAAAATAATTAAATTCTGGTGTTAGATAGGCATCATTCACAACTGTATAGCTGGTCAGAAACAGTGCTTTTTGTACTTAATCTTTGAGCGTACTTCCTGGCAGTAAATACAATGAGTGTCATGCCGTCAGGACAATCACTTGCTACTTAACATCAGAACTTGTTTAATCTATGCAAAATAGCTGTTATTGAAATATAAATAAACAAGGATAAAGTGCAATTAATAGTCAAAGATTGCTATTCATACATAGACTGATATTTGTGGAATTGACTACTTACATAACATGAAAGGGATAAGGCTTGTTTCACCAATTGCGGGACACACTGTATACCAAAAATGAATTAATCCGCTGTAACGATGGTAGAAATCGTCACGGAGATCGACTTTTAAAAACCTGGAAAGGTGATTTCTTGTATTACGATTGATATCGTTAGGTGCTTGTAGATTTCTGTTGCTTTCCTAATTACTCTGGTATAATAGAACGATGGCCTGGAAAAAGCAAAAAGGTTTTGAAACGTTATCTTATGTCTTGCCTCTTGTTGATGCTCAATTGAAGACCTTATTCTGTACACCGCCTTGCAATGAGTGTCAATCAAACAGTCTGTTCCTCAATAATAGCATGGCATACTGTACACTTCTTTTAATGAGAATTTTGAATAGATATCCCTAGAAAAAGGTAGTAGCAGTCTATGTTTTCCTATACGACCTGCCACTTTTTGATTATACGGCAAGAAAGCAGTACCTTATAAGAGGTGTTGTTTGATAACCCTGTTGATGTTTCTTTTGTTGTAGTCACTGTTTAGAAGACTAAGGCTTGTCTACTAAGTAGGGAGACTCTATTAAAACACAGTTTTTCCATATAAATCTTATTAACTTAATTTCTATTAATACATTATTTTATTTATTACAATTACCAGCATTAGATTTACATAGTGTTTGCTCCATCAACTTCTTGCTATTCAATTCTTCCCAAAATGTTTAAGGCTGTGCTCATAACCTCATTTCCATTACTTTTGTTAACTTCTACCAAAATTATTTTGAGTACTCTTCGAAATCTACCAAGATTTTTCGGCGTAACAGCACGTTTTGAATATTTCTTTTTGCGTAGGGCCCAAAATCGTCCGATAGCTTTCACTTTAGTAACATTAAGATCATTTCCAAATTTTGATGTAAGTAATTTCTTGTTGTTGCAAGTAATCCTTAGCCTTTTTGGTATAATAAACAGTAGGCATGTCCGGTTAGAAAAGTACTTTACGATTTTTATTCTCCATATAAAAGGACTAAATCTTTTCTTAACACATTTTTCAGATACTCTTCCCCAGTCATGATTTCATCTGTGGTATAACATTCTCTAAAAATGTACTCGACTTTCTTAACGTTAATAGTGGTGCTCACAAACAATGGATGGTCAGAAATCTTTTTGTAGTTACATCATCTTAAAGTATCATATCTTTGCATAACTTTGTATATGATTGATTTCGAAATTTACTTGTTTTAGAAGTAATAAGAAGTTTTAAACTTATTGTGATTTGCAATATTTTTGTAGATTTGGATAATGCGTTTCGAAAGTGTTCCTCTTTCCTTCCGCGACATTTTGACAACTGCTGATTAGTAAGTCAATTATTGTCATATACTATTAGTAAAAAGATTACTTAAAAAATTACACAGTGTAACTAGATTGTATGTCTTAAACTGATTATAACAATGTTGACCGAAAGTTAGTCTCCTTACTTATTGAACAAGCCTTACTTTAGATGTGACTAAACTCTCTTTGGATATTGTTAGTTGTGAAATAAAAACCAATTGATGAACAATGAAAGAAATTAAGTCAATCCAATTGATGTTGGTATTGTGAAGCTCCATGATCTTTTTACTCGTGTGTACGTGTTTTCTTACAGCTACAACGTATGCATGTATACCTTATGTTTGAGTAGTACATATGTAAGTAAAAAGGTAGGATATTTTCAGATCATTGTAAACGGACATGAACCGTGGAAAGAAAATTAGAAGTATGTTTTATATGTTACTTGAATTATAAATAGCAATGCTTCTTTGGTCTGTTGTTGTACTTCATAACCATAAAGATTCTTCGCAGTCCAAAAAGGACTTACACAAACAAACGGAATGACAATTAATAGTACCTAACGATTTCATTCTATTTTGTCGTAGTAGACTATAGGTTCTGAATCAAAAGAAAGTATCACTGACCAAAGTAAATTTTGATTTTTGCTCGATTTATATCATACTAAGCCAATTCACTTTTTTACGTTTTAATATTAAAATTTCCTTAATGGTAGAATCTTGTTTGTCATATCCATTAATCTGATATCAGTTCACTTTCAATATTAAACAAAAGTAGAATTTGCAAACTATTATTTTATCTGATTTAGATGTTATCTAAATATTGCGAAATTATAATTGCTGCGGGCTATCACAATTTAAAAAAGATATTAGGCAATATTTACGAGTATACCGCTTTTAAGTGCTTAATCAGGTGATTTTATAGGAAAAATGTATGCTCAAACTCGAAATTCTGCCTACGTTTTGTGGAAAAATAAAAGCAGAAAAAGTTACCTATTTATTTCACAGCAGTAATCAAATAAGGCATAATAACTGCCAGATATAAAGAGAACTTTTCAGGTGATAAGTGATAACCACTTGTTATTCTTGTAACTTGTAAAAATTACAAAAGTTATTGATTTACGTAAAGATTTCATAGACAATATTCACAATATTCTTTTTATTTTATTCTTTATTTAACTACAACATATTAATATGCATTTAAATTTACAGTGGTGAGTAAAAGTATGAATACATGTAAATACATCTTTCCTACAGACAAAAAGATACACAAACCTGCTATATAAAGTTTTGAAATGTGCTACTCATGTATCGTTTTCAAAATAGCAGTATCACGATTACAAATATTCAACTTAACTCTACAAAACGGTAACCTTTGATAAAAACCATCTATGGAAAGTTCTTATAAAGGTAATATTTTACTTTCTTTTAAATTCTTCCTACCAAGTGTGGACTAAAACAGCATGAGGACGCGCAACTTCTGCTGCAGATGTGTGCGAAATTGGAATTTCTAATATAAATTATTTTGTCTATTCATTTTTGGATATTTATATTATTACAAAACGTCATTACCAAATTCAAAATTTTTATAGATTTCATTGACACTCATACAATTTGTCATTGTATATTTTACCATTTGGACACATATAAAGATAAGGATAAAAAACAGTACTGCCAGGATATCTGCGACAAATATAATATAAAGTTGGGTTGGCTTTAATGGTACCAGTATCTCCTGCTTTTCCACACAGAGGTACAATATTGACACTGCAAGTACTATTACCTAAAGTCACAATAGGTCGTACGAGAATTGTATCCAAAGTCACCTTCGCATCTACTAGAAATTTCTTTGTATTTTCCATTTTCAAGTGGTGGCACACAATAGTGGAACTTTTTACAAGACACTGGATCGGGATACATTCCTTCCAGGGAGATACATTCAAAATCCAATCCTTTCAATGCGCATTCTAATGTTGGTATTGTACTACAACGGTCTAGATTGCAAGTTTGATTACCTTCGCACGTACCAACATATTGCGGAACCAATTCATTCCCAACCCTTATACAAAAATATAGAGTTCGGCAATCATCTGCACACTTTGGCCCTGGAAAGGTACATGTTACAGGTACAACTGAAGTTGTCATCACGAGACTTGTAGTTGTGTCTGGAACTCCGCTTGTAGCAACCGTTGTTGATTGTTCAGTTGTCATGCCTGAAGTTGTAATTGTAGTGTCTGTAGCTCCGCTTGTAGTAACTGTTGTTGGACCTTCCGTTGTCATGACTGAAGCTGTTGTTGTAGTGTCTGGAGCTGCGCTTGTAGTAACCGTTGTTAAACGTTCAGTTGTCATGGCTGAAGTTGTAGTTGTAGTGTCTGGAGCTCCGCTTGTAGTAATCGTTGTTGAACGTTCAGTTGTCGTGGCTGAAGTTGTGGTTGTTGTGTCTGGAGCTCCGCTTGTAGTAACTGTTGTTGGACGTTCAGTTGTCATGGCTGAAGTTGTAGTTATAGTATCTGGAGCTCCGCTTGTAGTAACCACTGTTGAACGTTCAGTTGTCGTGGCTGAAGTTGTGGTTGTTGTGTCTGGAGCTGCGCTTGTGGTAACTGTTGTTGGACGTTCAGTTGTCATGGCTGAAGTTGTAATTGTAGTGTCTGTAGCTCCGCTTGTAGTAACTGTTGTTGGACGTTCAGTTGTCATGACTGAAGCTGTTGTTGTAGTGTCTGGAGCTGCGGTTGTAGTAACTGTTGTTGATTGTTCAGTTGTCATGGCTGAAG
>VTPC01091088.1:21766-32881 GCA_011009095.1 Ignelater luminosus | reverse complement strand
AAATAAATAAAAAAATACTGGGTCTCCGATCAATCACACAATGGGCGTTAATACTCAGAAGTCAGAACCATAAGGTCACGTAATCTCAAGGGTTTCTGTCTCGTTATTTCTCAGGATAAAATTCCAGGAAAATTTTCAATAAATAATTATACTGGTTTCGGCTTGAGATACGAGAACTTTTTTAAATCTGCTAAAAGTTGGTACCTCCTGATGATTTTACAATTTGTATTTCTTAAATTTTAAAATTTCAATTTTACAGACCTGAAATGCTGGATTTTAGAAACAGTTAAATTTTGACAAAACTATTCAAAGGCGTAGGTTATCTTCTATATTTCCTTCATTATATTTGACTAACACTAAATATAATGGGTATAATAAATAATAATAGTATAAACGCTAGCTTACTGGAAATAAATAATAAAAAGGTAAAACAAATTTACTTGACACAAACTTTTAAAATAATTTATGCCTAGTAAATAGGCTTATTTTCCAAAACTTTTTAGAAATCCAGAAAATGTCATCTTAATAGAATGCGCCTTATCGTACCAGAAATTGGTTTGAGACGCACACATGTTATTGTACTGTTGTGCAGTGTCTTGTACAAAAATGCAATCAATTTTAATTTCTTAAAATTTTTAAAAATAGGTATAACTGTTGTGATAGAACCTAGAAGTTCTATTAAAATGTAGCAGGTGCTTTTATCCTTTTGTTAAATCGTTTCCGCTTCGGATTACATTTGCATTTGTCATGTATTTGAAAATATTTTTTTCTACAAACTACGAACACTGGAAAATCTGTTAAAAGGTGCCATAAATATGACACTCTTAGCAAATACTACACCTAACTGTTTGCCATTCAAAACTACTTTTCTATTTTATTCAACTCTTTTATCTCTTTAAAGAGCAGATATTGAAAAGATCTTAAACTAGCTAATTTCTTAACAGGGATTCAACAGAATATCACATACTTAGTTTAATAAAAGACCTCTTTCAATACTTCTTACATAGTTTACTAGATTAGTCAGATGTCTAAGTCAAATAAAGCATTAAAAAAATTAAAACACAAAAAAATTCTGATTTAAATTGTGTTTGATAATATAGAAAAGGTTTTCGAAATGGTTTCACTAAAGTTTAAAACCTGCTATAAATTTGGTGAATAACTTAAATGGATACCCAGAAGGATTTACAATAACGAAGGAACAACTTGAAAGTAGTAAAATTAACAATGTACAGCTTTTTACCTGCTTAAATCATAAATTTTGTTGTCAATCAAAAGATTAGTATAAATTGTTTACTTTGACAAAGGTTCTTGAGAATCCTTCTAGGAATTCATATTAACATAATATACTTTTTGTCTTGCCAAAGCTTTTGAATTTTCTAACGTATTAATTTCTGAGCACTAAACAAATATAGAAGATTCAAAATAAAATACATCATGCGTTTAGCCAGGCAGACAGCCCTGTGTAATATAAAGTGTAGGAGGTGAACGAAAAAGTCATTTTTGCTGTATTTTCTCTAAGCTGAACATGAGTGATAGTGAAAATAATGCATCTAGTCGCGCCTAATATTTTAAATGGAAATTTTATAAAATAGTGTCAAAGTGTGACAATAAAGTGGTTTTGCAGTGCCAAAATTGTCCGACGAAAATTCAAGGAAGTATAATATCCACCGGGAATTCTATTAGGCATTTGAAGGTAAGTTACACCCTTGTTTATAGGTTACACCTAAGACATTGAGTTATTAAGTATAATTTATAACTGAAGCGGTCATTGTTAAAAGGGAATATGCTACAAAAATCAAATTGTTGGTAAAGTTAAAAAACCTGCCCAACAAAAAAAAAGAAATTTTTTATGACTTTAGTGATAAGTTTTCTCCTGACTTTTCTAAAAATTGATTTTACCGCACTCTGTTTAAAAAAGAAAAGAATGTTTCACAGCATTTGAAATTTTGCACATACCCCCTTTTAACAATGACCGCTTCAATTGTGAATCATATTTTGGTATTGTACACGATAAAACGAAGAGCCCTTTGAAGTTAGAACAAATAATCTTTTGCCTAGTTAGTGACTCAATATTTATTGTTTGTTAACATCCTAGCAACTCTTACATCTACATTCTGTGTTACAGAGAAAACACCCAGATACATTTTCCAAGTTCGAGGCAACTAAAGGAAAGAAGCAAAGACTAGCGGACCCTTCAAATTCCGCGTCAACTCAATTAAAACTTTTTGAAAAACCACAATCTGTTTCTACAGACCTGGTAAGTCCAAAATATAGTTATAAAACAAAAAGAAATTCCTAATGATTTTTGAATTCACATATTATTAGAAACTTTTCCAAGAAACGTTTCAAGCCAAATCAATTTAAAAATACAATGTGCATAAAAATGAGCAACATATTTGTTTCAGGTAAACAAATTAGTTATAAATTATATTGTTGAAGAAATGCGCCCTTCGTAATTCCCGATATTTTTGCCGTCTTGATTTATACAAAGCTTACTTGCATCTACAAGTAGATGAAGAAAGTGCAGTAATACAAACAATTACCACTCACCGCGGAACATACAAAATGAATCGGCTATCCTTTGGAATTAAAACTGCACCAGCAGACTTTAATAGAATTCTAGATCAGATATTGAATAATCTCCCGAAAACCCTGTCTTATTTTGACGACATCATTGTTTACGGGGAAACATTAGAAGAATGTTCAAAAAAACCTAAATGCATGCCTTCAACGATTACGTGATTTTGACCTGCATGTGAATCGTCGAAAATGTGAATTTTTCGCTACAAAAACTGAATACCTAGGACATGTTATCGAATACAATAAGATTTTGAAATCGCAAAATAAAATTAAGGCAATTACGGAAATGGCCAGACCAAGAAACACAGATGATCTACGAAGGTTCCTAGGAATGGTAACTTATTACGCACGGTTTATTCCGGATCTTTCAACGAAGACATATCCTCTTTGAATATTGCTGAAAAAACAAGCACACTTCAAATGGACTGCAACGTGCGAAGCAGCTTTTATAAAATTAAAGAATGAAATCTCAAGTGACCAGGTGCTTACTCCATATAACCCAAAATTACCACTTGTAGTAGCATGTGATGCAAGCCCGGTAGGAATAGCTGGAGTACTATCTCATGTTATCAATGGTGTCGAAAGACATATATCTTTGGAAGAAAATTTCAACTCGTCACAGACAATAGACCACTTACAAGAATTCTACATCCAGATTCAAAGATCCCAGCCATGACTTCAGCACGCTTACTTCGATATGCATCTTTTCTTCAAGAATTCGACTACGAAGTAAAGCACAGAAGAGCTGAAGATCACGTAAATGTGGATTGCCTTTCCCGTGCACCGAATCCAGATAATAATTCTACGGAACAACTGTTAGACAATGAAGTCTCAACGTTGTGTGATCAAATCATTAACCAGATTACAACAGACGTCGTTACGCGAGAAAAATTAATAGAAGAATCCCTCAATGACGAAGAATTGTCTCAGATTAAAGAAGAGCTAAATTCGTCCGTAAATCTAGATTCGCAATACACGATTCAAGACGAGCTGATTTTCCGAAATCACCGACTAGTAATTCCAAAAAGCTTACGCCCAATAGTGTTGAAAGAATTACACCACACTCATGTAGGCATCGTCAAAATGAAACAATTAGCAAGAAGGTATGTGTACTGGAAGGGAATTGACAAAGATATCGAACGAATTGCAAGATCATGTGAAACTTGCGCACTATTACAGAAAAACCCTGCAAAAGTCACACATCAGTGGGATGAACCTGCAGAAAATTTTGAACGTGTTCACATTGATTACGCAGGACCCTTCAAGAATTTATATTTTCTGGTTCTGGTAGACGCAAAGTCTAAGTGGATAGAAGTGCGGATTCAAACAAGTGCTCCTACCTCAGATTCTACAATTGAAGCACTCAATGATATCTTTGCAACACACGGTTTTCCATCGGTTTTAGTCTCAGACAACGCTACAATTTTCAAATCAACAGAATTTAAAGAATATTGTATTCGAAATGGAATCATTCAGAAGTTTAGTGCCCCTAACCACCCATCTACTAACGGGTTAGCCGAAAGGAATGTTCAAACGCTGAAAGCAAAACTAAATGCAATGAATGATTCACACCTGCCAATTAGACAGCAATTAAGAGAAATATTATTTACATACCGAGCAACTCCTTTGGCGTGTGGAAGGTCACCGGCAGAGTTATATCTCAAGCGTCAAATTCGCACGCGCTTAGATGCCCTTATTCATCAAATACGTCGACAAATCAACGGACCAAAGTACAAGGTGTCCGACAACTAGCAATAAGTGAAAGAGTCCAAGTCCGTTGGTACCCTCACAACAAAAAACCAATATGGCGTTTTGGGGAAGTAGCAAAGATTTTAGGACAATTACATTATATTATTTTACTCGATGATGAATTTAATATCAAGCGCCACATTAACCAAATTCGAAGAACCGAAGTGCAAAAGAAGGAAAAGAAACGGGTATCATTTTCCGAAGATGTACCGAAGCACGACCCAACTTCATATTTTGACGTTCTACCAGAATTGATGATGATGGTTCCATACACTCCAGACAGAGTTGGTAATCAAGACGTCATCGTAGACCCTGAAGAACAACCTGCCATAGAAAATGAAGAGACGCCTACAGAGGTATTTGGTATGTTACACTTTATGCCATAATTCTTATGATATCTAGTCCCTAAGAAAGCTGTTATTTTTGTATCGTCGATTTTGTATTCTTTTCGAATAAGACGTTACTCACTTTCGAAAAATCTTCAGGATTTGCTTAAATATAATCTTTGCTTTCTTTTCATGTCTGTCAGTCATCTTGCATAATTCTATCGCAAATTCCAACTCTTCGCAAGTGTTGTAATTTTGCAGAACATCTGCTCTTCTTTCCTTGTGCATATATAACAAAGTTCAGAAAAAGGATCCTGGCCCGACAGTATAATGAACAAGAAGTTTAATGAACATGAAGTCGTGTTCGTGATATTTTAAATATAAGATTTTACGTCTTACTAATGTTTTTTCAACCCAAATAATGAATCAGAAAGTTATAATAAGTAAATTAGGAAAGCGGCTAGACGTGTTGGAAGAAAGTCTTTATGCACAAGCTAATCTGTTTGATTTTTCCAAGACTTTTGACCTTGTCCCTCAAAACATTTCATGGGATAAATTACAACATTACAATTTTAGTTCAAGTGCTATTGATTTAATTATATCATTTTTAAATATCTAACAGAAGTCAAGTTGTTAAGTCAGGGAATCATATGTACTTCTACTACTTTGTTCATTTCCACAGAAATATTCCAAGGCTCAATATTGGTACCCCTGTTTCTATTGTATTTATCAACGATACATTTTCGAATATTATCGCATCCAAAAATATGCTCGAAGTAAATGAAGTGAGTGAGGAAAATAATGAAATCCTATTAAACTGGTTCAAGACCTACAGATTAATAGTTAATGAAGACGAAACACAAAATATAATTCATAGCTTACGTCGAACTTCTATTCATAGACAAACACCCTCAGTGAAACTTTGTGCTTATAATAATACAGAATGGTGATAAAGTTCGGAACAAAATTCATAATTTTGTTGTAATCTTTTTTTGAAAAATACCTGAACACGTTGATTTTACATTCCAATAAGGCATCTGTGAGCACAGACAAATGTTTTTTGACAGATCATGTTCTTGAACTATGACGTCATCATTATTTTTTAAATTACAATCCCAGTTTTTTTTACAGATTCTGATACACTTGAATGATGCTGTAAAAAATTTAGTATCTTAAAGTCTATCGAAATCTGTAGAAAAAACTGGGGTTGTAACATAAAGAAAATGATGATGACGTCATAGTTCAAAAACATGATCTGTTAAGAAGCATCTTTTTGTGTTTAGAAATGCCTTATTGGAATATAAAAACATCTGGGAATGCAAAGCATAACCACGAATTCCGTTTTGTTACTTTATTCAGACTTCGGCAGCCATTTTGACCATGTTCCCGAGGTAATATCAAAAAACTAAAAGTAAACGTTTGTCTTATTTTTTGGTGTAGAATACGATTCTAAAGTAAAAAAATTTTTCAAAATTTTTAATTTTCGGCGGCCATTTTGACCATGTTCCCGAAGATTTATCAGAAACGAAGATACCACGTGTCTTTAGTTTTTGATGTAGAATCCAAATCTGATCTGATCAACGAGTTCAAGTATTTTTCAAAAAAAAAAAATTACAACAAAATTATGAAATTTTGTTCTGAACCTTATCACCACTGTTACTACGTACATTAAAACAAAAATAAATGGGTGCCCAGTGATTACATCAGCTTCCCTTCTCACGTTATTGGTTGAAAGAAAATAATGTATTTGCATTAGGAGCAGGCACGGTCTTGAAAATATCTAAGTAACTGACGTTCATGTATGTATTGTATGTTTGCGTTTCAATTATTATCTTGTAAAGTATTTGATATTTTATTAATAGAAAAGTCATTATTTAAGATACTTGAGTTGTTTTATAAATTGCTTGGGTGTAATTTGCACCGGTTAAGTTAAGTACACCTAAGTACCTCGATAAGAATATATTTTGATTTACATACTGTAACATACAGAGTTGTGAGTTGCAGGGTGTATTTTTCCTTACAGTATAGTACCATAAATTTTGTACCATGTAATACGTAATTCTTAATTATCTATAATCGATAAGTTATTGCTTCAGTTTTAGTTTCTTCCCGATGTTTTATTTGTGTTATTTGTATGATCTACATCGTTACTTAAAAAAATGCTGTTTTTAATGTTTCACTGTATACCCGTATGTGATTAATAATAATAAGAGTTGTTATACAGGATATGCTACACATATATCTGATAAGATATGGTTCAGACAAAATAAAGTTTAATTCTCTTTAGTAAATTTAATAGGAAATTATTATAATAATTTCCCTGAATGCATTCGATAAGTAAAAAAAAAACAATAGCAAACAATTGGAAACAATATATAAATTTTGGTACTTTTGAAATTTTAAATTTTGTTATATAGGATATGCAATATCTGATAAGATATACTGCCGATAAAACGAAGTTTAATTTTCCTTAGTAATACAGTTATTGTAACAAAATACTAATTCCTCGAAAAGGAGGAAAATAGCTCAAAAGCTGTCAAAATCAATTACCTAATTAATAACCTGCCTGGAGGACTTGTTCCGTTTTGAACTTTTCGAGTATTTGAATGTTATTTATAACAGATAAAATGATGTTCTGACTGATAATCAGTACTTTGTTGTAAACAAATTTATGACCTACTTTTGCTAAAAAATATATTTTCTACGTGACTTTGGTAAAACATTTCATGCATGCTGTTTATTGTTTTATACCATAACTTAAGACAAATTCCTTAAGTCATATTCACTTAATACTAAACAAGCTAAGTTGTAGTACATACATTATAACAGATTTGTATCTAAATCGTTTAAAGGCTTTTCTGGGGTACCAAGAAACAGTATGTTAGAACCTCTTTTGTTTGTTATCTTTATTAATGATCTATCTGACTTGACCAAATTTGCATAAAGACTGCTTTACCCAGACAATTCTATATCATTTAGTGCCAGCGTGTACAGGGAAATTTACAACAAAGCCTTTTCTGCGTGTGCTATGTCATTCAGAGTAAAAAAAATACTGTTTTTCTTAATTTCTCAGTATTCATCTTCCATTTCAGTACAAGTTGCTTAATTTTCTTGCTAATGTTCCTTAAGTACTATCTAAGCTTAGTATTCGTACAACCGACTTACGAACACGTAATTAATGTATTCTAACATACAGTTGTCCTAAAGCAAATTTAATTTTGAATCGTTTACTGCATCAATGGCTAAGATTTATAATAATTTAAATACTTATCGACAAAGAGTTTCTGTTTACGCCACGTTTGTCTTTATATGATTAGCTTGTATACAAATGAATAATAATATAATTTATTTCGGCGCAGGGACATTTTTCTTCCTAGTTGTAACCAACAAATGCCGTGCTGATTATCAAGTAATCAATAAGAATTCTTGTTCTTCAACTCTTATTGAATATAACACAAACCTTCCTTCTTGGGTTTGAAGTATCGTAAAGTAAGTCGAACTACGATACACGTCACTTGACCCGTCCCTAGTAGCACAAAAGTCGGAACCGTCCAGGAACCTTACAGAAACTATGCAGTTACTCGTGCTAAAACCAGCACAGAGAAATCTGTCCAGGTCCTATGCGGTAACTGTTCGGTCGAAACCAACTTAGTTAGCTAGACGCAGATACGGTATCGTTATTAATCCTCAAAACAACTCAGTATTAGCGCTGTCTTGGCCGTATAGGAAATGCGTCGATTTCCAATACAGAACCTAATGTTAGGATGACTGTAGCGTTACTGTACGGTTAATAACTCTTAAAACAACATTAGTATGGATATTAACTTGACGATTTAGGAACTATATAGCTTGTCAATATGAAAACTAATCTTAAGATGCTTTGTTTGTTGAGCTCTTAATACTGTTTCTGTTTTATGAAACAATTAAAGCATTTGAAGTTGCAATAATAACTAAGTATTATAATATGTACGATGCGCAAAAAAGGCACCAACTCAAAAATTTAAATCCTATCAAAAGCAAATTACTAACAAAGGAGAACATTCAAAAAAGTTCCTAAAAAAATATTTATTAATCTGAATTAAAACACCAATAAAGATTGTAGCATCTTTATTCATAGTTATGAAACAAAGTAAAATGAAATATTATAAAGTGTTTGTTCATATCAATTTAATCCCTGTTATTATTATAAATTTAATTTCCCAAAAAACAAAAGTTCTTGCCTTACTTTATTCGATAATTAAGTTATCGCATTTTTCATTTAAAGCATCGACTGATTTTTTATACAAAAACTAATTAAACAATGTATTACTATCATTCGAAGCTCCTAGTGGTAAGAGAGATGCAGATAAAACCAGTTCATTTAAATCTAAATATCGATTTTATTAATTATACCAGAACTAGTTTTAAATCTCTAAAAGAATTGATGTATTTTTCATAAATTTCTTATTTTTTACGCTAGCTATTTATTTTATCTGGCAAGCTTGTACCCAGAATTATAAATAATTGAAAGAATACACTCTACCTGGACTATTTATCGGATAAATAACAAATAACAAATACATCAATTTTTAACGTAATTGCATTGTTGTATACGTAGTTGTAAATTATTGTAATTTTTAAGTAGAAATGGTAATGGCAAATTATTAATTACAGGTCACTGACGGCAACACGATGTATCTTTTTAAGTAAAGGCAAATGTGATTATGTTTATAATTTGCCAAATTCTTTTGCATTTTCGAGCAGGTAGTTATTGCCAGCCGGTTCTTTTTAACCTTCTTTCCTGTCATAAAACTTACTGACCTACGGCAAATTGCTGCAAACATTCAAAAAATTGTGAAGTTTCGTACACTACCGAGAATTTTATAATATTTGAAGCTGATCAAACTTTAAAAATTTTAAAATGAGTGATATAATCTATCTTGTTTAATAAAAAAAAAAGGGAAAAATGTGTTGCCATTTGACAGTAGGGCTAATATTGCAATTTAAATGGGACATAGGTAAAAGAGAAAGCAGTAAAGCAATAAAAAGCTAGTCAACTACGTTTTTCTATAACTTTTAAAATGATCAGTTAATGATTTCAGCATGAATTTAAATCCGAATAAGTATTATTATCGTCTGAGGGGGCAAAAACACAGTGATGTGTCATATTTAGACCCCTTTAGCTATGCGCCTGTTATATGCGGGTTTTTGTTGTTCATTTTCGTAATTTAAAGAAAATTCTACACTTCAATTGATCTTGTGCTGGAAAAAAACCGTTAGAAACAGGTAAATGAGCGACCTTGTATAATGACACTGCAAGGGGTAAAATGTTTTCAGACAGATTTAAGCCTTCATAGAGGTAAGTTGTCTTTTGGAATATTATGAATACTATTTTTATTTTTAATACTTAAATTCATAAGAATATGTAGCAGTTGATTTGTAATTGTTCAATTAACATTGCAAATATTGTATATCAGTAACACTACTCATCACTAAGTTTTTAAAAGCTTTTAATAATTTTATTTCAGATATGGTTCATAGGAAATTTATTTAAGGCGACCACAGACCGAGAGATGCTTAAACTAGTGGTGAGTGCGGTGATGTTGGTGTCTTGACAAATTGTTAGAAAAATCGTTTGAGTTTCAAGTTTAAAATCTGGTGCGTGTTGTATTTAAACCAAAAATGGACACAATCTATTCTGCGTTGAAAAAATCCGAACTCCCCGGAAATGTTAGTGGTTTGCAATGGAACTTGGAGATATGTAATGTATAATTCATATCAAATTTAGGTACAAAAGCGAAACAAATAGTACGTAGGACGAATTTAACAATGAAATCTTAATAATTAAATAGGTTTCTAACGATAGAAATTTAACAAATAAAAAATTATAAATGTTTGAGTGTTCGGATTTTTTGTAAATCAGTATTATAATCTATCATGAAAAACCCAACTCAACCTGCGTTTTAAAACTGCATAAACTTACATTTAGGTACATATGTGCGTACATAAGAGTAAATACGTGAAGCTTAATTATTAGTAAGTAGTAAAGTTTGTTAATTTTTAAATATTTTATGTTGTACATGTGTTATGTATATTCTATAATAAAATATTTAATTTATGTTGTCTTAATTTATCTTTTCTTTTCTACTAGATGTAAATGATAGATTTAATAGAAATAAAACTTTATTTGTAAGTAATCAAACCAAAAATAAAAGCTTAATAAGATATAGGTAAGTTTATAGAACAAAATATTAATCAAATCTGTCAATTAACTCACTAATTATTGCAATACTAAAGTTATTTAACTGCATTAAATCGATTCCGCTTAGCCATACAGTTTCTATATAGGAATGCCAATGGAAATCCTAACTTGCAACAACGCCATCTGTTAACAAGCTTAACTTTTGATTTCTTAGGTCTCCAAACGATGGCGCTGTAGCTGACTCGGATTGATGCGGTTGTACGGCACAGAAACTGTATG
>VTPC01091087.1:116114-148947 GCA_011009095.1 Ignelater luminosus | reverse complement strand
TTTTTATTGAATTTATGACTGACAGCAGGACACTAAGTTTTAATGGACAACAAATATTTAGAATTCTCGAATTTTAAGAAAATTAATACAAGAGGGTTTAAGAGGTAAGTTAGAAAAAAGGATAAAGACTTTCTCAGACTTTCGGTAACAAAAGGGTCTGTACTTGGAGATCTTTTAGAGTGCTAGCCTACAACAAACAACAGGCAGTTTTCTAAAAAATTATTCTACAGAATCTTATTAAATGGAGATAGTGTTCACGGCAATTGGATTTTTTACTATGTAGAGCACGATGCAGTTTATTGTTTTCCTTGTTTGTTGTTTAGACTAGGCGGTATTCAATTCGCTATGCCGGAAACAGAATTTAGCGACTAGCGTAACATTAGCGCCAGAATCAAATCGCACGAAAATTCGGCTACTCATAAAAATGCGTTATCGACTTAAAAACCTTTCAAGTGAATATCGACGAAAATCACTTTGTTACCAAATAAATCGAAAAAAGATTATTTTCGAAACGGAGAAGTGGAAACATATTTTAAAACGTATTTTGGATTCAATTTTGTTTTGCATAAAAAACTATCAGGCGTTGCGAGCATCCGTTGAAAAAATTGGACACCCAAATTCCGGAAAATCTTTACACACAACAGAGAATAAGCCATTATGACTCCATTATTAAACATCAGCAAAAATTAGCAAAATACTTCTCATTACAAATTCAAAACGAACTTATTGCAATAGTTAGAACTGCTGTCAAAAACCGAATTGTATCCGAAATAAAACATGCCAAATATTTCACTGTCATTTCGAATAGAACTCCTGACGTATCTTATACAGAACAACTTTCATTTGTTAGATATATAGAAAAGAATAAAAATGCACGATTCAAGAGCAATTTTTGGGGATTTTTAAAAGTAAAAGAGAAAACCGGTTATGCTTAGCAGTTTTGGGTCTTGATATCAAAAATATGTACGTTAAAATTCACATCGAAAGGATTTAGTGACACGGGGTGCTCATCGAAAACATTAATTATAAGATCAGTGATCACTCAGTTCAAAGACCTTCTAGCACTTTTGCAAGAAATAACCGATCTACGCTGAGGACACTGTTAGTGGGGAGAAAGATTTTCAAAAAAAAACCTCAGGCAATATGACTTTGTAATTCTTTGGTTTTTTTGGTATTCCGTCTTGGAAAAAAATAATAAAGTAAATCTTTTGCAACAAAAGAAAAATTTGACTGTTGATATAGTGAGCAAATATATTAAGTGATTACTGAAAGAAATTACGAATTACAGAAAGGATTGTTTTGCTAAAAAAGAAAATCCAAAGAATACCTGAAGAGCTTGCAAATGACTAAATTGGCTAACTAAACAAAGGCAAATGATACTCCAAGTTGTGGATCTCGAAAACGAAACTAAAAAGGGATATTTTGCACCCTTGTGATTATAAACCTTTTGGTGCTTGTTACATAATGTACTATTATGCATTGAAAATATTTTTTTGTTTAATTAGTTTGATTTTAGATTTGAAACCGGAATAGTTTCGCTATTTGGATAGCTATTTATGTGCGCTATAAAACGTGTAATTATGGCGGGTGTCATCACCACTAGACTATCCGGGTCGATCGTATTGAGAATTATATTAAATACACTAACAATAAGTAATTACCTAGTTTTTGTACTCATTAATACTATCTAATACTAATATTTTAACCTTGAGGTGGTCCCTGACGAAAATTGTATTCATAACCCAAAGCTTGAACCAAATTATGAAAAGTAAACATAAAAAGACAGCTTGAGTTATTATTATATAAGAAATAAAACAATAATGTTATTATACAAACATTAAACATAATCCGCTGTATCTAATTTAGAAATTTGTAATCTTTAGTGTATTTTTTATAAATTGCGGTAACACTAGTTTAATTTAAGAATTTATGTTTTTAACTGACAACATGGGATATTTTTATATTATTTCGTTTCCATTTGCAATACATTTATTTGTTTTTACAGTATAAACAGAATTATTTTATAATTGGCTTTCTAACTAACGTACTGTTCGGTGAGTATCAAGAAGTCGCTAGAAACTCAGAATAAAATTTTATTATACAATACACCAATCTACAAATGAATTACTTAGAAAACTAGGATGTTCTTGATAATCTGACCACCTACAGTATGTAGACTGCACAAAGTTTCAATCATAAAACACGATAAAATTATTGTGTTCCTTTGCAGAATTAGCCAATCTTTCTGTAATTTATGCCGTAACTTACAGAATTTACTAAATTTATAATCTCCATCACTATAGTGGATTAAACGACAACATCAAAAGAGTTGATATTCCAGCTATATATTTAAATAAGGAAGTTACAAAGCGTCACGCTTATACGTAACACCCTGTATAACAAAAAGCAAAATTAATTTACGGAGTGCTTAGTACCAAGAGTAACCGCTTTTGAATTATTAAGCTACCGTTATAAATAAAATTATAAAAGAATTCAATTTAAATGGGACAACCTGTATTTTTGCACTACTACAACAAGAAATAGATAAAATCAGAATTATTCAATTAAAACATTAGACAGTAAGACAGAGACTTTAACATGTAAGAAAAATGCATTTCTTAATAGGAAATTCAATATCCTTAGAAGTATTGATTGAAAGAAACCGTGTCAAATAAAAAGTCAAACATCATTCAAGCGCTTTACCCTTTTTTCCATTTCTCTTAGCAATTCTCTCAACCATATCAAAACAAACTAAGCAATTATTGAACACTAATTGTTTATGTATGTTGCCCTCCTGTGATAAAAGATCATCAACTGCTACTGTTGTTTATCTGACTTGAATCACATGCTTCTATACGCTTTTTTTATTTAGTCAGCTCACAAAGGCTCTAGACAATTTTATCAAAAGGATATAAATTCGAACAATAATTACTGTTATCTCATTAATTAAATTTAGTTAATTCTAAACAAAATATTCCTTGTGTGATAAAACTATTTCATGAATTTAGTTTAGTTAATTCTAAACAAAATATTTCCTCTATGAGGATAAAACTGTATACCAAAATTCTTTTTGTTTGTTTTTGTTGACGAATATTTTGAACTCATTCCTGTAATAACTGTAATTTTTTAATTTTGTTTATAATTCCGTAATAGTAGATGTCATTTGTAAGTTAATAATGTGATAACCTTATTAATCTAAATAACGTTAATGGAGTTATTTAAAGGTTATCAGTGAATTTTTAGATAATTTAAAAAATGTACAATTCAATGATCCAATGTCCACTTCTATAGTATTACAATCAGATGTTTTGATTTGATATTAAGATACATAGCAACAAAATCTATTCTTTGAAAAGAACCCAAATAAATCACTTGACTTTTTATTTAAACAATTTTACGACAATTTCTAAATTATAAATTGCATTCAGACATTTTTTATCGCACTGATTAGATCGTATTATCTTTATTGCAATTTCTGATTGTGGTGCAAAGCGCAAAACATCTCTAAAGAATTAAGCGTTGATACATAGACTAACGTAAAATAACGTCTAACAAAAATAATGTACAGGGTGGCGCAAAATGAGCGTTATGGTTATACTTATTTTTTTTATTTCAATTTTGTTTTTGTTTTTTTTTTCAGAATATTGTAGACAAGACTTTGGAAATTTAATATGGAACGATACACAACAGAACAACGTACAAAAATCATCGAATTTTGCGCCACGCTTGGATAACAAAACCTACACTAGATGTGGAATTGGATTAAAAGTTAGAACTTATAATAAATGCAATGTAGGAAGTATGCTAACTTCAATGTAAATACGGGGATGCCAATATGAACAAGTCAAAATGTTTTGAACTTTATCCTTGTAGTTCTAAACATCTTGATAGGTGATAGGTATAAATTACAAAGGCGCAGAATTTAAAATGAGAACTATTCGAGCCCATTTTAACAGGTACACAAGGAGAGATTACTCTCTTATAGACTAGATAATCCCAGGTTTTATCAGAAACAGCTCTTCTTTAGTAATCGCTCCTTAGTTAAGAGACCAGTACAAAAGGAAAGAACTGAACTAGAGAGTGAGTTAAAAATAACTCTCTCTTTTTAACAACTACCATATTCTTATGGAGATTTAGGAACGGGATTAAAGGAGCAGATCGAGAAAAGTTGACACTAGGTCAATAGACCAGTATCACAATCGCATCGAACAAAACATTGAAGATCTGTTGGCAGACAAGTGTAGGTTTTAGTTGACTCTGTATAAGCGTATAAGTACGAAGAGATCAAGACAGAAAAAAATATCAAAGCAGCAGAAATAGCAAGAAAGAACAATAAATAAATGAAAGCATAACGGAAGAAGTAGCAACAAGAAGAAGAGGAGACAGAGGAGACAAAGAAGGTAACGCATCTTAAATTATACTCAAAACGCGTTGTTCTGATTATTTTTTTATGATGTAGCAAATACTGGTGTTGTCGCCTCGTTACATCTTTTAGTATGATATTTAATATTACTATATAGGACATACATCCGAATGAGAAACTGATGGTGTTGCTTTTGGAAACGTTTAGATAAAAGAATTTCCTTCTAAAGATCATCAAGAACTGTGTCAAACGTAAATTAAAGGTTCTAGACCATGAACACAAATTCTCGAACACTTCCTTACCATCTTTACTGCATAAGAAAATTCCCTGATTATTAACTAATTATACCTAGACCAGTTCACAAGTTTGATGACATTTCACAACTCGAAATTGAATAACACTGGAGTTTAGTGTACACATGATAGTGCTAGACTATTGAAATCAGCATTTCAAAGAAAATAGCAAAACATCTGGGAATGCAAAGCATAACCACAACAAACTCCGCTTTGTTACTTTTTTTCAATCTTCGGCGGCCATTTTGACCAAGTTCCCAAGGTGATATCAAAAAACGAAGACACCACGTTGTCTTTAGTTTTTGATGTAAAATCCAAGTCTGACATCAAAGTTTCAAAATTTGACAAAAAATGCGGACAGACATACAGACAGACTTCGCAAATTCAGTAACGACTCCTTAAACATTGTAATATAGAGGAAAGTTAGTCATTCTATTTAAAATATCAGGGAAAGATATTCATGGCTGGTAGTAGTAGTAGTAGTAATACTAGTAGTGATTGGAGTAGTTTAAACCTAGCAAATTGACCTTCATGAATTTTTTTTATTAACCCCTCATCATTCCTTCAGCCACCTCTACGACTGCCTACTATTATTTTTTCTGTTTTCTACCCGAATCCACCTGACTCCCGTGCAGAAGTGAGGATATCGATCCTCCCTTGCCCTTGTAACTGCTTGAAAGGTATTGAACTTCAGCTACTCAAACTCAAAAGAAGTGAAAGAATGTTTCATCGCAATTTCCGCATTTATGGCGTGTTGAATTTTCCTGTACACCTATAAAGCGACAGGTGTCTTCTTAGAGTGCATAAGAAACCAAATTTCTTCTTCATCAATTCTTGTTTTAAGTCTCGCAAGCCTGTGAGTTCAGGGCTAACGAGATCTGTTACCTTGATATTTCCAGAAAGGGTTTTGGTTCCAAATAGGTACTTTCAGCTTCAAGTCTGGCGAGTTCGTCCGTGTTTTCGTCGTCATGGATCCTGATATTCAGGCAAAGTTAGCCTCCTTTGTTACAGCAATACTTTCCAAAACATCTGCGTACTCTTATACAAAAGAATTTCTTGTTCTTGATGATCAGACCACTTTTGATGCCGCCTCACTGTCCAATGTAAATCTTTTACTCCGTCGTCCACATTTCTTCTATGTCTGTCACTGATAGGATAGCATAAACTTTTGCCTGGAAAGCCGTGATTTGTTTACTCAAAGCAAATCTCTCTTGCACATTTGGGTTACTTTCTGTGTAGCCTTGAAAAATCCTCCACCTAGATTACTCTGTAGGTAGACACGAGTGCTCTTTTTCCACTAACTGGGCTATTCTGGCGTGTTCGGTATTCGTACCTTTTTTAAACCATAGCCATGTGCCCTGCATTCTAAGACGAGCCTCTGTGGTCTTTTTCAATACGCAAGTTGGGAGGTTATAGTATCTTAAGTAAGGTTGTAGAGGTCGTCTTCATTGCATTGTTTATCCAGACAGGTTAAGAGTTGGATCTTAGCCAGCCTTTGAGCAGTGGTAGTGCGTTCTACACTAAAGCACCAGATTCCCGAACCATATAGTGCTCTTTGTTCGATAATAGCCGTATAGTCAGTAAGATATCTGCGGATTGATATCCTAGCTCTTGACTACCGCCCGGCGGAACTACCAGTATATCGTTGTCAATTTGGTTTCAACCTTGTCGACATGCGACTTCCAGTTTAAAGTCTTGTTCAAGGTCACCCCTAAGTACTTGATCTCCTGCGCAAGCGTTAGAAATCTACCATATAATATAGGTTCTCTTAGACCTTCCGTTTTATCTCTGTTAGTAAAGAGAATTATTTCAGTTTTAGACAGATTAACCAAGAGGCCCTTTTCAGTACACCACATTTTTATAATTCTGCAGGCTACTTGTATTATACAACATACAAGATATGATTCTGTTTTATAAAAAACAAGTCGATAATGACGCAACTGATCGACTTGAATCCCTATAATGCTGTATCATTGTAATTAGCATTGAATGAGGAATAAGAAGATAGCATAATATACAGGATGTTCCATTTAATTTTAAAAAGTAGAATCGTTTTGGGTAACTTTTTCTTAGTAATATTCTTTTATATGTCTACAGAAAACGACGTTATCTTCTGATTACGAAACGTTGGAATATTCACCCTGTATACTAAAAACTGAAAAAATGACAAATTCGATTACGTCAAAGTTTACTAAAATCACCATGTGAAATAATGATTGATTTTATTAGTATTTGGAGACAACTGTAGTGTACTGACATAAGATTACTTCCGAGATTTCTATAAAGTTGTTTTGGGCAGCTAATCAAATGTATCGACAATATAGCAAAAAGTAAAATGATACCTATTTTTATTTATTTTCCAAGTAATCAATTACTTTAAAGTACGCATAAACTGTGCTAAATTCTTTATCTAAAAGTGTTTCTTTTTAATTAAAAAAATAAAATTAGGTCAAGGTACTATAGCCAATGACAATGGGATTTTTCTGCTATCTAACTGCAAATCTTGTAATATGTTTTTCATTGTAGAACACTTATAATATCCAAAAAAAAAACCATTAAAAAACAAAAGTTGTTTTTCAGCAACAACAAAAAAACCCAATATTTTAGAATAAAGAGAGTAATGAAATAAATTTGTACCGATTGGTTGAAAACACTTCAGACGTTTGAAAGCAAAAGTGACTCATTTACTTAATTATGGTTATTAATGTATTTGGTTTAAAAAATGTATTAATTATTATAATAATATCCGCAGTTCAAACTAAAATAAGTTTTAATTCGTTTCTGTCTAAAAGCGAATAACGTGCAATTATTCAAGCATAATCTTGCCAAGTGCACTGTTTCGAAAAACTAAAACTTGCAATACACTATTTGTGTATTTATGCAGTGGACCACCAATATTTTATGCTATTTTGCTTATTATGTAATTACATATAAAAGAAATAATGACTTTTTTTTTTAATTTTATACTCACTTGTATAAATTGTTTTTCTGCAAAAAGGTTTTTTGCCACGATACCTCTTTTCTTCTTTACATTCTTGGTAATATGTGCTATTTGTATCTGCAGTTGTTAAACTGGCGCAATCTGGATCCTTTCCACTATTACATTGAAAACATTTAATTGGTTCTACTAAATTAGTATTTTCTGTATCGATTTCTGCCGCAACTACAAAAAGAGAAAAAACGTATTTTATCTACAGGATGATAAAGAATTAACTTTTTTTTAATTGTTGATAATATATCTACAATAAATGAACGTATTTCATTTATAATAGAACTAAAACTTAATTAATGGTAATTTACATATAATTTTTACATTGTTTTATATTAATTTCAAAAAGAATGTTATTTTGTACTTTCAACTGTGTTATCAATCATTCTATACACTTATACAGGACATTTAACTTATGATAATAAATGAACTCAGAAATTATTTTCCTTGTTTTTTAATAATTTTCACACATATTTTACAAAACAAAATTTTCAAATAAATAAAATAATAAAACTTACCAGTAGAAATAAAAAACATTAATATAGAGATTTTCATCATTACAGCAACTTGACTTATCATTCTTATATTAAAAAGGTGAAAACAGTGTATGAATGAATAATACTTGGATCACATCAAAAACGAGCTACTTGTTCGTAAATTATGATAAAGATTTGTTTGCCGACGATTTTTTATTTAACAAAAGCTACTGTTTGCTTACTGTTTTACGTCTACCTGTAAAATAATTGTGTAAATTTTAATTACATTCTTGAACTTCATAGTTTACAGAGCTGTTATTGTATTTTTATCACTTAATAATTTCACTTTTATTTCATGAAACAAAAACACTTCTCGACTCGATTCAGAATTCAAACTGAAATTGAAGTAAAAATTCATAAATGTCCCCTACCTTTTAACCACTAAACATCTCCGACTGCAGCGTTAACACAACTTAATGTATACTGAGTTTTCCCAACAAAATTAGACGAAGACTAGATTTAACCTGTATGATCCGGTCATTTCTTCTCGTACTTAAAGTATGTTTATGTATAATTGATTTTCGTTTAATATGGATACAATCAGTATTTAAGTGTTATTATTACCAGTTACTAGTTGAAAGTAATTCAAAAATTGCAAAGCGACTTATAGTAGAGATAGATAAATTACTTAATGCTACTTAAATTATTATCATTTAATCATGTGACGACTCTATTAATGAACAATTTTTATTGAATAGAAAAAAAATATTATTTAAGTGTTGTAAAGATAAGAATACATTGGATAATATAATTAATAAACTTAGGAAAATTTCACCTGTTGGATTTTATGTACATACTAAATTTAGACTAAAAAGATTATCAGAGTAAATATTATCATTACTATTTTTATATTGTGTATTTTTCCATAAGGCTTTCAGAGTTTAGATTTCTAAACGGTTATTAACCACCTTTTTGATTAATTAAATGACAGTCTTAGTACGATTTCTATTTAAAGTTTAATTTCTTTACTTACTAATACAAGATTGATTTGCAGTTATTAAATTTTTTATTGTACCAGATCATATTTATTAACAAGTATAAAGTAATTATTTACATATGCAAATGGTAATTATTAGTCAATTGAAGCTTTATACAGGGGATACTCAAATGTTACCAAGCCAGATTGAAAAACAACCACATTGCATTTCGATGACTTAGTTTGTGTTCTCTTTCACAGTACAGTGAACAGCGTTATCATTTTATTTCAAATTTTAATTGTGAAAAGAAAATATAATGTGTAGAAGAAGAACAAGGCATAGAAAAGATTAAAAAAATTCCATCACAAAAACCGTTAAGAATTAAAATTGAGAGATTGTATTAGAAATAAACGACTTAACACAAATAATAAACAAAGATTTAGCCGTTTTGACAAAGATTCCAGGTTTTCTTTCGGAAAATAATATGAAATAACTTACACACCAGATTTGCACAATTAGGTAGCCGAGAAAGTGAGCTAATTCAACAAATAATTACCGCAAATTGCAATTTTTGTACAGAAACGAATCTTTACACAATGCTATTGGTTTTGTTGTCAGCATAAGTTTAAAAAAATGTTACTTACACTACATAAATAGCATCTCAGTAAAATTTCCATAAGATGAAATAACCAAGTCTCCGTAAAGTCAAAAACGTCAGGTTCGACTTAAGAATTTTATTAATGATTCTCTAAATAAATGTTTCTTAAACTGTTTTGCGTTACACCAGATGAAAATGGTAGATATTTATATGAAAAGGTAAATGGTAATTTCGATTTGGTTTCCGTTCTGAAATTTTTCAGTTTTATGCTCTAGCTAGTGTGTTATCTTGTTGATTTAAAATAAATCAATCCATTTACGAATATGAACAGGAAACAAATTTTTGATGTAAGACAAACGATACGTGTGATTTATTTTATTGATATTTCAACATTTAAAAAAAGAATGGTCAGCTATGTATCATAAAAAACGACACCAAAGGTTGCACGTGTCAGAAAAGCGAAAGTAATGAGTTTATAGCACCTGTTGTATGATACAATAAACGCTCATACAAAACCGGTTTTTATTTAAAAACGTTTTTTTGTACAAAATCCATTCAAAAAAGTAATACTAGATATACATTTTATACATCTAGCAATAAAATGTCCTGTTAGATCATGTCATTACTCATCAGCATGAACAATTTTAGTTTTTTTAATATTTTTCTTTCTACTTATTCTTTCTTATTGTGTTGGCATCATCCATTAGCATGAAAACCCATTGACGTGTTTAAAGTAAGTTAGTAGCAACACATTTTGCATTAATATTAATTAGATAACTCGTTTTATACTTTTATAATAAATCATTTTTCGTAGACATTAATTTTTTTACATGTTACTACGCTTGAGAGATACCAAGAAATTATGGAAATGTGTTAGTTTCTATAACTCTCGTATAAACTTATTTTGTTTGAGTTTTTATTAGCAAAAGTTTTTTGAATCCCTTGTTTTTTATAGGTATAAGATTGACCTAATTCATAATCAAATAACCATTATCAAACACTCTTTAAATGACGATAAGATGTCTAAGAAAAAGTCGGATATAACAAGAATAACCAACAATGTTTAGCTATAACTAGGATTAAATTCAATAGCAATAATTGGTTAACACTCGTGTCGGTAATCAATCGTAAGTTAACCTAATGTTTACAGTTTCAGTTATTCTTTACCCTGGATTCTATTACTCATTTAAAAACTAAAGTACACTTTTAATTTATATTTTTATGATAAATTTCAAATGTTTGCTTTTTGTCTAATGTAAAAAATTAAAAAAACATGTGTAATAAAAATATCTGCAACGCCCAGCTTGCCACAAAAACAATGAAAAACAAAGATTTCAAGAAAAACAATTTTTTATTCTAATTTACACACAGAACCGGTTCACGATCAAGGATAAATATCGTTAGAGGACAACTAACTGCATCATTATATAGCTCACAGACTAATAAAAAAATTCCAAAAAGGTATAGTAAAGATTCCTTCGAAGGTAAATAAGAATCTCGACGGAGAAAAACAAGAATTTCAGATTTTTACAAAATTCCTTCTCTATATATAAAAGAAAGTAACTTTTGGTTTTCAACTATAATGTTAACTGTATCAAAAAATAAAATGTTCTTAGTGTCTACCTATCACTCACCCACAGCAAGTGACTGTGAATTCTTAGATAATTTTGAAAATCTGTGCGAGGAATTAATTACAACAGGGTTAGCTATTGTTTTTATAGGGGACTTTAATATTAATGTGTTAAATGATTATACTTATTCGATAAGGTTAAGAGAGATAATACAGAATTTTGGAATGAAACAGATTGTTACGGAACCTACAAGAACTACTAACACTAGCGCTACATTAATAGATTTAGTAATTACTAATGATAATAATTTAATAGAAGCAGAAGTGCTTTATATGCCTAAAATCACAGATCATGATATTGTTAAAATTAAATGGAAAAAGCCTGTTTATGTTGAAAACAAAACGCGGTATATTACGACGCGCAAAATTAAAAAAGAAGATTTTGATATAATTTGTGAGCATTTAATAAAGAAAGAATGGATATATAGTAGTGTAAATATTAATTACGTTACAGAGAAGTTTCAATCAAATATAAATGAAATTTTAGATAGTGTAGCACCAAGTAAAACGGTTAAAAAGAGAAATAATATTTGCAGTTGGTATAATACTACAATCAGTTTAGCGCAGAAAAGACGTGATCTGGCATATAAAGCATTCAAAACTTCAAAAAACATAAATGATTGGAATGTATATAAAAAACATAGAAATGAAGTTATTAAATTAATAAAAACAGCCAAAAAGCAGGATTTAGAAAAGAGAATTGATAGTTGTAAGAATAACTCTAAGAAAATGTGGGATGTAATTAAAAAAATAACTAAGGGCAAACCAGAATACCTACCAACCAATATTAAATTTGACGGCAATATCAATATCGCAAACAACCTAGCTGATGCGTTTAATCAATTTTTTATTGAAACTCTAACTGAAATTGCGAAAAGTATTCCCCAAATAACTTCAAAGCAAGACACTAATTATCTTTGTCCAACAACTAGCGAGTTATGTAACTTTAGAACGATATCTTTGCAAGAGTTAAAAGCAATTGTAAATTTAAAAAATAAATCGAGTGTATCCTGTATTAATGCTGAATTCTTAAAAAATACTTTCGATGTTTTGGGATATCCATTACTTAATTTAATCAATACTTCACTACAATTTGGTAGGTTTCCTGATTTGTTTAAAGTGAGTACCATTGTACCTATACCTAAAGTAAAAAAATACTGTAAATGCTAACGAATTCCGACCAATTAACATGTTACCCACATGTGAAAAAATTCTTGAAATTGTTGTTCATCGACAGATTGTTGAGTATTTCGAGGACAATGGATTACTTATGGATAGGCAGTCAGGTTTTAGAACACAACATTCTTGTGAAACATCGCTGCAACTTGTCTTAACAGAATGGAGAAATGAACTGGATAGGAATAACGTCGTTATAGCTATTTTCTTGGATCTAAAAAGAGCTTTCGAAACAATTGATAGAGATAGGTTAATAAAAAAGTTATATCAGTATGGTATCAAAGGAACAGTTTTAGACTGGTTTAAAGACTATTTGACAAACAGAACTCAAGTGGTTAGGTATGGCGATGTTGTTTCTAGTCCGAGGGAGTGCTTTCTGGGGGTTCCGCAGGGTAGTGTCCTAGGACCGCTCCTATTTATTATATACATGAATGATATAAACAACGTTTTGAAGAGTAATAATAACAATATTATGAATATTAATTTGTTTGCAGATGATACCTTAATTACAACATGCGGCAATAATATTCCCAAAATGATTAATGTAGTCAACCAAAATCTTGAAAATTTAAGTAAGTGGTTAATTATAAATAGATTAAAATTAAATACTAAAAAAACCAAATGCATGGTAATAGCTACAACCTCTAATCTTAAGAAAATTAAAGATACACCCATTGAAATTAAAATTGAAGGAGATACATTAGAATTAGTACATGAAATAAAATATTTAGGAGTTTTAATAGATCGGCATTTAAAATTTGGTAGGCATTTAGAAGTTACAATGAAAAAAAATTGCGAAAAAAATTGCGTTTTTAGCTAGAATAGGAAAGAATTTATCAGTTTGGGCAAAAACATTAATATATAAAACTATAATACAACCGCATTTTGACTATTGTAGTTCAGTATTTCTATTATCGGGAGAGTCGCAAATAAAGAAATTACAGATTTTACAGAATCGCGCTATGAGGGTCATATTACAATGTAATAAATATACGCCAATTAAACTAATGCATGATCAACTATCATTTATACCTGTCGGTGAAAAAATAAAGAAGAATCTTTTAATACTTATGTATAAAATAGTAAATGGAATGGCACCAACATATCTTAAAGATTTCGTAATATGTAATAATGATGTTCATGGACACTACACTCGCGGAATTGATAAATATAGGACAATTACTGTTACTACGAGAAATAGCTGTAAAACTATTTTTACGGAAGGCCTTAAACAATTTAATAATTTGCCAGATGAGATAAGAACTTCCCCAAATTTAAATACATTCAAAAATAAGTTAAATAAATACAAAATAAATTAACAGTGTATTCCTGGTGTTATATGATGTTTTTATAAATTAATATTGTTTGTTATTTACTGCTTTATTGTGTATTTCCAGTTTGATATAATGTTAACTGTTATTTATTGTTAGGGTATATTTCTTGTTATATTTAATGTTAATTGTTAGTTATGGTTTAAAATAATTTTAATATGTAAATTGTAAGGATAATTTTATTATTGAATGTACAAAGAAATAGCATGGCTAAATATACAACTTATTATTATTACTCTATGTATGTTACATGGTTTATTGGTTTATAATAATTAATTGAGCTTTATTACAAAAATGCGTTAGAAAGTGTAAGTAGGTAACTAGATTTATAATTTATAAGTATACCGTGTGTCCTGCTTAAACCGACATTGTATGATGATTTTGTAAATAGTGAAAATATGTATTTGATAATTACTGAATACCTACAATAAAAATCTATTAATACTTTTGAGTTTTCTTAAGAATTATACAATCATTGTTCATAAATACTTATGTGAAGAAATATTGTATCAACTAGAAGTTTTTACTTTTAGGTCATTTCCTTATAGTTATTTGAGCAACAAGGGCGATAAGTACGTTTTACCGATTTCAGGGTAATAGGTTTGGGGACTGAGGGCGTACTAATCGGTTGTACTAACGCCCGAGATGCTTAAAACGTTTTTTGCACAATCGAGTTAAATTGCAAAATTTAAGCAAATTGATCAATTTTCTAAAATTAAAAAAACCGCAGTGGTTGTTTTTATTATTACTGTCGCTAAGATTCATCATGTAAACAAAATTTCAAAATTGAAAAAAAATTTAAACAAAATTTCAAAACCGCGGGCGGTAAAATTAACTTTGTAAAGTGACCATGCATCTGGCTCCGCAATTTACGTAGCGTTAACCTATAAACGAATGTGCGCTTCTCACTCTCCGCGCTTTATCTTAAAAATGACTAATCATACAGAGAAATGCATAGAACCAATTATGCTCTACAAGTTTTGTAAGAACCTCCAACGACATACGAGCCATAGGAAGCGAAATATTTGTAAAAAACCGATTTTTGTGATCTTTGACTTTCGATATCTTAACTAGCGGACACGACATCTAATGAGACTTTTCAGCCCGTCTTTAAAACGTCAAAACAAAGATGTATGCAAATTTTCAGCTTTGTATCTTTGATTCCGAGGTTTGGCCTTAATTTCGCCTTATTTTACTGGACTAACCAACCAAATACCGTTTTCACTAGAAAACCTTACCTTTGCTACTGATAACTCAAATCCTGGTGATCTCTGTAGAGATAATTCTAATCTGATAGTATTTGTAGAGTTTATGAGGGAATGTAACATGTAGCTATATTTTGAAATGATTTGGGCAGATTTTGCGTTTCTAGGGCTACTGCTTACAAATCCAACCTCATAATTTACTGATCAACAATCACCTAGACAACTTCTTTGAATTACCAGTTGTAACAAGGATTTTAAGTAGATTTTAGATAATACACAAGGGACATACTGTTAGACATAATGCAGCAATTTGCAATCAATCTGGTGACAATTTCATGGCATAGTAAAAGCTAAAACATTCAAACAAGTCAGAAGGGATAATTGTACTTCCCAAAATTCCGTCTACGCAGAAAAATCAATAATCTTCGTTCGTGTACAAATGGAAGATTTTAGAAAGGGTGGTCAATTCTAGCCAATAGTTTAGTAGTTACTAGTTAGCAAGAGGAAGCTTGAAGTCTTAAATATAAATTATTGCAAAGTTTTCCAAGTTTGTTGCCAACAAAACCCACTTAAAAATTTTAAAACCTGTAACAAAAATAACAAAATCGTCAAACATTTTGCTCCAAACCAAAAACCAAGTAGATTGAACAAATTGTAACCGTTTCTTCTCGATTTGATCAAAATGTCAATCTTGATAGAAAGTCGTTGGGTCACACCAATAAGCACAAAAGTTAATCCAGACTATTGTAAGTCTCCTTATCTGAAGCTTCAGACCATCATATAAATACTACTATATGAGTTTGCCTCGAACGATACAGAATTAGAGCATCTGTTAAAGTTATGATTACGTTACCCTTGTCCACACAGCATCATCAACAAGAGAAAGGAACTTACAGCTACAGTCTTCATCATTTGTTCTTCATTTCATAACAAACACATGGTTTAAATGAAAAAAATATTGTCAGATAAGTCGAGTATTATTACTGAACACGTTTCGCCGGTTTTGCCAAAACATTGTATACTCATCAAGGTGATAGAATATAGCATCTAATGTCTAATCTGAGTGCATTTTTAACATTCTAACTCAGAAAGATGCAATGTACTGCCTTGTACCCTTCGTAACGTTTATGCTTCTAGCTATACATACATAAACGGTGATAAATTTATACAAAGCTATAGCTTTATAAACAGCATACAAATAATTACATGCATAATGGAAACAATCAATTATCAATATTTACTTATTTATCAATAGATGAGACATTCATTTAGTTACTCGCCTTAGTATAAATTTTTGCAGGAATCCCAACAATATACGAGAATATCCTTTTCAATAACAACGTCTAAGGAAATGGTAAACTCGTTTTGTGAGAAATATGAAAACCTAAAAGTGGTAGGAGTAAACTGTCACTTATGGTAAATGGATGGAAGATATCTGCGAACTCAAAAGACACCTTTCAAGCAAGATTCTATACTTTTCCCACTATTAGCTGCTACGTAACCTACAGGTAAGAGAAGCTGAAATACTCAGCAGGATGTGTTAGATACAATTATAAAACATTCAATATTTTAGATTGATTATTTGTAAATAATTAAATTATTTTCAACAACCTATATTATAATCTCAGAAAATCTCCTGCCAAAATCCTTAATAAACAAGAACTAAAGGAAATTCAGTTGTTTATTTTGATATGCAATCATGCTTAAAGCAAAAAGGCCAAGATTCAGTATTAAAACACTTTATCAAGGTAACGAATGAAAGACAAATTTTTTATGCTATTACTTGAAGGTTTTTTTCACTTTTTCTAATTCCAGTTTTAATATCAAATAAGTTTTGTTTTTAATTAAGTGTTGTACTGTTGCACTTGATTGGTTTGATTTTATTTTTATTTTGTCTATATCTTTAATTTGTTGCTGTTTTTCTGAATCATTAATTTCTTTCTTATTGCGTTTTAGAAGATTCTACTTTTAACTTCATGTCACTAAACTAGTTTAGTATTGTTTCGATACGAGAGAGTAAATGCAGAAATACAATTAGATAGATCAGATTAAAAATAAAAAACTTAATTGTTATAATAAAGACTACAATAAAAATTATTCTAATTTACTATAAAATGTTGCTTCACACGTTCCAACTGATATCGATTCTAAATATTTTTAAAAGTTGCCTAAAACTAAATTAAAACGGTTTACGTTTATGGGAAATACGTTAATACCCAGTATAACAAATATACATGTAAATCCCCAAAATTCAAAGAATTCAGAAACGCGTCAGCACCACAGAACCAGGGAGTGTCGAAAAATAATGTTGTTTGTGATAATAAAAATTATAATTATGCAAAACAGCAATCGCAGATTAAAGATTTCATTTGCACCATGAGAACGTGGACAACAAAAGAAATAGAAAAAAAAACGAATTATGTTATGCCTTTTTATCAATACTCTTAACTGAAAGCCAACTCTTACGTTATACACGAGTACCTATTTCTCGTTGTGAAAATTGTAGAGAGTGACTCATTCCTCTAAGTAGCAATAGAAGAGTGGCTAATAGATGATGGGCACAAACAAACATAAACGGGTCATTAATCGAAGTATAGATAACAAAAAGATATTTTGAAAGTATAATTATTGTTACTAATCAGTTTTTAAGACCGCATGTTGATGATCTACTCTGATTCGTTGGAATCAGGTATCATGGAATACTTGTTTTAATTTCAGTTATGAATCACTTGTTACATTGGTGATCAATGCTGATTGGTTGGAACCAGAAATCATGGAATACTCGTTTTCTTTTGTTAATTTCAGCTTTGAATTACCTATATTTTGTCATGTCATTTATTATTTTGAAATGAAGGAAAACATAATGCATTTCTGCAAAAACTACAGAAACTTCTGGATAATCCGCAAACATTTTTATTAATTTGAAGTCGATTGATGTGGTACCGTTTAAGTGACATTAATAATTTAACTTACTTTAGTTTCCAACGTACGTAAATCTAACACTTTCATTATCATCTATTGTAAAACTTGTCATTTTTAAAATCTTTCGGTTATATTCAATAGAAACAAGTATTTTGTTTTTTAAAAATGAATTTGCTGTCAAGAGCGAACATATTCGGGTCGTTCCGATAACGGTCATACACGATCGTTGACATTGGTGGTTAGAAGTTATAATATTTATACATTTTTTTTAATTTTACTAAAATATTTTATTATTTATACTTAAAACCTGTTAAATCTGTAAGTACCGACACCAAACAAAAGACGATCGCAGATTGAGCTCATTAACAAATTTCTCTCCGTTAGAGGTGCTGTTGATCTACGTCAAATTTAAACGTCAGTTTATAAGTTTAAGGTTAGAATTTAAACTTTAGAAAAAAGTAATTATTAATGCCTTGTTGTTGCGCAATAAACGCGTTTTCGGAAACCAGACTTATATTTCTGATTTGATCATACAAATTACATGCTGCAGTTATTTGAGTTAACTCGGTTTATTAAAAACGGTTGCGCGACTACTACGAAATCGAGTTTAAAACAATTTATAAACAATAATTGTGAAAGTGATGAAGATGACTCCAAGGAAATAGGAAATGCACTTGTTTTGCAAAGAATAATACGCAACGACAAGGTAATAATTATTACGTTTATCTAAAATTTAAATTCTAATAACCTCAAACTTATAAACTGACGTTTAAACTTGTCAAATCTGACTTGAAACAACAACGCTTCTAGCGGAGAAAGAATCGTTACTGAGCTCACTTTACGATCGTCTTTTGCTTGGTGTCGGTACTTTGTATCACAATCAACTGGCTTTGACGTTAGATTTGACAAGTTTAACCGTCAGTCTACAGATTTGAGGTTATTGAAATTTAGATTTTAGATAAAAATAATAATAAATCCCTTGTTGTTGCGTATTATTCATGATTCTTTGCATAGTTTGTATGAGCATGAGTACTTTCTGTTTCCTAGATGTCATTTTCATCACTTTCACAATTATTTTTTATAAATTGCTATTAAAAGGGTTTTGTAGTGGTTGCGTAACCGTTTTTCGAATGAGTTGGTTTAACCCAAATAACTCTGTCGTGTAATTTGTACCATCAGATTACAAATAAGGGGTTAAATCTCCAAAAACGCGTTCAATATGCAATAGCAAGAGATTTTTAAAATTACTTTTTCTGAAATTTAAATTTTAATAACCTCAAACTTATAAACTGACGTGTAAACTTGTCAAGTTTGATATGAAACATCAACGCCTCTGTTGGAGAGAAAATCGTTATTGAGCTCAATTTGTCATCGTCTTTTGTTTGGTGTCGGCACTTGTATCACAATCAACTGGCTTTGAAAAAACTAGAAAAACGGGATCATTGCAGTTTCTATTGGACATTTAAGAAACTAGTAGGAGGTTGAATATACTGTTACTACAACAGTTAAACCGTTTAAACGTTGTAACCTCCAGATCCGAAAACTTATAGCCAAGTCGACAACGTTGTTTGTAAATGTTTCTTTTCCTCTTTTCTGCCATTTTAAATAAAATCTCAGTAAGCTTTTTTTGTCCAGCCCGAAGTTGCCAACAACTTCAAAACGTCTATGGGAAGCTTATGTTATGAACAAGCATTTGAAAAGTAAGCTTTGATGGTATGTTGCCACCCTGAAATATTTCCAAAACCATTTTAACAATTATTATTTTAACCAGTGATTGTTATTTGATTTAAGAACCATTCACTGTTGACACAGGATGTACAGATTAGCAAAAAAAAGAGACAAATTAATACAGAATTAAATTTAATTTAAGTAGTAACAAAAACAGTCTAAATACGATACTTTCTTAATTAAAACAATAAATGTGGCTGTTTATAATGGACCTCCTGATAATTATTAGTAGTGTGTATGTCCTTCTCGAGCTTGAATTACATCATTCAACCGCCGTGGCATTGAAATTAATAATTTTCAAAGTGGTTTTGAGAAATATTTCAGGGTGGCCGTTTTTTGAAGGTCAGATTATTTTGTTTCTTTACTTACGAGGGCGGTTCAATAAGTACCCGTGTTAGAAATGAAGACACAATTTTTTTCAAATTTTTTTTTATTTTTCAACATAGTCTCCTTTTAGAAATATACACTTCTCCCAACGTTCCTGCCATTTTTTTAACCCCTCAAAAAAATAGGATTTGTCGAACTCTCCAAAATACGTCTCTATCTCGGCGATGACTTCCTCGTTTGAGCTAAATTTTTTTCCCGCGAGCCATTTCTTCATGTTAGGAAACAAGAAAAAGTCGCAGGGAGCCAGATCGGGTGAATACGGGGGGTGCGGCAGCAATTCATAACGCAATTCATGCAGTTTGGCGGCGACAATGAATGTGCTGGTGCGTTATCGTGGTGAAACAGCACCTTCTTTTTCGCCAAATGCGGCCGTGTCTCCTTCGATTTTTTGTCGAAGCTGTCTAATAACTCACTGTAGTATTGTCCAGTGATCGTTCTTCCTTTTTCTAAAAAATCCATGAGGATGACGCCGTTCGCATCCCCAAAAATCGTCGCCATGACCTTTCCGGCCGATGGAACCATCTTCGCCTTCTTTGGAGCAGATTCACCGGGAGAAATCCATTGTTTTGATTGTTGCTTAGTTTCTGGTGTGTAATGATGAATCCAGGTTTCATCAACGGTGACAACTCGAAGCAAAAACTCCTTCGGATTTCGCTTAAATTGCTCCAAACACTGCTTCAAAGTTAACAGCCGCATCCGCTTGTTGTCCACCGTTAGCAATCGCGGCACCCATCGCGCCGACAATTTTTTCATCGCCAACTTATCATGTAAAATATTAATTGCCGTTCCGGTCGACACACCTACGGCCTCTCCTACTTCACACACTTTCGTTCGTCGATCAGCGAGAATCATGTCGTGGACTTTTTGAATGATTTCCTCGGTAACCACGTCTGCCGGGCGTCCTGGTCGCTCCTCATCAAAAACGGATGTTCGCCCACGTTTAAATTCGTTGAACCAATATCTAACTGTGGTCATAGATGGCGAAGTGTCCCCATAAACAGCATCCAACTTTGCTTTTATCTCCTCGCATTTTTTCCCATCCAAAAACAGAAAGCGAATTACCAAACGATACTGCTCTTTTTCCATCTTAGCTAAAATCACGAAACACGTCTTAGTCAAATAGCTGTCAAATCCAAACTAACCTATCAATCAGTCTGCAATTTGTTATACCGTCGTTTGATAGATGGCAGCACACGATGATAACACCAACTTCCCTCAGGAACGCCTTCTGTTGTCAAACACGGGTACTTACTGAACCGACCTCGTAATACTGATTGCAATAATATAAAACATTTCAAGGTACTAAAGTTGCTATTTTCCAGGATATTCAACTGTTTATCTTCAAGAGTTTCAGATTTTCTTATTCCTAAGTTTCTTCATTTTTCTTTTAGACAGTATGTTTAAGTGAGAGCTATATTCTCTACAAAAACGCAAATTATTATTTAGATTCTTTCTACGAAATATTACCAGACATGAACACAAAATTCTGATTATTGTAAATTTAGAAAACCTTGAAGAAGTAGAGAGAAATGGATAGGATTTAAATCTGGTTATTTCCACGTATTTTCCGTTTAACTTTAAGTATCAACAATTTCTAAATTAAGTAAAAGTAAGCAAAATGCCTTCAAATAAGAATGTTTACCTTGTCATGAGGAATCTACCGTGTAAGTTTAGTTTTGCTGTTTTGCAATGATAATTAAATAATCTTATAAACACTCTAAAGCCGTAATTGTTTGCTCTTCAGCTCTGATTTTGTGCGAGTTCTATTCTGTAATTATTATAAACCAAAGGACGGTATGAGATGTACTACAATTAATACAACGTTATCCCTTATCCTCATACTGATGAGACCAGATCAAGGTCGAAACAGTACTGCGTAGAGATACTTCGAAGAATTCTCGCATTATTCTTTATAAGTAAACTAAAATTATAAAAGTCATTTCAAAGTAGATCACATAATGGATTACAAGACATAACCTTCAGAAGTCAATATGTATGTCTCGCCTGCTTCTGGGAGTACTAACTTTAGTGGCCGTGACCTAAAAATTAATACGCTTACAATTACCATTCCTTCTGTAATGTGAAAGTTAAACATAGTCATTATTTTTCTACATTTTTTATTAAAATATTGCAAGGTTGAAAGAACTGCAACAAAAGTTCTAGGAATTTTTATATCAATGGCTTCCATTATTATTTTTATAAAAATGAGAATTTTGAAATCTGTCAGTTGATCACATTTTCTGTTAGTCTTTTGGGTTTGAGAGTTTGTTCATTACATCATTCTTGTCATATTTCTTTAGTTTTCTTTGGTAGGTATGATACATTGCAATGACGGCCCGATGACCTAACTTCAGGTTTAGATTGTCAGAATTGTCAAATTATAAAGAAATAACCAATCAGGCGGTCCCGGCCTACCCTGAAGTTAGATCACGGGCTGCCACTGATACATTGTCTTAATTTATAATATTTTTCATGCGACATAATTATTACGCTGAGAAAAGTTATTGGAATTTACATCTAATGTAAGGACTCTAAAGCATGCCACCATAAATCATAAAGATTTGTTTCAAATAACTCTGATCAAACACCAAGCCCACTCTGAATGTAAACGCGTACTCAACCTTGCCGTTTGATTTGTAACAACAAAGCGTAACCCAAGATTAGCACAATCAGAATATGACTCATCCATCTGATTATGAAATTGGTGGATGGCAAAAACGTGAAGATTAGAACAAGACAGTTTTAAATCTTGTGTTGTAAAAGTTCTAGCTTTGTCAAGTGTCTTCTTAGGGAGGAATAATCCTATGGAGAAAATTGGCATTTTCTTGCAAAAGAAAAGCTTCAATCGACAAAAGATGTAAGTAAATGTTAATAGGTTTCAATTATAATCACTTCATAAAAAAGCATAGCTTACCGGCTACCACATGGATGATTTCTAAGCTCGAAAAGCATTCAAATGTTATGAGAAAGAATCAAATAACAGAATGATCTCTGGAAAATCAAAAACAAGATGGAAATACAAATCTAAAACCACAACTCTACAGAAAAGTCATGGAAGACGAGGTAAACAAATGTTTTGAAGGTTTAACAAACTTCAACTTTAACTTTAAGAGACGTTGAACATAGATGATTAAAATATTATTTTTTTCTTCTTTTTTTTCCTTCTTCTTCTTTTTTTCTTTCTTCTTCTTCGTACTTGCTGTCGTTTCACAAACCTTCGGGATTACTATTGGGAAAAGATATAAGAAAACTGATTAAATTGAAGAGTTGACTTTACTTCTGTTGCAACTGATACCCAAAACCCACCGTCAGAAAAAGATTAATTCATGTTATTATCCTCTTTATTGTATAGTTCATTTTTTGCTTTAATACCTGTCGATGTCAAAATTTTCTAATTTATGTTGACTAGAAATAGAATTTCCTTTTTTTGAAAAACAACAGTAAGAATAACTAAGCAACTGCATGTTTTGCCAACTTTCAAGTAGGTACTTCAAGGTTTTATAGAAAACAAAACGTATTACACGTTTTTTGTTTTCTCATAGTAATACGTGATAATAATGTTTTACATTATTATATTCTGCGTGAATATAGGATATTATATCATGGTATGTATGGATTATTTATTAAATCAAGTAAATAAAACACAAAGAATAATGATTGTATACGTGTAAATTGAGATGACATCAACGTCTTAAGTAAATTCCATTATTCATAGTAATTTATTGATGCAATAAACATATTATAATATAGTTGCTATCAATAAGATTATGCATGCATATATTGTGTGCGTTTTTATTACAAAGGCACAATTACCTTTAATTCCACAATCTTATTCATAATACTACTTCTTACAGTAAAGGTAGTTCAATTTTCTTCAAAATAATATTATAAGTATAGACAACCCAACATACACTTGTGTTTGTATAGTATAAAACCTTTTATTTCAAATTATACTCTACCTGTAAAAATATTATTTCTTTCAGCCAAAGGACTATAAGTTCGTTTACTAAAATAATTTATTTGTAATTTAATTACAAAAAAACAAGAAAAAAATAAATTATAAATCCTAAGGCGTTGGGTCAAAACCACGTTAAAAGTAGCGTTTGATTGTTCCTTAAAAAAAACTTCCACCACATCAAACTAAGAAATGGGAATAAAAATAAAATTAAGTTAAATCTTCGTTTATGTTTCGAATATCCTTGATTACATCCATCCATGGCACAATCACAAGATACTACTTTACTATCTTTCCAAGGACTTTTGTAACAATCTTCGACATTCTCGTGCGTGTAAGCACATTCTCGAATCGTTGTATAAACATATTCTCTAGTAAAATACACTGAAATAATTATTTGAATAAATATTTTTTTAATTAAATAAGACTCTCTTATAATCATACTTACGTGCCTGGGTTATTTTTCGACAAAATGGGGATGAAACATAATATCCCCTCCGATTTTGTTCTAGTGGTACCTTCATATGAGAAAGCTGTCGTTTTGACGATTTTGGAGAACAATCTAAAAGATATTCTTCACTTTGTAATATATCACATCGCTGGTCCATATCTGATCGACACTGATAGCATTTGATACCGTATACTTAAAAATTAAATAAATATCAATTTTTCTATTTCTTGAATGACATTTCTGGCATAAAATTTAGCAGAGCTACATACCAGACATTATACATTTAATTAATATCATTAGTAGGGTTGCAACATAATTAAGCTTCATCATATGACATTCCAGACGGGGACGCAAGCTGAAAATTGGGGAGAACTATTTTTCATTTTAACATAAAACGTCATTAAGATTATTTAAAAAGCTTAACCTCTAAACTCAGATCTCGATGATTTCATCGTGCTGCATCTATCTGGAACCGAAAATTTTTAATACAAAGTAATTATGTTTTTACGCGATAAAAGACACTTTTCCGTAAAAAAGAACTAATAATTTGTATAACAGTTTTTCAGGTTTATATGGTTCTCTTTATGACACCGATTGGGTTATAAATTCCTGAAACAAAAATATACACGAAATAGCAAGAGCTGTCAATGTCAAAAAAGATTAATTTACGGGAATTTTTGCATGGGCTACTTTGTCTCGCAATTTTACAAATTAGATTTGGTTTAGAAAAGTGAAAACTGGAAAGTTTCACAACAAAAGTGAAAAACGACAGACCATTTAGCTGAAACAGTTTTACGTGTTTTCATTAGCGAATATGTTATAAAATATAGCAATCCGAAGAACGTTTTAAAACTTTTTATTAACAATATTGGCGAGAATCAGAACGATTTTGTGCGAATTTTACATATTTTCGAACAAATTTTATTTTTTCACAATTGCGTATAAGAGTTTATAAAAAAAGTACTCAGCACACTCTTCATTGAGATAAATTCTGTCTCGATTCAAATCAATAATTCTAATTTTAAAGTTGATACTGATAATTTGGCATGTATTCGAGATTCACAATGGATAATGGAATTTTAAAAAAAAGACATCAAAATGTCCGAACTTAATCGGTTAATCAGTAATTACAAAGAAAATCAATTTTACAATATATACAGACAACCAAACACAGATACGATTAAATAATAACAACCTAAGTGCAAACAAACATTGTCAAACCATATACAATGTGTTCGATTTTCAAGAATAAATAAGTAGGTATGAAATATTCTAGAATAATAGATTTTATATAAAGACAAAATTCAATCATTTTATTTGGTATCTAAAAATAAGGTAACTTTTACAATTTGCTGTATCAAAGAAGTTTAGAACTCCTGAAAGGTTTCGACTTTTTAAAGCATTTTGTCATATGGGGGATCTATACCAAGATTGTACATTTATCGTGCAAATAGGTATCACTCCTGTATCTATTTTCAGTAATATAGCACGCAAGAATTAAGCTTTCAATTATTTAGAAAAGGGTTGCTCAAAGAAATAGTGCTGCGCTGCGTCATGAAACAGGAAAAGTCTCAAGTTGCGGAGGTACACGATAGTTTTGCATACACAGTCAAAAAAGGATTGTACCACGTCTTCTGCTTAGAGAGGTCATGCTAAAAGCTAAAAGTTACGTTCCTTGGTTTATTAACTTTGCACAGAAATGAAGATAAGCAAGGAATGTAATGGTATTATACAAGAGTTAAATAATGAAATATATGATAGAAAAGGATACCATTCCGTATACTGTGAAAGCGGAAACTAAGTCATCAACAAAGCAATGTACATCCAGATTTGCATTAGCCCTTCTTGGTCGCTATAAAATTGAGAACTGAAAGAAACACTGGTGACCCTGAAGTTTTCGTTGTTGTTTCATAAATCAGTTATTGTTTTATTTGACAAACACTTCTTTTATTGCTCTTGTGCAGCATCTTGACGATGACCTGCATGCTATAAATTCTGATGAAATGTAACGATAATTGAATAGGGATTATGAATAATTGCAGAACCATCTTGATAGGGTACTAGCTGCATACGATCTTCTAGCTCGAATTACAGATTGTCGGTGCTTCAAAGGAGGATCACTGAGGAGTGCTTAGACTTTTCTGTGACATGCTTTTTGTATTGCTCTTTCTGCCTGTTCATGTATCGACCTTTTACGAATGTGAAGCAAACATCTGCAAGAGAAATTTAGCTGGTCGCAATCTCTTACACGTGGTTCTTCTTTTTTGCCGGAGTCTACGAAAAATATGACAGCGGGGCGAAAGATATGGTGATTATCATTATGAGTCAACAACGTCCTAGGGTGGTAACCTGAAATACTGTCGTTAAGTCTGAAGAATGAACTAAGCAATAAGCTGGGTTCAGCCAATGTTGAAAATGAAAATTATGCTAAAGCTGCCTAGAAAGGTTCGAAGTATGAATCTCAAAGTTGTTGAGTGGAGTCTTTTAGCTTGAGTCTGAAGGCGATAACAAAACAAAGTGACTGGAGCTTTCCGGAAATTGTATTTAATTTTCCACATCTGAAATCAAGTGCTCGATTTACTTTGTTTGCCAGAATCCTAAATGCGTCGGTGTAACTACTGGATAATACCCAAAGGTTAGGTGGTGTTATTGGCAAATTGATTGTGAATTTTGAGAAATTACCTTGATGAGGAGAGTTAGAGAGTTAGAGGTAGTTAGATTATACGCCACCGTAATTACTTTTTAGTTTTATCAATAAGAAATTAGTCCATAAACTTGTAAAGAGACGGTGAGATTTTTTCAACTAATATAGCCCCGTAGATTGAATTTCAAACTCGCAGTATTTCTTTCAAATTGTAGGTTTGAACTCCGACGCACAGGTCCAATGTATACTATGCAACGTGTATAGGTGGCAAGTATCATCATTGCTACACCATCCAAGGTGATTCCTTTATATTGCTTTTTAATTAAGATAAATAATGCACTTCTTTAACAAATATAAATCAACTCTGTCTTCTTCACAAATTTATTACAAAATATAAAAAATTTATAACTGTTGCTACATATCTCAACTAAAAAGAAATATAATCGCCATCATCAGGTCGTCTAACTTTGGAGTACATGATGATGACTATAGCACTGTTTTAAAGAAAATTGAAACATGCAATAGTGACGACTATAAATAACTCTTTATACTCTGTAATAAATTTTTGGAAAAGACAGAGATCTATTTTCTAATAATAAAATTACAGTGGCTTCTAATTTTGTATACCGTGCCTCACAAAAAATAAAATACTCTTTTTTCTCAAAAACGCTTTTGAGTAAATTAATATCTAAAACAGGTAGCGAATAATTGATTTTCCGTGAGATACATTGTATAATAAAAATAACATTATAACCAGTAAAAAACAAGTGGTTTACCTATACAGAGTGTCCCAGAATTCAAGGATTTCCTTTATATATAAGATGCCTATTGGGAGTAAAGATACGGTGTTAAAAATATAATTTAGACAGTTTCACATCATTTCAGTATAAAAGCAAGGGGTCTTACTTATAATAAGTATAGTAGTACTACACCAAACATTAAACGCGTTTTAGGATGGAAGTTTCTCTGGTACTAAACCCGTTTAGCATTAGACGTTGCATTTGGCGTGACTGTAAGTAAGGAGTAGGAAATTTTTTTACAGTCTGACATTATTGTCCTATCGAGGGCTGAAGAACAACAAATAACACATTAATCACTAATGATAAACAAAACAAATCAAACAGCTATTGAAGATTTGTTAGTTTGCTAAATGTTACTTTCATCATTGCTTTACAAAATGAAAAGAAATCGGTGTCCAAAAAACACACTTTTTCCAAAATCTAATGCTATAATATCTTCCTATACCGGATTTTCATATTTGCATCCATTTTTAACTGTAAGTGCTTAATTTTTTAAGGAGATTTTGGAACATCTTGTATACGTTTATCATTGTACAGGGACATCATAAATAGGAGGAAGCCACGTGACCACTAATTTAAAAGTGGCGCGAAATTTTACCTTTCAACGTTGGCTATACTTCCTCACGAGTACATTTCTAACCTAAAATTACATCGGCGTGCGTACGTTCCGTGGTTCCTTGGTCTCTATTTTGTGTTTTCTACAGTTTATTGTGTTCTATTTAAAAATCAGTCTTTTTCAAGACTAAATCTGTTTTTTGTGAGTTAATCGAGGTAAGTTAGATTTAACGCATTCAAAGCGTGATAATAAATTTTAAAACTGCATAATTATTTCAGTTTGAAAGGTTACGTTTTTGCGATGCCTTTTACAAGCGAACAAGATAAATTTATTTTAATAGCTCACTACCCAAGTGGAACACAGAATGCAGATGGTTCATGGACCTATTCATTACAATCTTGTATCCAACAATTTGAACAAGCTTTTCCTGAAGTGCAAGTCCACTACGATGCCTTTGCACGTCGTAGGCATGATATACTTAAGCGGTTTAAAGAAAAACATTGCATCTGCAAAGGCAAATCATCTGGTAGACCAACCGTATTAACTGATGAAGTTCTCGAGAACATGCAGATGCGAATGAATCGTAGTCCCCATAAATCCATTAAACGCTTAGCCACTGAAACAGGTAGGAATCTATTTGCATTAAACAAATAATATGTTTTGCTTCATTCGTGTTTTAAATTATTAATTATTTTGAATTTATCACTTGTAGTAATTCAATTGTTTTATTAGCAAAATTAAATAAAAAACTGGCACTGCTATTTATTTCTGAATTATTTACATTCATTAAACAATTTAAACTATTTTAAACCATAATCTAACCAACAACTTTTTCCGCAGGACTTTCATATGGAAGTTGCCAAGTTGCATTAAAAAAGAAGCTACGAATGCATCCCTATAAAGTGTCTGTAATACAAGAACTGTTTCCGCATGATCATCAATTACGACTTCAATACTGTCAGTGGTTTATGCAACACTTGAACAACGATGACATATTAAATATTACATTTGTCAGATGAAGCATGGTTTCATTTGTCGGGCTATGTGAACAGCCAAAATTACAGAACCTGGGCCACAGAGAATCCCCACAATTATAAAGAAACAAGTTTGCATCCCCAGAAGGTTGGTGTATGGGTTGAGATGTCGAGACGCAGGATCTATGGTCCATTGGTTTTTAATGACACAATCAGTGGAGAAAGATACCGAGATAATATTTTAACACCTTTTATCGAAAACTATTGGATGATGAAATCCAAGAGGCCATATCGAACCATTTATGTAATTTGTACATAAATTGCAATAAAATGTAAAATAACTAAATGAAATTGTAAAATTTAGGATAAATGTAAGCCATTATTTTTAATTAAATTCTAGTAACCTGCTACCTAATGAATTATTTTATTATAAATAAATTATGGCAGCTGAAATAATTGCGATTTTTAATTCTGTTAGCTAGCATACCTAGTTCTAAGTATTACGTTACATTAATTTCGGAAAATAAAAATTACACGTCGTTATTAATCTTTAATTATTCCCAGAACACGATTGTGTTAAGACGGCTGCCAAAGTGCCGATTTTGATATGTGGTTTTTTTAAATATAAAATTAAACATTTAATGACTCTTAATGATTGAGTATGTATATCATTTATGCATGCATAACTATACAAAAAAATTCATTATTAAAAATTTAGTTTTAAATTTAAATGAGTTTGAACTTCAAATATTCTTTAAATGACCAGGTATTGGTGCGTTTACCCTACCTGCATAATTATCTTTTTATGAAAAATCCTTCATAGTGGACAGTTAAATTTAATAAAATTGAAAAAATAACTAAAAAGCTCTTGTTGAACAGCTACATCAGCATTGTTTGGGCCTTATCTAATTCTTGTTTTTAATAATATCTTCAATATATTGTCATTTTTCAATTTTCCAACTTTATATATAAGTATCTTTAAATATTTAAGTTTCTAAGTAGTTTCATCTTATATCCAATACTACGCCACTGGAAAACTACATAATTCTTTATTACAACAGAGCTGCCAACAGTGCAAGATGTGTTGCCTAACCAACAGTAAATTTCTTGGACACGTGGCTTCCTCCTATTGATGATGTCCCTGTATGTTAGGTACTAGTATTAATCGACATAGTGTTCATTAATTTGTTATTTTTTACAATACTAATGTTTAGCAATTAAACATAAGCATTAAGCATAACCGAAGGCAGTATTTTATATGTAAGTTTATTCTAAATCAATATCATAATGTATTATAAATTATCTTTTTATTAAAAATAAAAAGAAAAAAAGGAACAATACACGTTCCTTTGAATCTTTTTATAGCCGTGGAAAATGAAAAACGTTTTAACGAAAATGCCTTTATCTGTATTCAATAACGCGTGGATTTTTAAAAAATAGATGTTTCTAAACCTTTTCACTGCTGTTACAAAAATGGTATAATAAAAAAGCCAAGTGCAGTTCAATGTTTTGTGTTAAATTGAATAAATACTGTATCTCTGTTCATTCTTTTTAGTTTTTATCGAGTTACACTCTAATATGCAGAGGGACTATACAATATGTTTTTTATTTATACAGCCACCACGAAAAAGTTCGCTTTAAATGGCAAAAATTTGACAGTTTTTGTGCACTTTGAGCATGTGAATTTAAATTTTGATAGGTTAGCTTTTATAGATAGTTAGATTATTGATTTGCGTTTTCAGGAATTATCTGAAAAGAACATTATTCTTTTTTTAGACATTCAATTCCCGAGCTTACAAGATAAAACGTGATCATTTTGAAGGTGTACTGTTGAATAAAAGTTACTGTATACTGGTGTTTTTTTATACATGAATGCTGTGTTTTGCTATACCTTATAAGTCTTTTATCGTAGAACACCAAAAGTTAGACTTACAAATTAAAAAGAAGAATCAAGTGAAAAAAAAGTAAAGATATATTAGTAGCTCTTTTATTTTGCATCGAACTGTATAATCATTTATTTCTTTTAACTGTATAAAACAATTAGTTATAGAGCCATAATGTTAACAAGCTCACAAACAAATAATTTGCAAAAACATAACACCAAACAGTTAACTTGTTTAATTTCAATGTCAAACCTCTTAAAACGTATTAAAATTTTAATTATTCCATTAACAGAATTAACACCTGCATTAATTTCTATATATTCTCAAGTGTAATGCAGCTTATTGTTACAGCTTCTACATTAATTAATATAAAACGTGCACTTGAATTAATTAAGCTGAATAAAGTATTCCTTCTTGATAGATTCCATAATTCAGTAATAAACAAGACTATTAAACATGGAGACTTTCTATAGAACGGGCGTTATAAATTATTATTACAGTAATTTGTAATAATTTAAATAAATATTTATTGCAAAAATAACATACATAATTAATTATAATCTTCAATACTGACCCTTGAACTGTAAGATTGACTTCACGTATCTCTAATGAACAATAATTGAAACATGTTTCTTTTCAATTCTAATCAACTGCTAATAAGTGTTAAGTAATGCCAAATAGCAAAATTAGTTAAAAACATCTGCTTAGTTAAAAGATTTCCAAGGAAATCAGTAAAATGTTTTCATTAAAGGTATTTATATTGAAAATAAAACTAATTTTAGGAGGAATTTCATTATTGGGTGAAGACTTCTATTTGATACTAATTCATCTTGATAATAAGGTGTTTCTTTCAAGAATAAGAAATATCAGAACTTATTTGTTTTATATTTAGGAATAAAACAAACAACATTTCAATATGCTGTCCTCATATTACCGTATAATCTGCAATAAATATATTCCGCACTTAGGATCTTAATCAACTTACTGGTATAAGCTGGGCAGCAACGATGCGAACAATGTAATGAGTTTTAAAATAAACAGTGACGGTAGTGTAATAATAGTCAGCAAGGTAGCCTTCCAAACAGTTCATCCGAGTTCGATTCTCGGTCAACGTAATTGTTTTTTTTTTTTAATTTATAGGCTTGATTCAATTAACTGGCCGATAAAGAATAACAAGGAAGACATGGTAGCAAGCATTAAGATATACAGCGATGGTGGTGTAATGGTCAGCATAGTTGCCTTCCAAGCAGTTGATCCGAGTTCGATTCTCGGCCATCGCAATTGTTTTTTTTTTTTAATTTATAGGCTTGATTCAACTAACTGGCCGATGGAGAATAACAAGGTAGACATGGTAACAAGCGTCAAGATAAGCAGCGATGGTGGTGTAATGATCAGCGTAGTTGCCTTCCAAGCAGTTGATCCGAGTTCGATTTTCGGTCAACGCAATTACTGTTTTTTAATTTATAGGCTTCATTCAATTAACTGGCCGATGGAA
>VTPC01091087.1:79417-116104 GCA_011009095.1 Ignelater luminosus | reverse complement strand
AATAACAAGGTGGACATTGTAGCAAGCGTCAAGATAAGCAGCGATGGTGGTGTAATGGTCGCCATAGTTGCCTTCCAAACAGTTGATCCGAGTTCGATTGTCGGCCATCGTAATTGTTTATTTTTAATTTATAGGCTTGAATCAGTTAACTAGCCAATAGAGAATAAAAAGGTGGGCATGATAGCAAGCGTCAAAATAAACAGCGATGGTGGTGTAATGGTCAGCACAGTTGCCTTTCAAGCAGTTGATCCGAGTTCGATTCTCGGTCAACGCAATTACTGTTTTTTAATTTATAGGCTTCATTCAATTAACTGGCCGATGGAGAATAACAAGGTGGACATTGTAGCAAGCGTCAAGATAAGCAGCGATGGTGGTGTAATGATCAGCATAGTTGCCTTCCAAGCAGTTGATCCGAGTTTGATTCTCGGTCATCGCAATTGTTTCTTTTAATTATAGGCTTGATTCAATTAACTGGCCGATGGAGAATAGCAAGGTGGACATTGTAGCAAGCGTCAAGATATACAGCGATGGTGGTGTAATGGTCAGCATAGTTGCCTTCCAAGCAGTTGATTCGAGTTTGATTCCCGGCCATCGCAATTGTTTTTTTTTTAATTTATAGGCTTGATTCAATTAACTGGCCGATGGAGAATAACAAGGTGGACATTGTAGCAAGCATCAGCCTTTTTTACTTAGTTTACGTTTTTTTCATTTTACGAACTGGTTGCAAACAATACAATAAAAGTTGTACTTACTTTATCTTTATCTATACTAAAGACGTCCTTATAAAGCTTAGAAACGCAATTATGGTTGCTATTGTAAAAGCAACTATCAAGTCTGAATCATGGTTGGTTAAGCGGTTTACATCCTATTAAGAGTATTGGTAAGTAAAATAAAAAGTCGAAATTACTTCAAGGTAAATCCTAAGTTTACCAAAATTTCTGTCTGCCCCTAAGAGAGCACAACCGCCTACCATACACACATACTGTTCCAAAGTTTTATAGATATATTCAAAACAATCCAGAAATAGGGGACTTTGTAAAAAGTTCTTAGATTGGTAATTACCCGGGATAGTAAAGAAACCTAAAACCTGCCATTAACCAAAGTCACACAATTGAGTCTATATTCAAGGCCCGCAAATCTATACAAGAGCAGCTTTGACATTCACTCTCTGGAATACGAAACAAATTTGCTGTTAACCTTTCAAAATTAAAGGACTCAAAATATTAAAGATTGAAAATGTAGGTTGCATATTGCGAACGTTTGACTGACCAAGGAGGAATTTGCTTATCCGAATAGGTGTTCTTTTGACAGATTAATTCATGTTGTCCTTTGCCTAGATTTCCAGATTTTGGCAGACACTGCCAGGTTAAGCACTGATTATACAAAAAAGCTTCATAACATAAGATGTCAGAGACTAAAAACTAAAACCAATAAAACTTTAGGAATACACGAAAAGATAAATTAATAATATTTGGCAGCTCAAAAGTTTTTAATTCAATGCAATGGTTTATTGAGATTTGGAATAAGGACTTTTATTGAGCTGCGATCTCTATGCAGCTTACTTAAAAAAAACTGATAGTATATTTGAAATCATCTTTAGTAAGAATCATTAAGATTTTGAAAATCGGCATCATGCCTTTGCCTTATTATATTTATTTCCATTTTTAGATTTCTTTTGCATTTATAAATCATTACCTCAACAAATCAGGATCGAACATTCATTTTATTGGAATTGATGATAAATATAGAGACATGTTTGTAAAGTCGCCCAAAATGATAATTTTAGTTTTAGTTTTGTGCTTCTACAAAAAGGCAAAATTACATTATCCTACTGACAATCAGAATTTCAAACGAAACGTTACTATTACAAAAGAGTATGGGCAATGCAACAATCATCATCAAGCAATTGAATACTGTAAGCGTTTGAATTAGATTAGGTCCTGCAATTTTAATATTAATAAACTTTTAAAAGTCTAGACTATTATTATTTATTAGGTATTATTAAATATTTTTATTAACAAAACTTTCACATTTAAATTGAAATTCTAGTTATTTTTAAATTCATCTAATTAAAGACTTATTTATACTAGATGACCTTCCTATGGAATGAAATAATAATCCATTAAGATTAATACAAATTAATTATTTTTTTATCGCATGTCGTGTTAATGCGCTTTATTATTTTACAATTACTTCACACAAACTGTCTTATCGCACATCATTATGATTGCCTCAAGTTTTCCCTTATCAAAACTCTTAATCAAAATTCCGGATATGTCATATTACCCATTTGAGACAACCAATTACTACTTAACATTGTTATTTTATCTTTGAAATAATGAAGGGTTTCATATAGACTTAAAAAATACCAAAGATAAAGAAAAAGCTTTTCGAATTCAACAAATTCGTGAACTAAAAAGTTCTTATTACATAATAAAAGATTATTAATATTGTTTTTGAAACCAAGTTACCTTTCGTTTCCCTAAATATGTGATTCCTTTACAGGAAATAAATATTTGTTTAGATAATAATACCAAACTGGATTTCCTTTTGAACGGTGAATTGGCGGTTTCTATATTTTTTAGTGTTTCGCATCCGCGCAGAGAAATTTATGCGCAACGACATTATTTCTCACTCGCATCGAGTCTGTCTAACTAATTCGGTCTTTAAAGACATTATTTTAGTGTAAATATTGTAAATTTTTTGTAGTTTTTATTAATAATAATTATGGCGCATTTGCAATATGTTGTTGCCTGTGTTTTTGTGTTATTTTTATGTGTTCAGAAAGGTAAGACTATTATTACATATACCCAATTGCTTTTTAATTCATTCGCTGTATTTGTGTTTGCTAATTTTATTTTTTATAATATAACCGACAGTGGAATTATTTATGAACTTAACCTGCTTGACCGGCAAAAGGTTTGGCCCAAATTTCAAATCTAAAAATAACCTCTTCGAAGCATGTAAGACTTTATTACAATGCTACTTTAAAAGCAGAATTTACTCTCTGTAATTTTTAAGAAAAAGAAACAACAATCTTATTTAAGATTCATCTATAATACTTTATTATTGATAACAAAGATAAAATTAATCTGCTTGAAGGTATGTTTTGCGCTTGCTCTGAAATTCATAGTCGGATCAATACTTTTTAAATACATAAAAATGGATAGATTTAACAAATACTTAATATTTCCGTTAGCATTTCCAGTAAGGCAGACCAATATAAATTTATTCGTTGGAAGGTTTTACAGTCTGTCTGTCTAAAATTAACTTCAATATTCACTAAATATAGGACATACATGACGTCGCGTCAGGGTGGGATCGATAATTTTTTTGAAACAAATTTTTAAGTCGACCTAAATTAATATCAACATTTAATTGGAACAATTTTTTCAATTTGGTATTGTGATAAAATGAATGTTAATTTAATATTACGATATTAGAATGACAATTTATTTATTGCTGAAACAACAAAATATTTGTTTGCACAATGTTTATTGTTAATTGTTTATCTATAATCATTGATCAAAATTTATTCTGCAGTTGATGCCTTGACTTATTGGAAAAATTGCAAACATTGGATGTAGTCAGTTCTTGACCTTGAAGAGTCACCTGAGTAATATGTATACGGTTGCTAGGTTTCAACAGAACCGTATAGGAAACTTATTAGATGTTTAAGTTACTGTAATCTCAAATTATTAGGTCGATTTAAATAGTTACTGATACGCTGTAAATAGTTAGAATGTTTAGATTTATAATAGGCATAATTATTGTTTCACTCATTTTTTCCGTGTGAGTGGTGCGATCAAAATGAAGCTGATAAAAGTAGGGTAAATTACTTCCTACTAAAATTCCACAACGATGTCGGATTTTATTCAAAACATTATTGATTCGTTTTTAATTGAAGGGAATTGCTTCCGTTATTCTGTTTTTACTTCTTCAGCGTCTTTGCGACTTAGATCTTCATCGTTTGGAATAGTTTCATTTTAATATTTCCTTAATTCGTAAATCTCATTTACTACTACACTTCTTCGATGTTTATCACCTTTCTTTACTAAATATTTATATATTAGGCAAAAAGGGCGTTCTTCGTTTAGAGTTCGCCTTGCGTCATTTATCTCGATATCTGTTTTTTTAGTTATTTGTTTGATTTAGTAATTATTTAACTTCCCACTCTCTGCAATCTCTGCATTTGGCAATTTGTTTATTTATCTATGACCTCGACATCCTATAGGAGACGAACAACTTTTTATCTAACATCGAGAATATTCGGTTCTGTTTTTAAATTTTTTTTTGGGATCAACTCAAGCGACCTTTATTTGAAATTTTCTTTATTTACATAAGCGCAAAATTAAATTATATCAACTAAAATAACACTAATTTGGAAATGATCTAGCTTTAACTCAAAATTGTTCGTGTGTCCTAAGGGAATCAGTTGACGTTGGTTTCGCAATTTCTTGCTTTCTTTTTCTTTGATGTGCTTAAGCCATACAATTAATTCATTGTAAAACGATTAATTTGGTAGTTCTTAGGTTGACCCAAGTTTTTAATAGTTCTCAAAGTTTTTGATCGACTTCGATATCTAAGTCGTCAAAATTTCCTTTCGCTCATCATATATTAAACTTTTTGATCAGTGAAAGTTATGAAATTTAGACACTGCTATGTAGTACTGACTTGAAGATTTGAATCAAAGATTATTATTAATACCATGCCTACTAAAACACCTAACTTATACAGGCCTTATACGTCATTATATCAAATCTCCGGAAGTAATTCTTAGAATATACTCTTGATAACCATGACTATCTTAGAACATGTCTGACGTCGTTTCTGTTAGAACTTCGTAACCTTTACATCAAAGATCGCCCATACCCTATTGTAGATTTACTAAATCCACCTTAATAACGACAAAATTATTTTTTGTTTTTCTTTGGTGTCTATATAACAGTAAAGATGGTGCAAAACTTTAAAGCAATAAGCCTCTTATCATAAGCGTTTAAGAATACCGTTTCAGTATCCCACATTGTTTGTGAGGTATTAAGGGAAAAAAACAAAAACACTTAACTTGGGCAGTTGAGTTTGGACAAATTACATCCCAAAATTACGCATTTGATAATAATCTTTCACTCGTATTAAGATTTCATCAAAAAATTGATACTTTTGGAAATATTGACGATTCTCGATTTTGGCCATTTCAGAAAAGGCCATTTCCTACTAAGAAAAATTGCCTTGTGGATCGAATTGTATTTGGTTTTCAGACATGCACAAATTATTGACGCAAAAAGTCTGAAAGAAAAATAAAGATAGAAATTTTCAGTATCTGATGCGACCTTATCGGTGGTTACTGTATGCCATTTTGAAGAAATGGAAGAGGTCATATCTACCTTCTGCTTGTGAATTTTTGGGGTTTTTTGGGTAAGAATTTGCAATCATGTAGAATGGATGTTTCTTTGTTCTTTCATTGAAATAGGCTGTTTTTCCAACTCGAGTGTAACCATTAGAGCTTTAGGTGTATTTTTGTATACAGTGTGGAGAACTTCTTTCACCCTCCATACACACTTTTTGGGCAAAGACAGTTTTATAATAACTTTTATCGTTAAACTGTATATTATCACCTGGTTTAAGCTAGTATTGTTTGTTGACTTACTTACTGGAGAAAGATTTTATCTTTTTTCTCATAAATATATACTGAACATTTTTTTAAATTATATCTTTCATGCTCTTTTGTTATTGTATAATATTATATTGAGTTATGCTATTCTTTTATTATATGATCAGATTTCAATGATGATATTAAATGATTTGTCTATTATACTCGTATGATATTACTAAAGTTTCCACGCAACTTTCGCTAAAAGAAAGACATTCAATTTACTTATTTGTTTAGAAATCAAAATATTTTTACATCAATGACTTCATAAATCATCCTCATTTTGCATCCTACATAACAATTACTTCAATTTTGCGCATCACTTTGTAATATATGCATTAAGATCTTCTTCCCTACTTTTTGTAGTTACAGCTAGAGGCGTAACGAATGGAGTGTGCAGGAAGGCAAATATACTTGACTAATTAAGTTAGAAAATTACAATAAAAGAACTTTTAATGGATCATAATAAAAGACTTTGTTTCAAACTACTATTATAATAAATATGAGTCAGTTAAATTGGGATATACAGGGTCGCTAAAAAGTATGGAAACACGCTACCCCCGCAGAAGCGGTAAGTAATAGACAAATGAAATTTGGAGAGCTTAAAGTAGGTATTTTTGCCACGTCTTGCGAAGGGAATTAAAAACAAATCTTCAATTGTTTTTTTGTACGGCCGCCATATTGAATTTTTTTAATGGAACACCCTGTATATGACCCCATATTTGGATAGAGATTTTCAAGACAAGTGCAATGATATATGGATTGCTATACTTATCTTGAAACGTTTTAGAAATAATCGCTGTTCTTTTGTCAGGGGTTTCTCTATTAAAAAGTATGGAAACACGCTACTCCTGCAAAAATGGCAAGAGATAAACAATTGAAATTTGGGAATCTTAAAGTAGGCATTGTTTGCCATGTTTTGCGAAGAGAGTTAAGATCGAATCATTAATTGGTTTTTCGTGCGGCCGCCATCTTGAATTTCTTTAAATGGATCACCCTGTATATGACCCCATATCTCGATAGGGATTTGAAAGGCAAATTCAAAAATATAAGAGTTGCTATACTTATGTTGAAAGGTTTTGGAGATAATCGCTATTCTTTTGTCAAGGATTTCACTATTAATTTCTATCAAAATCGAGTTACCCGTGAAACAGCAAAGGCAATGGAATTAAAAAGATGATGTGCGATTATTTTATAAGTAATTAAAGTGAAAGAAAACCGTAAAAATTTTGCTCTTAGCCTACTTATTTAAAATAATAGATCGATGCTAGAACAAACTAAAAAGGTGGAATAAGACCAAATAGTGACGAATTGATAATAACAAAAACACAATATAATTTTATAAGAAGTGTTCAAAATGCGCTGCGTTAACTTCTTGGCAATGAAACAATCTCTTTTGAAATGTTCGTAAGGAATTTTGCAAATAATCGGGGGGGAACTACTTGCATTACGAATCCGTCCTTGAAGTTAAGCAATTCTTGACAAAAGAATTGCAATTATCTCCAAAACCTTGCGAAATACGTATAGCAACCCTTATATTATTGAATTCGCCTTTCAAATCCCTATCGAGATATGCGGTCATATAGAGGGTGATCCGTTTAAAGAAATTCAAGATGGTGGCCGTACGAAAAAACAATTAGATTTGATCTTAATTCTCTTTGCGAAACATGGCAAACAACGCCTACTTTAATATCTCCTAATTTCATTTGTCTATCTCTTACCGTTTTTGCAGGAGCTGCGTGTTTCTATACTTTTTAATAGGGAAACTCCTGACAAAAGAAAAGCGATTATCTCCAAAACGTTTTAAGATAAGTATAGCAACGCTTATATCATTGAATTTTTCTGAAAATCTCTATCCAAATATGGGGTCGTATACCGGGTGTTCCGTTTAAAACAATTCAATATGGCGGTCGTACAAGAAAACAATTGAAGATTTCTTTTTAATTACCATCGCAAAACATGGCAAAAAATACCTAACTTAAGCTTTCCAGATTTCATTTGTCTATCTCTTACCGTTTCTGCGGGGGTAGCGTGTTTTCATACTTTTTAGCGACCCTGTATATTTACAGACAGTATCAGCAATATTTTCAGCATCATTACTGTTCAAACTTATAAATTGCTGACTTGCAGTTTCCTTCCAATAGAATTGTAATTGTTTGTCATATTTTATTATTGACAGACAATACCCAGTACAAACCTTGATTTTGATGTTTTGTTTTTTCAAGAATAGTATTTGTCACAAGAATTAGTTTTTAGAAGTTGCATATGCAAACTAAAGAAAAGGAAATTGAAGTTTAGAAATCTATCCTTTATACTATAATATAATACCTCATGGTATTAAAAGAAACTAAGCAGCTGAATAACACTGAGATTACTTTAGGCTTAGAACTTTTAATATTATACTGTTACAATCAGAAATGAACAAGGAATAAACAAATATCAAAACACAAAGGATGTTCCACATAGAAGAAAAGAAACAATTGATATGCCATTCTTTTATGAAATATTATCTGTCTGCAAATCATTATTCCCATTAATCTACAGTATAAGAATAATTCTATCTCAAACAGGCTTCCTCAAAATTTACATTCCACAAATTTCACGAATATTCCTTTAGTTATGTAATATCATATAATCAAAATTTCAGATGTGATGCAGACCTCAGGTAATTGTTGTGTAAGAGCTAATTAAATATTTTTCTCGGGAAATGTTTCCATTCTTGGCATACAGTTAACAGAAATTTACATTTAGTGCATCCATAATGTATTTGATTGGGTGTAAAGAAAGAACACAGGAAAAAGTTTCATATTAAATACATTATTGGCCTTAAAATAACTTAAGTAAAAAACAAAAGTGTGCCCAATTTAAAAGGCTACAAATAGGTAGTCAACACACTTTGCATATCATGGATATCTTTGTGATTACAAAGTTTTTAATTTTCAAAAGGGATAACTATAAAACATCTGGGAATGCAAAGCATAACCACAACGAACTTCTGTTTTTTAATTTTTTTTTAATTTTGGCACGATTTTGACCATGTCCCCGAGGTGATATTAAAAAACTAAAAGTATACGTTTCTCTTATTTTTTAATGTAGAATACGATTCTAAAGTAAAAAAAAAATTGAAAATTGTCCAATTTTCGGCGGCCATTTTGACCATGTTATCGAAGAGTTATCAAAAAACGAAGATACCACGTAGACCTTAGTTTTTGATATAGAATCAAAATCTGAAGTCAAAATTTCAAAATTTGACAAAAATGCGGACAGACAGACAGACTTAGCAAATTCAGTAAGGACTTCTTCGGAGTTCGTTGAAAAAACAAAAATTTAAGAATTATATTATTAAGATGTGTTAGATTCCTTATTTCAATAAAATGACATTTTAGTTATTTCATTGTCAGCAGCTACCTAGGATAAACAAGCCATACACTAAAACAGTTGATATATTACAAGATGAGAGTTACCTCTTCTTAATTTTACTGATGTCTTAAAAAAGATAAAGTATAGCATACATTGCTTGTTATTTTGACTTAATAATTTTCTAACCTTACATACCTGTAATGACATCTCATCTTGTATAACTTTGATCTTCAGTTATTTAAAGAAATTTTAAAAAGAAAACTTTCAGTCGTTTGCTATATGTGTTGCCTACCTACGTGTAGCAGAATAAATTAGCTAGACTGTATAAGCATACCGGGTGCTGAATCGGCGGACGCAACATAGGAAATTGGCTCCCCTAATTATTTTAGCACTAAGATTTATTTAGGTTTTTGGAAGGGCATTGCAATATGATATACACTGAGCAATTTCAGCGTTTTATGATAACTCAATTAGAAGATATTTAAAGAAATGTGCATGTATGTGCATATCATACAATACTGAAACTGCTCAGTGTATATCACATTGCAACGCCCTTCAGAAAACCTAAATAAAGTTTAATGCTAAAATAATTAGCGGAGCCGATATCTAAACATTTCAAAATTAGCATGAAATTTTCCATGTTGCGTCCGCCGATTCAGCACCCGGTACACACATTAATGTAAACACTGCAAACCATACAATTATCGAATACTTAAAAAAAATTAGATCTAAACTTTATCTTGTATTTGGAGTAGTCTTTATGCTACTTACATTTTCAAACTTACTCTAAACAATGACGCTGTGTAAAATATTTTGAACATTACTAGGTACTCTAACTAATTTTTTTTATAGTAACAATTTATGTTCAAATACGTATTATTTACTACGATTTAAACTGTGACAATATTTATTTTGTTTAAATACCATATTCTCAACTTTCTACAGTAATACTATTTCTTATTTAGTTATTTGTTACTACATTGTTTTTTTATAGCAGGTTATTACCATTATTATAAGATGTATAGTTGTACAGTTAATAATGTGCAACCTAAACTAATATATTGAATTGTTTTAGGTTATTCCCTAGAATGCTATGTATGCAACAGTCACAATGACACGGAATGTTCAAACACTGTTCCTCCAGAGCGTTTCAAAGTCTCATGCAGAGCTGACAAAAATGAAACGATGTGCAGAAAAATTAAACAAGTCATCGATTTTGAAGTTAATGGCTGTAAGTAAGATTATTTATTTTCCAACACTTTAACATCCTATGTTTTAATTATTTCAGTACCCCCTGATAGTCGTATAATTAGAAGTTGTGGATGGTTCAACAAATCTTTAACTAATTATTGTTATCAGCGTTCTGGATTTGGTGGTCGTCAAGAAGTATGTGCATGCAATGATAAAGATTTGTGCAATGCAAGCAACACATTAATAGTGTCATATACATTTGTTTTAGCTTTTTATGCTGTTCTTAAGATATGTCAGCACTGAATGTTATTGTTACTAGAATTAAAATAATATTTAGTTATGCTATGTCTAAATTTGTTGGTGCCTACTCATCCGCCCCATTTGCATCTCATTCATTTTTTGCAATCTCAAACTCAAATATTCCAAACTCGAATTTTTTCTTTTTACATGTGGAGAAGCAATTTTGAAAAGAGAATTTATAATAAGGGTGTGAGTAGCATTTTATTTTTTTTAAACGCACAAATTCATTGTTGACAATTTGAAAGTGTTTTTCATTTAATCTTTGGCTCATTGTGTGCTCAAGTATGGTTTCTTCAACTGTGCGTTGGTGTTTTACTTATGTATATTAGAATTCCTACTTTTTTTAAGCTTTACTTTAAGAGTATTTTGTTGAATTTTGCTCATTAGAGATTACAAAACTAAAAATGGTTGTGCATGATAAACATTTGCACAATGTTTTATAAACTTTTAAATTTTGTTTTAATTTGAAAGAGATAGTGGTACATAACTTCTTCTTCTTGGCTTACTAACATGAGTAGCAGTATTAGTAGCATATTTAGTTATTAACAGAAAAATAAACTGTTTTGTTACATTGTAATATTTAGATAACGTCAAATAATGTGACCTTATTATAGTAGAGTTTCTGTAGAAATCTTAACTATTATCAGCGTACATGTCAGTTTGGTTAACGAAAAGCAAAGATTTGTTGTTTAGATTTATAATTAAATCTTTTAATAGTAAATATAATAAGTAGATTAATATTAACAATAATTTTAGCATAATGAACACTTTTGAAAAAATGATAATGATATTAATATGCTTAATAAAACATCAGTTGTTAAAATAATTCATAGTATATATGTATTATAAAATTTTAAAAGATAGTCTCCATGTTGGATTATTATTAATGTAGGCTTAGAAGCACTGTAATATCACTATTTTAAATCTAGGATTTAAATTTTGTTTAGCGTTAATAGGAATAAGCAGTTTTTGCAAATTTTAGTTATTAGTTACAAACTGCCAAAGATATCATACAAAATAAAATAATTATGTAACAATAGGATTATTCAAGTTTTACCAAGAATATTAATATTGTAAAATAATTATTTTTGCCATAAAATTTTAATTATTAACACAGAGTTGGATTCAGACAACAGATGATTCTTTTTTTTAGTCGCTATTATCTGAATCTGCCTTTGTTGTAAGAATTATAAATAAAATAAAAGGTATGTAAGAAAAGGAGTTCTTTTGGATATTTTCTGTTTAACCATCCCAACTTTTCAAATAGATATAACTTAGATTCTTTGAACACATCCCATAATTTATATTTGATATTGGTATTTTAGGCAATATAATGAAGATATTAGATCAAAACTGCTTTATTTTAAACTTGCTAGTTTTTCTTTAGAAAATTCTCTAACATTATTATTAAAGCTCTGTATTTAACATGAGGAGAAACTTGAAATTTATAATGTGCATGAAAAAAGTCAAATTCATGCAATCTTAAATTAAACTGCTTAATAATAATAATAAAAAGAACAGTTGTAAGGAAGAATGCTCTAATTAGTTAAATATATTGCTTCGTAAGGTAATTACACACTAGATATAAATATATAAGAATCATTTTATAATAATGATAATAGTCTTGATTGTTACCCTGCTGTTTACAATTAAATTAAGATACTGATAATAACAATAATAATAAATAATAACAGTAAAATTAATACTGATAATAATAACAATAATAGTGGGTCATATTCTTCTCATGGTCAAAATCATATCCTCATTGAAATTGAAATGACGCAATGTAGCTTTATGTGATCTTAACAAGAAGCAAAAAGATAAATCAGTTGCGTTGGTTGTTAGAGTATCTATATTTAATCATGAGGTGAAAATTACTCACCTGTGATAGATAATAACACTGACGTATTCAAGGACAATGGGCATCAAAAGGCAAAGTTCAGTGTGATGGGGCTGCTCTTCCACTAAACCATATTGATATATTTTTTTTTAATTCAAAAGTGTCTGTTGCGAAGCAAACTGTAATGGTAACTTTATTATTTAGTTTGAAGGATGAATTGTTTTATATATTTACTCTTGGGGAAATATATTTTGTTTTATTAGCTGATACATAAGAATATTAGACCAACCATGTAAATCATACTTAATTTTCTAATTATTGAAAAGAATTTAAAAAAAAAAGACAGAAGAAAAACATTGCAAAACATTGAAACGTTAAATTAGAAGGAAGTTTGCTGTATTAGAGCCCAATTTTTTGTTGTTCTTTATACCAATCCATGGCTTGCTAGATACTATATAATTTACTGGATGTGTGCTGATTAATTGATCTTTAGAACAAGAACTTTTTTTAATATTAACTGGTGGAGGTCCTGATAAGAAATGACTTTGTATTGTTTTATTCTTACCTCTCTTTAATTTAGAGTTAGAAGTAATTATGATTTACATACTTAGCTTAATTCCTATACATTAAAGTTGTAACATTTGTATTTATGTAGGTATGCATCAGCTACTTACCAGTGATTAAAAAATCTGCACATTGCTGTGTGATTTCATCACATAAAGTAAATTAAATCAACAGCAATCTCATTAATAAAAAGCTATTTAGGAAGGAAGTACCATAAATTCAATAGGTCTATTTTTAACAGACTTTAAAAGATGATATAATATATGTCTATATTATAGATTATTATTACATTCAAAAAGTTTTCCTTTTACAATTTTAAGGTGATTACTTTTGAATAGAAGTTCAAAAGCTAATTGGATTTTAACTTAGTTTATTTAACTGCTTTTATCCCAAGTAAAATTCAGATAAAATTTACTTAAAACCAAATTAAAATACTTCCAAATGTTTTGTTTTGAAATTCGCTCTTACGAGTTGAATAAGCTTTTATGCCACGAAATCATTCAATTAATTACCGCACAAACATATTGTATACTCGTTTTAATGGAATTCAGATTTCATTATTTAATTTCTTATTAAGCTAGATGGCCACACTGTTTTCTTTTAATTATGTTAGGCAAAACTACTAAAACTTAATCTTCATTCCATTTCACCATTTTATTCCGTTGCTGAACTAAAACATAATAGTACGTCTTAATTCTTAAATATCTTGATTAACCTTTTCTTCTTCATCTTTTTATTACAATTTCAATATGTTTAAGATAACGTATCCCTTTTTAAGCCTTACCAATTTGTAAGATTAATTAGAAAAGATGATCATAGTATGTAGAAGGATCATTATAAGTATATGAGAAGAATAGATACTTAACCGTGTCATAAATCGTATACAGCGTGTTCAATTTATGACGTTAAAATATGTAGTTAGGCAATACATATTACAGATGACTACTTTCATCTATAACTATCGTTTTATTAAATTTCTGTAATTAACTAAAGATCAAGATTTTGCAGGATGCCATTATAAGTAATGCAAGGTTATATAACTACTAGATATGATGAGATTATTGTCAAAATAACAAGTAACGTAGTCTAATAATTTTTGAAATGGAAACTAATATTCTACAATCACGAAATTATCTATGATATACTATAACGTTCGTACAATATATGTTGCATGTAACGTCATAAATTGAATATTGGATAAGAATGATTATTTGATTGCATCCAAAATTAAAAATTTGTGCCTAAACAGTAATGTTTATTTATTTAAAACCAAAAGAAGTGCAGTAGAAATTTTCAAAATAACAAAATGCGTAATTTCTTTCTTTTAATAAAGGAAATAGGAATGCATCTAACATCAATTCAAGAAACATACACACATGATTGTTAGTCAACTCTCTCAGTGCATTTTCCAAGTTTCTTTTTGACCAGCTGCCTCATTCATTCTTTTTGACATTTGACGCTGCACCGGGCCCAAGGTTATTGTTCTGTTTATTGAATGAGAAGCTAAACATAGTTTTTTTTATGCAGTTAGTATAAGTACAGACTATCCATAAATCAATATCCTAATCGCAGACAAGTAAATAAAAATAAATAGATATAAATTGATTTCAATTACAAAATATGTCACTATAATAGAAACGGAGAAATTCTCTTTCACAACAAACTCGTTAGTGTGAAATTCAGGCAGTAGCTCTAAGAGCATTAAAGGTGCTATGAATTAATCGAGGTTGATACATCGCGACATGTGGTGTAATGAATGTGGATAACTATATAGTGGTACATGTAACCAGTGCCATAGATAATGATTTTTATATTTTAATAATATTATTAATATAGTACTACGCTAAAATGCATTTTAATCAACTAGACGCGGCTTAGAAATATCGATAACATGTAATTGACTTCTTAAAAAATAAAATAAACTACTGGCTAGTCACTAAATGCTAATTTATATTGATCTTTTAATCGCGGTGATTTTTATACACTTTACTTCGGGTATCAAATGTTGTTCAGAGGCAACAAAAGTAAAAAAAAGAATATGGCTGGACCTAGCTAGGGTTGCCAACTTCTCAGTTTCCAACAGTTGTGAAGTTTTTCCGTAGGGCGTACCTTAGACACAACGCATACCAACACATAACCTATAAACTGATGATTTTGCCTTGTTTCTAATGCAAACTGTCAATTTGACAGATAATTTCCCGCAATAAGCTAAGACATGATTTTTTCTTTCTAGCCTCCTGGGAACTTAAATTTTAAGGATCGCATGTTATAACACTTATGTATTTGCTCGTGTTCAAGAACAGTTAGCACGATGACGTGATGTCATTAGTATCACGTCGTCGTGTTACCTGTTCTTGAACACATGTATTCATTTTTAGTAAAACATTAAAAACCAAACCTTTACTACTAAATAAAAAGAAACAAGAAACATTTGAAGTTTGCTGATCGTCCAACGCACTTATTAAATTATTATTAAGGTGTTAAAGGACACTTCAAGATTTATTAGCATTTTTCGACGCGACCCGGACATCAAAGGAGTTGTTCTTCCAGACCCCGGATAAGATTCTAGGAAAACCGAATTGTCCGGGTCAAATCTGGACAGTTGGCAACCCTAACCCTGGCCATCTTCCAAGCTGAGATTTGGCACTGTATACAGTGTGCAGATTTTGGTATAGTAGTTTTCAGTTTTGAAAGATTACCAACTGTATTGTATTAGGAAGCGCATCGTTTTGTTTTAATAGTAATGATATTAATTATTCTGCCACATTTTAAAACTTTTTCGAACTTTGGATTCCAAGAATTTATTTAATAATACTCAGTTTTTCACTAATTCAATGTGTTGTGTGATGTCAGTTACAATTTCTGAGATGCACTATAAGTGGTGCAGGCCGAAATAAGGGAAATCAACAATGTTGCCAAGTTAAACATTTCCGCATACAACACTAAAGAAAGTCGGGGTTAAATGAAATAAGTAACCGTTTGTACAGTTATGTTGCACATAAATAATTTAAAATTAGTTTTTACTGACAGCTGATAAAAATTAAAGTACTGCTTTTACAGCCTAGGCTGTAAAAACATTCTGCTTTTTGCCATGGAAAACAAAAATAAAAACGTAACATTTACAATTTTAATTTAATAATAATACAATAACAACATTTGCAATGAAAGAATTTTAATTTGTCAGTGAAAAAATTATGACACGGCGAAAATCGGCTATACTGTTTTACCTAGTTAAACAAATAACTATTTCTATTAGTCCAATACTTGGAAAAGCAAGACACATTATGAAATAAAAGCATACTAAGATATACAGCGTGTTCTAGTTGTTTCATTATAGAAATTAAAAAAATTAAAATTTGGCTTTCTCGATCGCCCTGTAAAAAAAGGATTATAGTTGTAGTTTATAGATCCTAGTAAGCATCTTTAAAGACAAGATATTTCGTTTTACTTTATTAAAGTTGTGCATCTACGCCCCTCCTTAATATAATACCAGGGCTAATTAAGAAGTGTAATAGCATTTTACAACAAACAACTGAATAACACCGAGACTGTTAAGTTAGACCCAAAAATACTATACTGTTGCAATCAGCAATTAATGAAGAATAAGAAAATATTAGAATATACAGGATGTCCCGTTTAAAAAATTGGATAAAATTATATTTCTCGTTTCTTGATCCCCTCTGTGAAGGAAGTGATGTAGTTAAACAGTTTTAATAATTATAATATACGAGGTCTGTTCAAAGAGTATCGCGAATTTTGTGTTTTTTTAAAAATTATTTATTTATTCATGAATATCTATTTTGTCCCCTTCAAAGTAATCCCCATCAGATATTATACACTTGTGCCAACGTTTTTTCCCATCCTCGAAGCACTTCAAAAAATCATTTTTTGTTATCTTCTTCAGCTCCTCCTTCGATGCCGTCTTTATCTCCTTAATCGTAGCGTAGCGTCGTCCTTTCATGGGCCTCTTCAGTTTCGGGAACAAGAAAAAGTCACAGGGGGGCAGGTCTGCGGAATACGGTGGCTGAGGCATTATTAGTGTGTTGTTTTTGGCCAAAAATTCACGCACAAGCAACGGTGTGTGAGCAGGGACGTTATCATGGTGCAAAAGCCAATTTTTGTTCTTCCACAAATCCCGGCGTTTCTGGCGGATTGCTTCGCGCAAATTGCGCATAACATGCAGGTAATATTTCTTATTGACCGTTCTACCCTGTGGCAAGAACTCATGATGCACCACGCCCCTGCAATCGAAGAAAACTGTAAGCAAAACCAAAAGCACGCTCTTCTCGGTCCTCTGAGAACATTTTGTACCACCAATAAACGTTGCTTCGGTCCAAGGTAGCTTTACCATATGACACAGTCAACATTCGGAATGCGTCCGCGCACTTAATTTTGTTTTTCACACAAAATTTGATACAGATTCTTTGATCCATTTTTTGGAATAGACAAAAATCGAAGACGAGCCAAAACACGTCCAAGCAAAACAGCTGTCAAAAATTAACTGAACATTCAAAATGGCCGAACTTGTCGGCATGGTGAGGGACATGAGTACCAACATAACGCCACAAAAAAATCGAAAATCGAATATACGTAACCCGCGGAAATTCAAAATTCGCGATACTTTTTGAACAGACCTCGTACAAGGTGTATTATTTCAGGTGGAGAATATTAGCACCACTTGATTCTCCATGAAAAATTGAGCAAAAGAAGTTATAAAAATGTTCGTCTTAAATGCATATTTTTTGAAATGAAGGTCATTTAAAATTCTTAATACTTGCAACGCTGTATGAAAATTGTAAGTAGAGCAAGAATAAGTCAAAAATTTATTAACGTGGTAACCTTAGTAACATGTTTGCAGGTCGCTATTATTAATGTTTCTAGGTAAATTATGCACATTAAGAATTCGTATAATTTTCAAATACAGTAATTTGAAACTATTCTAATCACACGATATTAGATAATATGTAAAAGAACTTAACGCAAAAGATGTTACAAATGAGCTCCTCCAACCTCTCGACATTTTGTGGCTCGGCGAATGATACCCCCTTCCAAATTTTCAAACATATTTTGGTTTATTATCATGGTAACTGCATGATTAATCCGTTAAATCAGTTCGTCTTCGATTGCAATCTCTTCTTGATGTACAAGAGTTTTTAGCGTTCCCCAGAAATAGAAATCCAAGCAATTTTAATCTGGACTTCTTGGACACCACGCAATCGGACCACCACGACCAATTCATCGCTCTGGAAATTCTTGATTCAGCCAGGCTCGTGTTTCAATCCCCCAATGAGCTGGGGCCCCGTCCATTTCAAACCACATATTCATACTGATTGCTAAAGGCACGTCTTCTAGCAGGTCCGATAAATTGTTGGTAAGAAAATTAATATAGTTATTTGCATTTAAACGATGTGGCAAAATCCGTGGTCTTATCAACATGTTACCAATAATTCAGCTCACAAATTGACACTGAATCGAACTTCAGGACTACTTGATGACGAGCATGTGGATTTTCATCCGCCCGTTGATACATGTTATGAATATTAAACATTCCATTTCGAGTAAAGGTTACTTCATCTGTCCACAAAATGTTTCTTATAAAATTTTGATTATCTTTTTGTTGATGAAGCAACCACTCGCAAAATCGCATCTTTTGCTGATAATCTTCCGAAAGCAACCCTTGAAATCGTTGGCAGTGATATGGGCATAAACCATTTTCTTGCAATACTTAATGAACTGCACTGTGACTAACGTTGATTGCTCGAGCAACGGAGCAAGTATTTTGAGTGGGTCTTCTGTTCGGGTACCTTTCTACATACACAGCTTGAGCTGTATGAAAATTGCCACGACACTCTCCTAATATTAGGTACATATCCGCGTATTCATTGAATGTATATTCTATGCTTTCAATTAAACGATTAAATAACACTAGCAAACCTTAGCAGAACACGAAAAAAGATTGTCAATGACAATTTAAGCAACTTGCTTAGCCCAAAGTGACGTTTCTGACATTCAAAGTCACCCAATAAAAATAATGTAGGTATATCAAATGCCCAGCGGCGTCTAATTAAATAATACAGTATTGCAATATCTTCTATAAACAAGTAAATTAAAGAAATTGTATTATGTAAAAACTATTTTAAAGAAAATTGCTGGTAAATAGGAGAAAAATATGATTGATTTATGTTTTCTGATACCTAAACTATGGGTGGTTACTTTAATTTAATAATTTTGGGCAGTCATAAGCAAACTATAAAAAAATATAGGACTCTTAATATTTCCAGAAGAGAAGAGTTAACAACAAATTGGTATTAGGGTTTTTTAAATAGTTTTCGATACAGAATCTAGTAGCGTTGATATTCTCTACCTGGGATAATACACCCTGTATAAAAACTAGAAATCAAAATTATCACTGTAAAGTTCTGATGAAAATATCAAAATATATAGGGTGTTCCATTAAAGAAAATGCAAAACTTCAGCAGGCTACAGTTTTAAGGAATGCTCCGTACAGTAGCAAATACTCTGGGGAAATAAAGATAACTGTTCTTTACAGCTTTTCTTAGCAGCATTTTATAATATTGATATAATTGACATGAGAATTAGTTAGTCTGATAGTTTTGGTTGGAAACGCTTTGAGTAAAGACGATTTTACGTCTTGTCAAATATAAAATATTAAAAATCTCTACAAACCTTACCTTAACAAAGAAAAGTCACGACTTACCATTAGATTCGCTTAATGACAATGTTTTTTTTAATTGGTTCTACAACGTATTTTAAACTAAATCTATTAACACTCAAATAGTAATTTAAAATATTTGAAATGAATTATCACTAGATTCTAATTAAATACTGCAGTGCTATAGCAACAAATTAAAACTTGTAACTTATAGATATTATTTGTCAAATATATAAATGTTTAAATTTTGTGAAAACTTTGTTTGTTAGAGTTGTAAAAATTGCATGAAATAAGAAATTCTTATATTTTAGCAAATAAAATCTTTATTTTATTGCAACCTCCTTTTATCTTTCTGCATGCCAAGAAGAAGATGAAGAGGAAACAGATATTCTTTCAATAGGTAAGACATTCTTTAGCATCGGATTTATTTTCCAAATTACATTGAATAATATTTCCTTAAAGTAAAAATCACGAATTTTTCTACATTTACTGATACCGCACGAAATTATGTAATAGTCACTCTTCATGTTTCAGATTCTGTAATGTTTTCCAGGAAAGTCTTGTACTGGAAGCTTCTTCAATATTTTTATTACATTTGTCTTCACAGACGTTGTAAATATCTTTATTAAATTACCAGACAGTTGTCAAAGAATTATTTAGAATGAAGTATTAAGTAAATTGATCAGATTTTATATTGCATATTCTAAGAAGAGAAATAAGTTTTTTAACGTGAATCATACTAAAATTAACTTGTTGTTGAATTCCCATCTTTAACAAAAAAATCAAGAACACCCTTAAAGTTCTGAAAAACGTTATTAGTGTAAAACACGAACGTCAAATTTTTCCTGATTTTAAGTAAGTAAAAAAATAATAAATTGGATAATATTTTTAACAATAAATTTGTAATGGAATTACTTTAAGTATAGCTTACTGAATTTGAAATTTGTTAAATAATTCTCTCTCGGAATGTACCAAATAGCGATGGATCAAAACAGACAAGACAATACCCCAACCCAACACACTTTGCAGGTACATATGCATCATCTATGTTGTCCTTGCAGCAACGTAATCTATCCCTATTATCCTCCTGGTTATCGACCTCCAATTCTGGCCCAACCACCACCAATACCAAGACCATCTTATCTTCATCATTATCAATACACTCAACTGCATGTTAACCCAACATACAACGTTCCACTTCCACCAACGATGGCTCAGCCTTTAGCTCAAACCATGAACCACTCCCCACCTTCTACAGTCGATTTAGCATTTGGGCCACCTCCCAGAGATCGTCGAAACTTAGACGGACAAGAATTCGATGATCAACGGACACCTACTGATAAGAACAAAGGAGATAATAGGGATTCCCAGTTGCAATATACTCCCCTATCCACTGACAATACTTATGCTGGTGTTGTTTCTCCTCAAAATTCAAATGAAAATTTTATGGATCTTACTGCTGCTCAAGTTGCTGCCTTATCAACAGAGAATTATATAACTTATCTGGTAAATGGATGTGTGATTGGAGAAAGAATTGCTAAGCGCAATGAACACCGACCATGTTTCAAAAATATTCAAAATCTATGTAACCGCACGCGCAGTGAAGTGGTAAAACCAAATATAACTGTTTCGAACATTCACTCTCAGGGGATGCCATGGGCAACAAAAGATTTTATCTTTGCTTATGTTAGAGCCATAAATTGTTGGTGCATTCTTAGGGGTTATTTAGGATGTAAAGATGGAAATTTAGGAAAGATTGAAAAAGAGATATCTCCAGAATTTAGAACGTGCTACACAAAATGGGAGAAATGTACAAAACAATTGACGCATTATTTGATCGAAACATTTTGTAAACTAGACGAAGCAAATTCTCCATCCACTATAGCTACTAACAATACTCCAGTTCAAGCAAATCCTGGTCCTTCTGCCGCTGGATCATCCCCTGTCAATCTTTTAACAAGAACTAGAAACACTTCACCTGCTCAAGAGACAAGAAAACTTGTTCAGTCTCTACCAGAAACACCAACCCAACAACAAAATGTAGAACGCAACTTACCAAACAAAGAAATGTCTAACTTAAAAGGTATCCCTGGTATTCTACATATTCCACCTGCTACTTCTACTGAACTAGGAGAAGCTCGTAACCCCACATCTGAAAGTACAGAGATCTCACCAAGAGACGATGACTCGGATAGCGAGAGTCGTGTTTATATGAAGCCAGGAAGTTATAACGTGCCAACAAAGCAATTATCGAGTCAATCAAACACGAATAGTCCCAGATCAGTTGAATTTCTCGACACTGCCCAAAATGTGTCGGCTTACCAAAAGAAAATCGCTGCAGAAAAATCTGATTCACTTACTTCCGAATTACTGAGAGATAAGGTTTGGCAGACGGCGCAAAATATCACACCAGACTTTATAAAACAGAATGAAGAAACCAGTACGAACGTTAGTTCTAACAATGTTGAGAGATTATTTGAAGTGATTTCAACTCCACAACAAAATAAGAAAATTGAGAATTGGTTGAATAACGAAAAGAATAGATTTGATTGTAGAGTGCTTGATATAGAAGAAGATAATATACAAACAGGGGATGAAGCTTTGCAATGTTCATCTTCCGGTAAGTTTTTTGATGTTTTTAGGAAAAGAAAAACTTAAATTTGATACCTTAGATTGGATTTTAGGAAAAACAAGATTAAATGATTCAAATAATTCACGATGCAATTCAAATACTAACAATGATATGGAAACATCTCATAGAAATTTAAAAAAACGTGTAGAAGTTGGAGAACTTCGTCCTCTGCAAAAATCTTATAATTCATATCGAAGAAGTCTCAACGCCTGGGAATATAAAAGCGGTGGTTTGACAGATTCTGCAGTAATCTTGATGGATCGAATAGTGAAGGAATTAGAACGTGAAGAGTTTGCTGCTCATGTATGCCTGAGACCTCCTACCTACGTAAGGACAGAATTACGTTTTAAAATAAAGTTTTTAAATTTCACATTTTTTTAGTCAGATGAATACGAGCTGAAGAATCCTACTGACTTGAGCACAATTCACAAGAAATTTAAATTGAATAAATATGTGTGCATTAATGAGATTGTGCATGATATAAGACATATTTGTTATTCGGCCAGTGAAAACTTTACGGTAAGTTCATCTACAGTTTCGGAACTATACAGGGTATTCTACAAAAAAATATTTGTTTATATTTGCGACAAAGATAGTTTTTTATTTTAGGATGGACAAACTTTAAAACAGTTGGCGCAGTTTCGTGAAAGATTTGAAGAATTGATATGTCATGCATTTCCACATATGGACTTCAAACATGTTAAAGGAGAACCAAACGAAATGATCGGACCGGTAGTTACGAAACCTGGAAGAAATAGAAAAGCAGCCGAAGGTGATGGCGATCATTAATTTTTTTTATAACGTACACAAATTAACGAGACACTTGTATGTTTTCAAAAAGAATTTTCCTTGCCGTACTATTTGTAAGTTTAAGTTTTTCTCTTTTTTTTATTGTCCACGTCTTAGGCGTTTTGCAGATTTGTTTTTAAAACAAATGAGTTTTGTTTAAACTTTGGATGCTATTTTTCCAAAATAATATTGAAATTATCTATAGCATATTAATATAAATACTATAAAGCGGTTGAATGAAAACCAAACGTATACTTGTATAAGAATCAAAATTTTCTTATAAGTTTTACTCCTAAATATTTTTGTTTAATTTTTGCAATGTAAAAGAAAATGATTTTGTATAATTGTTTAGCGTTAAATGTTATTTAATAAAATATTTTTGTGCATCTTTAACATTTATTGTTTTTTTTTTAAGGTTCATAAGAACTTCTAGTTTCGTTCAGATCCATATTACTAGCTTCGTTCAGTTTTTAGTTCTGTTTGTTTCTTTTCTGATCAGTTGAATTCTAACCAGTTCAGCTAAGTTTAATTTACTCCAGTTTCACTTTCAGTTTGTTCCAGTATATGCTTTGCTCAGTTCAATTTAATACCTTTTATTTCTTCTAACTCAGTTCTGTTACTTTCAGTTTTATGTTCAAGTCGGTTTGAATCAACTCAAACCGGTTAAGTACGCTCGGTACAGTTTATTTTAGTTTTGATTAATTTTTCAGGTTCACTTCCTGTCAGTTTCAATTTTCCCCCACTCATGGTCAGTTTTTAAGTATATCAGTTTAGATTTTCAAGAAGAAAAAGAATTGAAAGACTTTGTAGAATATTACAACCAGAGGTGTGATCTATACAGGGTGTTTCTAAATTGCATGGAGCAGATATAAAAACATTATTCTACAGCAAAACTCAATGGCGGCTATTCGGGTGAAGCAAGTGAAGCGCCGATTCACCCATTTTTTTTCAATAATTTCTAATATTTAATTACTTAATTAATTTCGTTTTTTAGTGTAAAATAGTAAAATCTTAAATAAAATTAGTCATGAGAGCAATGCCATTAGCATGAGACACTCAAAACACAAATCACAGACGTTCTACCTGCCCCTGTTATGGACCAACACGAACGCAAAGCATAAGGACACTCGTACTAAGCTTAACATTGAGTTGAAGCGATATGAAAATTCTAGGCGAACATTTCAACAAGAAAGATGCGTTGCCATGACAACAGACTTCCTACGCGGTCGTATGCAGTACAAACACCGGTGATATTGGCAGAGCCAGAAGCGTTTTAAAAAAAACAAACAGCGATTCACTATAACTATACCGGGTATACAGCTTTCAGATGCGGTGAATCGCATAGGTTGGTTATACTTTGCATTTTTCAGTTGTTACGTCATTTAAGATTATCCAAGGAAACTTGCAGTTAAAAAGAAACGAAACTGAATGTGAAATAATATTTAACGAAGCTTTGATAAACACACATATTAATCAAAGAAAGCAAGTTGGAGGTGCCTTGTCTGACGAACAAATATTCGAAAGTTATAAGCTGCTATTTTATGAAATCTTAGATACCATTTTGATGCAAATAGACACTAGATTTCAAGACATGGATAAATTATTATTCATTTTTCTTGCTGACGTTTCTAAGTTTGATGAATATTCTAAATTATTTCCAACGGAAAAACCTCATAATTTGAAATAAATATATTCCAGTTTATTTAGTACTACGGACATACAAAGACTGAAAAACGAATTAGACCTTATATATTCTGATCAGCAATATAGAAGCAAAAACCTCCAAAAAGTAATGCTTTTGTTGCACGACAATAAACAAATATTTAAAGAAGCTCATAAATTATTTTGTCTGATTCTTACCATACCATCAACAAGTTCGTCGGTAGAAAGAAGTTTCTCGCGCTTGAAAAGAATCAAATCATACTTGCGCAATTCAATGGCGCAGGAAAGACTTTCACATTTAGGAAGAATATCCATTGAAAAAGGACTCAACCATTTTATAATGATGTCATCAACAAGTTTGCTACATTGAAAGATCGAAGATTAGATCTCATCTACAAAAGGTTACATTTCTCATTGTTGTAGGTATTTTACTGATTTTGGGATGAAACAAGCACCTTTTATCTTGTTAAATTTTTGTTCATTTCTAAGATTTCAATGCAAAACGCTTAACCTGTTTCGAAACTCACGAGCCGCCACTGGCAAAAATAAGAAAACTTAGAGAAAACGTTTTTCAAAAATGCTTCTCTGCGGAGCTGCGCCGCCTTAAAGTTTTGCTGAATAAAACAATTTTTTCTAATAACTTCGCAACAGTTTGTACTGCAGTAACAGAATTTAGTATATGTACACTATTTATCAAGGCTTTTATCTGCATCTAATTTGTTAAAACTGTCTTTGTCCCAAAAGTACTTTTAAAGGAAGGAGGCCGCTCTTAATATTTTATACAAAAATGTATTGGATCTCTGATGGTGTTTTTCCAGAAGTCTGTCTGTTTACGAAAATAACTGAAGGGGTAACATTCTGTCCAAATAAGACAGGTTATGTAATGGCTGTATTAGATTTAAAAAAAATTGTAGGCAGAAGAGTTCTGTACACTAAATAGGCCCTCTACTTACCAAAACCACCTTTGAAACAAAATTAATTTCTACCAACTAAGTACAAATAAAGGTTTTGATAAGTAGTGCGGGCATACAAGATGTTGCTGCTGCAGTACAAACTGTTGCGAAGTTATTTAAAAAAAAAAGTCTTTTTTAGCAAAACTTTAAGACGGCGTAGTTTCACAAGGAAAGGATTTTGAAAAACATTTTATTTAGGTTTTTATCTTATTTCTTTACGTAGAATAAGGTCCTTATATTTGCTCCATGCAATTTAGAAACACCTTATAACAGAACATTTCAAAAAGTGAAACCAGTAGATCAATATTCAGCTTCTGAGGCAGTTATAATTGCACATTTTTTAAACAATTTGGAGATTTCTCCAGATCTGGTAAGTGCTGATAATGATGCATGCATATCACCACGCACACGCACAATCTTTTTGAGTAAAGTCAGATAGGTTCAACTCTATTTTCATCGGTCTGACTCAATACTTTTCAACTTGACTTTTAATCAGTACACATTCTTAACAAAGTTTACATCTCCTATTTTGGTTCTCATTAAGTCATAAATTGTTAAAAGGAAGTTTGGTTTGTTTTAACCAAGACTCGACACGACTTGTTCTTTTCGTTATCTAAATGTTGAAAAAAATTTGGCACTAGTGAGACAAGAAAATGTGTTAGTCCGCTATATTCACTTCTAACAATTCTATCTACCCAATTTTATTTGTATTGTAAACGGAAGATACTAACTATTATTTAGAAGATTTAGAAAAAATAAGCTTGACAAGTTAACAACTTCCGGCTGTTAGATTTGAGAGAACTGAGGAACCTTGTAAGATTTTTCCGAAATTAAGTGTAATATCCTTGCAAGTGCCAAAATACTGTGTTGGACTAGAGTTATATAGACATGTTTTTTGTTAAAGCTTCTAGAAGATTTTTCGAACGCCAGATTTGATAAAAGTGATCCTATAAAGGTCTAAAGACTCAGTGGAGGTACGGCAATGTAAGTGTTTACGTAGAGCATCTCTTCGGAGAATCTAGTAGCAAACACAATTACGCAAGTAATAAAGCCACAACACAATCTTTTAGATTAAGATCAAATATGTTTTATACAAAGTAAAGCATTTAGCTAAACGCTAATCTAGAGTAGGTGATACAAATCTGCGTGCCAAGTTAATCAAGAAATTGTACAGGCAGGTCAAAAATGAAAGTGGTAAGAGAAACTAATTTAGTGGATTTCGCATACTTAATACGAGTAAACAACCTAAGAAAACCTACAAGTGGGCCAATGAACGGACATACTTAGGTAAAAACGGGCAAAACAAAGACATAGATGAGAATTTGGGCAGGAAAAGGTTTTTCAAGACAGAATATGCATAATAAGAGGTTTCGGGCGACTTTGCAGAACACGTCTCTCCGATACGGTACAATTCCTACAATAAGAGATGGGTACAATTCGTGTGAAAAAATGGGACAGGCACGGATCTCTTCGGACGGAGAAAAAAACGAAGAAAGATGGACAGCAATAGGAAGTATTAGTTGAAAAAGACTATTGGTACGGGACATTTGTAAAAACCTGAAAGATTTTAGTTGGATGGTGAGACGTATGCTTCCCGGATTTTCTGTTCTTCATGATTATAATTCTTATTCCAAGTAACATCCAAATCCTTCATACAGAAACGCTTGATTCTAATTGTGAAGAATAGGAAATTTGCAAAACACATGTAAAGAATTCACTAAAAATTGATTTATTCTAACCTTTTAATGTACTTTAATGCATTTTCTTCTATAAGAAGTTACACCTTCGGCACAATTTTAACTTTTTTGCACAAAAAGGTAACGTTACGTCGATCGTCACGTGTTTTCGCTAATATTCTAAAATCAGTATGTTTTCAACGTAAATCCAAAAAGATAGGATCGATCTGGAGTAAATAATTTCAGCCCAAAATTCAACAAAGTGCTATTTAGGACCCGTTTCTTAATTCCAATCCAAATCTTAATCGAGATTAAATTGTTACAACAATCCAAGGTCATATTTAGCCGGGGGTTAGGGATTCAAATGCTCCCTTCCCAAAATTTAATTATTTTGGATTCAATCAACATGCAATAAAGTTTCTGCACAACTGTTTGATTTATGCTTCTAGCCATCCCATTCTGCTCTAGAAAATATGTACATATATGCTAATGCAGAATGCTATTTTTCAAAATGTATTAAGATATCAAGTTTTGTCACTTCCAGCTTTGTTTTTCAACTAGTATCGCAAACTTTACAAAGCACTCACACACCTGGCTTTTGTCTTCCATAGGATACTCAAACCTTTTCTTGAGAAATCATCTATAAAAGTGACAGAATAACGGTACTCACTTATTTCCTTTTGTCCTTCTGTAGTATGTAGTTTATGTTTCCAAAACCTACATGTTTCAAAAGTTGATGTTCCAAGAGTTTTTCTTGGTTCTTGCAATAGCAGCAATTTGCTTTAAATTTCCCAACTTATTTGCAGTTACTAACAGGATTCGTTTTGAAAAAGAAGGCTTCTGCAGCAATTCTCATTGAAACTTTAGTTTCCATTTTTCCAAGTGATTATTGTCGTATTCAAAACATCATAATTTTTTACTTAGTCGTTTGTATCTCTTCTGTTCTACCTTTTTAGTTTTTTGCATCAAATACGTTTTGCAGTAAGACAGTTTTAATGAAATAGAGAATACGATGGAATTTCTGCTCAATTCCCAATATTAAATACTTGTAGTTACTGTCTTGATCAATTTTTTAAAGAGTTTCTTCAAAACAATGTAAAGGAGTATGGTAGCAAAACTGTGCTAGGAAGAACTTTGCTTCTCGTGTGTTAATAATGACACGGTCTAATTTGGGAAGACATTGTTTATTCCTGTTAGCACTGGCATAAGTTTATTTGGTAAAATGCCAAGCAAGTAAGAAATAGTGGTTACTTTTTATCAATCTTGAAGGCCACCGTTTGATTTTTGACTATAGCACAAGCATTTTATTTACATGGCCTTCCATTAAGCTTCAGAAATCAATGTTTGCAGTAGCATTACCTTTTGACTACCACCAGACTAAAGATTTAAGCTACACCTTGGAATTTCTTGAACTAATATTTTTTCTTATGTAGTACTAACTAAAGAAGTTCAAATCTCTTAGAGTTATTAATTTTAAGTTATATTTCGTTTATGCTAATTATTGATTGTGATAAGATATGATTTACTTGCAGTTGCAGTTTGAAATATCCCTACATAGGAACTTTCAACCTGCAACAATTGAAGTTTTAGGTAACGAATACTGAGGTTTTACGACCTGATAGTTACGCATCTGATTATCAACCCAATAGTTGTAGGTTCGATTCCCAGCGAGATCCTGAGATTTTTCACGCGGAGAGAACCTGAGAAAGGATGCTATCTTCTGAGAGGGATGTAAAGCCGTTGATTTCGTGTGACTACAAAGAGTTGGACGTTAAAAATTCCTACCAGAGTTGGAAACGCTTGGGTTTGGCTAAATTCAAGTTGGCGACGAAATGACCATAGTATGTTAGTTGAAGCCACGAGTTCCAAGGGAGGAGCGGCGCGGCGATCTGATACCTTAGCCACAAAATAACAATAACCTTTACTTCGTTTATAATAATAAAACTCCTGGTTTTTTTTTATTTGTATAAATCCTTAAGATTCAAGTTCCCATTGATTTCTAGAAATGTTATTTATTTAATTTTGTTGCAAACGTTTCAGGCCAATTGTGGCCTTTTTTCAATGTTTTTAATAAAAGATATTTAAAACCTATTTTAATTGTAAGGAACGTAAAGATGAACCCTATCATATTAGATCTAATATTATTTTGGCCTGAAATGTGTGTAACAAAATTAAATAAAATAACATTTCAAAAAATGAATGGTTATTTTACTATGAGAACTTGAATCTTAAGGAATTTACTTTGTTTGTTTGTAAACATTTGATAGTTCCTTTGAACATACCTGCAAAAGCTGAATGTCGATTAAGAATTCCCTTTCAACTATCACAGAATCTAACTATCAATGTTTATTTAAACACCATATCGCATATAGCCTGAAGAACTCTTTGCTCTCACCACCGATATTTTATTGATGTTGTTCTGGAATTATACAGGTTTGAATTTGTCACTAGAAACTCGTATCGCCCTGTATGTAATTTAACAGATACATCAAACATCATTGCTGAATTTCAGTATGCATCAATATGAAGATAGGATATAATCAGTGGTGTGCTGGTAAATGTTTAACAACCGGCTCTTACAAAAAAAACGTCTACGCGACATACGTAATAGAAAGTAAGTAGAAACATATAAGTTTATTATAAATTTTACTGATATAAAAAAATATAACATTTATATTAAATGAAAATGAAATGAAATGAAAATATAGGTAATATATTGGTACATTGCAATTTACTGTAAATTCCATATAGCTAGTCTATTTTCGCAGATTCCTTTCGTAGATCTTTGTCGAACTTGTGTATCTGTAGCCAGCCTGTCATTGCAATTTAACCATGATTTTACAAATGGAGTTGTATCCCAATCCATTAACTCTTTTCCCAACAGATTTATTGTCATTAGATCTGATATGTGATCTACTGTTAAACTGTTTCTCACCTTCGTACATATTGTATTCATTAAACTGAAACCTCTTTCAGCTTCAACACTGCTAATTGCAACAGTACTAACGATCTTTTTGGCTTTTTGTGTAGTTGCAGGGACTGGATCATTCTTTGATTCTATGTTACTGTTAACAAAATCTCGAAAATCGTTTAAATCGATTGGATATTTTAAGATTTCACTTAAACAATTTAATTTTCTTTCAGCAGCTGTCCATGGTGCTGTTATTTCTCCATAAGGCCAAGTAGCTGGTTCTAATAAATCAAAATAATGAGAGATTTCCTTATTATTGTTTCTGTCCGATAAAAGACGTAAATTCATGTGCTGAATTATATTTTCCAGTAACATAGTCCTAGGCAGCACAATAAATGTGTTACTTCTATTAAACGGAATGTCTTTAAACTTCTCTAACTTAATCAAATCTTCAACTTGAGATTCGTGCTTTCCAATACCCATCTTTAAATTCTCCAATGCTCTTATGGTAAGTTTGATTAATCTTTGAGCTTTATGAATGTCAGTTGATCTTGATTGCAGGGCAGTCGAGAGTAATGAAAACTCATTAAAGCGAGGTCTTGCAAGAAATTAATATTAGCTAATCTCTTTGCCATACCAGAGTGAGAAGAATTACAAAAATGCATATATAATGCAGGATATGCGCGCCATACAGCAATAGTAACTCGTAAACTACATGCCGCCCATCTCGGTCCCAGTACTCGACCAATTTTAATAATTTCAATTTCTAGTTCTTTAGCTCGGTTTGATTTTTATTTGATTGGCGATAAACGGAGTAAATTTTATCCAGAAATATTTTAAAATGATTTACGTGTTTTATCTCAAATACTGAGACATCGAGTGATAATTGCAAGCGATGATTTAAACAGTGCCAAACGATTATTTTAGGAAAACTTTCTAACAACTTTGCAGCTACTCCGGACTTTCTTCCCAGCATGGTACTGGCGCCATCAGAACAAAATGCAATTAAGTTTGCTTTTAGATATTCATTATGAAAACCGCAGTCATTTAAAGTTGACAATAATGTATTGAAAATACACTCTGCTGTGGTTGACATCAGTTCTTTTAAGGCAACAAATAACATGACTGGTTCAGGAGCTGACTGAACTGCGCAATTCAGATAAATCACTAGAGTGCTTTTCCGTGAAACTGTACATGCCTCATCAATTATAATACAGACTTTGGCATTCTGCTTTATAATATTCTTAAATATATTCATTTTAATCTCTTTAGCAACAATTGCCTACATCTACGCCATTTTTTTTTGCAAGTCCGGGGCAGCCTCGACATCAGATAAAGGCCTATTACGTTTAATTAAACAGTAAACAGTATTGAAGATTTTGACGGTAGCTTCAATTTGTTTATTATTCACTTTATGTATTAAATTGGGCATTGCTTCGTTAGCTGATTCCCTTAATAAAACTTGAATTTTTCCATGTGCTTGAGAAAAATTGTGTTCCCTAATTTTCTATCTTAAAGAAGCTTGTCTACTGGTTTTATTATTGCCATTTGGAGTTACCGAATATGTATTCCATTCCTTGGATACATGAACATGCTTTTCTGATGTCACTCCTAAATGAAGAATAGTTGAACAATCCTTACATCCTAATTTACCTGCTTTTAGTTGCAGCCATTTATTTATATTGTTCTGTAAAGAAAGCTACTGTCTTTTCATTCCAGCAGTCTGGATAAGCAAGATTATTTATTTCATCCCTAAACGAACACAATGGTTCTTCAGCTTTTAATTAATAATTCTTGGTTGTTCAACAGCTTCTAAATTCGCTTCCGTTTCGTTCGTATTATCTGTTTTTTTATTTTTCGCCTTTAAAAAAGTTAATAAATCACCTTGTCTTTTCGACATTTTAATTCTTTGTGGTAGTTCTATCACAAACAACGACACACTTTAAAGTTCAATATCCGCTGTTAAGACTATAATTGCTATTGCACGTTGCACCACAAATTACAAAAGTAATTGCACTAATGCGCACACATTCCCTTGAAAGTTGGGACAAACTGAAATCATAACTGAAATTAAAGGCGCTGGCGTAGAAGGCTGAACGTTGATCCCACCCCTCAGACCAAGTTATGAGTCGGGGGTGCGCAAGGCACCACAAACTAGGTCAGGTACACTCGTCAGCCCTTTTATTATAATAGTAGGTATAGAATTATTGAAAATCTCATTAATAGACATTTTGTGTATTTTTAATTTTTAATAATGGTTGTTTAACAACCGGCTCGCAAAATTTCTGAAAATTTAACAACCAGCTCTGATGAGCCGGACCGAGCCGGCCCCAGCACACCACTGGATATAATTATGAGTTTTAGCACAAAGGTATATTTTTGAAATAATTAAGTGGTTTTTTGTTTTTTTTTTTGTAAACACGAGTATAAAAAACAACAGCAAATAAAAAAAATACAACAATAATCATAATCCATTATATTACGATTTCTGTTTTTGTTTTTCTTGTTCAATCTCGGCCTTTTCACGATGAAGTTATTCTTGCATATAAAGTGAATCAAGATTTTGCAAGCGTTATAAGTTATAACGCTTTGCCTAGCTTAATGGTATGTCGTTTTGCTGGAGAACAACCCATCTGCGTCAAAACTTTCGCCATTTTCTAAAATGTCTACTTACATTTTCTGCTATCATAATCAAATAAATTCGTAAGAATTATAGAACATAAAACACAATTGTAAATGTGCCCTAATTTCAGAGAAGATGAGAATTTAAACTATGAAAAACATTATTTTAATAATAAATTAAGAATTTTAGTATTTTGACAAATAAAAGAAATAAATTTAGATTATTACTGCAAACGTATTTTTGTGATTTGTTTTTTCCTGTCAAACACAGTATGTCAAAAGAACACCTTGGGTTTAATAACAAAACAAAAGTACAGAGCTAAAAGGAAAAACTATAAATACGAAAACTCCATAAATTTATTAATTTTTACAATATGCTTAAAATACATCAAAAATTGTTTACAACAATATATACATCATATTTATTTCTCTGAAGCTTTAAATAATAATAATCAAACAAAGAAACTAATTAATCTTGAATAACGACGGTAAGAGAGTTGATGTTGAAATATTGATTTTATTTACGATCAAAGAACAGCCATTACAATATTAGCTTAATTAAAATATAATAAAGAGGATGTTTCTTTGATAATTTAAAGCCTCAAATTTTAGCAAATCATTTCAACAAAAACACGCCTTGTTTTCTCCTTGTAATGCGTAATTATAATTATTATACTGGATACATTTCTGTTATTAACATACTTTAATGAAGAGCTTGATTCAATTTTTCATGTTTTCTTTCTTTAATATAAAATGGAAAACGAACTCAAGGTTTAGGATTCTCTTTTTATTTTTAAGATCGAATTTAGAATCACAAAGAAAACTTCCAGGATATGACGTACACGTATCGCCTTTTGAATCTTGCCCAATTTAACCAGCTTGTCTTGGGATCTTAAAAAAACTATAAATTGAATTTACATAATATAAGAAAGTAACTTTTAGTCTGCTAGAATTAAATTTGCGTGTTGTCCAAATTCTTCTCGTTTCTTCTTGTTTTGTCCATTTCATTAACATTAATTTCCTGCTTCTGCTGCATCTGCCGTTCTCTATCCGCTTCCCAAAGATAAGCATCTTTCTTTAAAGTAATGCATAGAAATACGCTTGCCAGTATTCCTAACAATACGAAAATTAATAAAATTCCAAATCCTATTATGAACGTTGTTGTATTGTCCGTTGTAGTATCATCAGTAGGTAAAACTGTTGAATTTGAGGTTAACGTCGGCACAGTTTCCATTTTCTTTTAATTCTTCCTTTTTTATTTGTGAACCTGGAAATTAAAAAATAATAAATTTTGTTTTATTTAAAAATTAAATTTTTTATTCTTTGAAATGGAACACGAAACTTCCATTACGTTCAAGAGACATGAAGTATAATAAAAAGAAAAATATTGCGCGCTAGAGAACTGAACGGACCGCATTTTTAACTTTAATCTTAATTACAGCTAAAAAAATCTTATCAACAAAAGTCTGCTGAATTAATTACTGTAAAAAAACTCCAACAAATTTCTTGTTTTTTGAAAAATAGTAATCAATCTCTTGAATGTCTAGAGATATTAATAGATATTCCCTTTTCCGTTACACACTTGATACCATTTGAGACTTTTTCACTTTTATCGTGTTCACAAAAATCCATGCAAGCCTCTAGAGATGTATAGTAACATATTTTCCCCAATATGTAAAGGTACGTAGTAGCCTTTTTTATGTTCACGATTCCCTCTTATCTTAAAATACATGCTAGATTCAAACGAGATTTAAAGCTGCGTGGGTTAGGACAGATTGGAATTGAATATAAAAACAACCCTCGCTTTTTTACAAGAATGTCGTGGTTGGTTCAAAACGCGACAAATTGGATTTACTACATAAAGTAAATTTAAGTAACTCATACTTCAATTAGATACTATTCAATATTAATAATCACAAAGTAAAAATAACTTTAGAGAGAAAAATATTTTTAATTTTTTGTATATAGACAGAGAATTCTCGTTTTGTTCATGGTATAGCTAAATAAAACATCGGGAAAATAACAAAAAACTTCTTAAGACATCCTGAACTTGAATGTTGAAAGTGGAAAATATAAAAACAGATTTTACTAATGAGCGTTTAAAGGAGATAGAAAAAGAAAAATAATAAGACGTGATTAAAGGTGAAAGAAATCTTAAAACTCTTTTCACCCTCCCGTTCTGACTCGTTTAGTAAAATTGCTCCTTATACAGTGTGTCCCACGATAGATGAAACAGATCAATAGTCGCCTCATTTTTAAACTTACATAACGGTGATTCAAAAGATCAGGATAAAGCTTCAGATATCATTCTAAGCAAAGAAAGTTCCTATGAATATAGATCCTTCGGAACTCGGTATTCGAGATACAGAATATCGAAAAACATAGTTTTTGGATTATTTGCTCAATTCAATTTTGGAAAAATGCCCAAGGGAAGCTCTTTCTAATACCAGTTGAAGATCAGCAGTTATAACAGTCATATTAATAGTAATCAAAGTTATGCTAAACACTTAATAATATGAACATATTTACAAAAAACTAGAAAAAACAAAGAAACATGGTGCCCAGACTTTGTTGTAATCTGTCTGTAATGTTTTCCAATGAGTATTTTTTAACATAAAAAAAATTCTATTAGGGATAGGACGACAGCTGTACTACCGATAGTCCTCACTAAAGCTTAGATCTAGTTGCACTATACACAATTAAAAGTTTCTTTATCGTAACACTTTAGACTATACAATTATACATGTTTGATCAACTTATCCATACACTTTGAAACAGATTGCTAAAGGTTCTATTTTTTTGTCAGATGCAGTGAAAACCACAAAGTTACACACATCGTCATTTCCATCAGTTTAAAATGTTTGGATTTCTTACAAAATACCCTGTATAAGATCAATTTTTAGATTCATTTGCCATTGATCATCAAAAAGTAAATGAGTAGCAGTGGTACTGATAACCAATGGACATAAAACAAAAATGTCAACCAATTTTGACACATTGGTATTTAGAATTGTTTTTAGGGTGTCAAAAGCAATCTGTGATATTCAGTTTACCTAGCTGCCTTCAAAATTTTTCTAGAAACAGTACAGTTTTTTTCAGTTTTAGATTGGATATTTTGTGGTTAATTGTTCAAGGTAGAAAGCGTTTTCGCAAAAGATTACGATTAGGACTTTGAAGATTGTTAAATTAGATTTTTTTAAATATACATCGACAAAGCATAAAAGAATGCTCATATCTCCTATTCTCATCTAGATACGATCTTTTGTTTTGTTTTGTTTTGACATAAATAGAAATTACGTCTACTGAAGAACGTTTATGAGAGCTAGCTAATCCAACTACGTCTCGTCAATGCAATGCAATGCATTATGATTTCTATAAAAAGAGCCTTTTGGATTCATTTGATTTTTCAGTTTTTCTCCAACAGGGAGCGTTTCTTACCGGGAAAAAGATACTTTACAACTTGAACACGGTTCGGGTCGTCTCTCGCCCAATTGATAGTAATGATAAACTTTTGTCAAATAAAAGGTATAATTCACTTTAGCCCTACATTGAAAAGAAAACCGGAAGATTTAAACTGCAATAAAATAATTTACAGGAAATATTTAAGTTAAATCTTGAGACATTGCGTTTTCGAATACTTTTGGTTTGTTCATATTCGATTTTAAAAGACTGTTTGTGATTCGTTATATTTATTGTTTTGAAGAACAACACATGATCTTCCAATGTAAACAAATTTAGTAATTATTAATTTATAATTAGATCTTTCCTCAACGAGAATTCATCGAAGAACGGTGGCTCTGGATATCACTCGACCATTGATTGGTGACAAATTAACTGCATAAAATAAAAGATGAAACTAAAAAA
>VTPC01091087.1:24412-43191 GCA_011009095.1 Ignelater luminosus | reverse complement strand
AACAAATTGCAGAACATATTTTTTTATTTTGTAATTATTTTTCTTTATTTTTAGCTACTGACATCGAAAAGAATGTGTTCTTTAACACTTTATTTAGATTAGTTGCATTCCTTCACATTAATTCTTTTATTAGGCAACCATCATAACAACGATGCAATGTGTGTAACATGACGAACATTCTAATACATATCCTGTTTTTCAAAAGGCGGCAACTGCAACCGCAAGATTAATTTCACGGCCCACTAGACTCGGGAACTTTTATAAACACTTTGTATAAGTTGTTTTGTTTATCTTTTTTGACTTGTTTGACAAAAATACATGATTAATTTTTATAGTAAAATAAGGTGTGGATTACAAAAAATGACAGAATTAGTTATTTTTGGTGTGAGATAATAAAGTTTTTTAAAGAGATGTCTACCCCACCCTAAACTCCTATCTCCAGCAGGATCATCGACCACAGATCTTCCAGACTGGTACACACATTACAATAGAAGCACCAAATGTTTTAGCTTTGTAATTTGAAACGAAACTTACTATTATGTGCGTTTCCTGATTCGTGCTTATTAGTGAGAGATCGGCTAGGTTTTCGATGCAATTTCTATAACAGACCTGATGACCGTTTAGAGAAAAGAATCAGCTCGCTTTTTTCCAGATTGAGGAATACCTCTATATCTGTATACTTAATCTCATTTTCATTTTGCTACTCTCTTGCAAAATTTTTATTGCAAGTTTAGGGAATGCTAAATAATTAGATACTTAAGATGTTTTTGAATACTTTAAATTTATCAAGACAGTAGCAAATAAACTGGCTATCAATTAAAATGGTCCATTTTTACTTTGTGAAGAAATGCCTAAAATTTTCTAAAATGGATTTTAAAAGTTTTATTTAAGAAATACTCTATACAGCCAGTAACAAAATTTAATTTAACTTAACCATAAACTTAAAATTTTAACTTTTTAAAGTTTGTTTTTTTTTGTTTTGAAACTCCTTTGACAAAGAACAACCGCTTTCAAAAACAACATGTTTGTTTTCTCAAAAAACATTGTTAACTTCAAACCGATGCTTATAAATGTAAAATAATGTATATTCACAAGATTATTTTAAACAACTGTCTTGTCAGTGTACCGAATTAATTGTGATATATTAAAGTGGATTTATGCAAACGTAGTAGTTACGTAGACGTGAAGTGACTTACCTGAACATAAAGCAGCAGTAGATATTGATTGCAAGGAAGTAGTTTATAATCGTATAACTTGATCTTAACATCTAATTGACATTAAATGTGAACATGGTTAAATTAATGTTCATCTTCCAACTTTCTACTTAAAACACAAAGAAAACATAAATATTCAACACCCAATCAGGTTTACAAAATCTCATATAAAGTTGCCTATTTGTCTGTTTGTCATTTCTACTACAAACTCACATTAGATAATTTGCAGTAATATGCAACATTATTTTGAAAATGCTAAGCATGCGTACTACCTTTAAATAGCTCCCCGTTTCTATGACCTAACTGGTTTTAAAAGCAAAGAGATATTGTAACTTCACCTTGATCTTTATTACCTTACTTATTAGGGAGTTGTCGCAAACCGCGTTTTATAATACGGTAACGTTATCGCTATTGTAACAACCAATCAGATGCAATAACTCCTCTTTGTTATTTTCATTTGCAAAGAAAAGACTTACTTCCGAGCCTTTAAAAATCGCAAGCTCGGGAAATCTTACATCCCTTCTTCCATTCTTGTCAGGGCTGTTCATCAGATAATGATTTCTTTAATACAGAATATTGCTTAGATGCTCTTAAGAATTATCCTTTACACCAACGCCTTACCCGTTACTAAGGCTATTAACTTGCTAATTTGGAGCAGTCTATTTTATTAAATTACATTTTAAAAAGGACTGTACGTAGTATGTTACGAGAATATTTTCACAACTGCTATATCTACAGATCATAATCTGCTCAGCTGCTGTTTTCTTTTGTTTAAATTAATGAAAATACTCTAAATTATCGTGTTCGAGATAAAACGTCTTTTATTAAACAACTGAAAATAAATATAAATGGGAAGGCTGCTTTATTTCATTAGAACTCTCGAGATTAATTTTTCTGAAGCGTAAAAAAATAAAATAACCGAAATACGCCCGAGCAAGGTAATGATTTCTGGAATTACATTTAAACTTAACATACATGTATCAATAAGATGTTATTATAGAAATTAATAATTAATCCCATTTTTAAGATTTTAGTTTAATTCAAAATGTTTTAAGCTGTCATAATTTTTTTTAGAGAACCTGCTTAATGTTCTTTATAAAACCATTAATAGGTACACATATTCTGTAATGTGATTTTGATATCCAAATAAAGGTGAGACGCTTCCGCTTACTTACAACCATTTTTGTATCGATTTTAAAACAAAAGTTTGTAGTAGAGAGTAATGAGATGACACTTTATGTAGTTTTATGTTACACATTACCGTGTACTACTATAACAAGTACTAAACGAAAACAACTTCAAAAAAATCAGTTCGTACAATGTTACAAAACAAACACATTAATTCTACTCTTGCTTTTCTTAAAAAAGTTCTAATAGTAATTTGTTTCTGTTTCCGTTTAAGGCGATCCGAATAACAGAAATGTGCTTATAATGGGGATCTCTACTTTGGTCATCATCTCAAGATTTTATTGGACTTTGGAAAGCTTAAACTCAACTCCCCTTCAATAGTTAATCCGAATAGCGAAGGAAATGTCAACTAAGGGCTTTAGAGATATTGACGAAGGCTAAATCTATCGTGATAAAACTTCTGGTGTGTAAGTATGTGGAGATGACAGACATGGAATTATTATTAACTAAAATCCGATACAATTTTGTTAAAAGCATATTTCGAGCCTTTCCACAATAATAACTACGTCTCCAGCCTGTCGTTTCTCTTGATATAAGAAGATGAATTACATAAGTTGACGTTAATACTTTCCCTTCTGGTTATACATATATCTGGTACTGACTGTACATTTCATGCTACATTTCGCAATACTATAACAAGTTCATAACAACGAAGATGAAATGTTTATCAGTAACTCTAACTTGGGCAAACAGTTTTGACACTTCCGAGAGGGTTCGTTATCGTGATGTCCTTAATTTGAATGCAGCGCAGTCAGGCATATTGTGATTATTTTCATTCAAAACAGTGACACAAGAGTTGTAAATTCTATTGATTATGATAAAAACTGTGTAAATGAAATCCCAGAATAGCTTTGTATATCATGTTTAATGCATTTGATAAAATCAAGAAAACAAATAACATTCCTTACAATACAAGCCTCAAAAGGAAAAACAAGCCTGAAACATTTGTTCAGGTTTTTTTTTAATTATGTTTAAACAGTAACTGTTTGTTTAACAAAATATAATTATAAGTCAAAGGTAAAAAGTATGGTAGAACAAAAGTTAAGGAAATATTGTTTTAATTCAAAATGTGTATATCACAATTTATTCAAGTCACCCACGCATTTCTACCCTTTTTCAGTGTTTAATTAACTTTACAATATTCATCAAATGTAAGGCAGACTTAAATTTAAAAAACTATATTTATGCTTTTATGTGCACACATTTTTTAGATAATGATAACCACCTCTTCACGGTATTTTTACTTTAAATAATAACACAATTAGTCATTTGTAACTTCACTAAATCGAGATTAAACAAGCATCAAGTTGCTTTTTTTAACTAAAATAAAATCAAAGAGTTTTTTCTTTAAAATGCAAACATTGAATAATTTGAAGATCACTAGACATAGAATAATTAAAAATGACTAGTTACAGTTGGCGGCCTTCGGTCGTGGGAGAATTTGTCTAAGAATCTGTTACATGCAGATTGTGACATACAGTTAAATCTTCAATACATAACGTTCTGCTAGATCTAGCATGTTTGGTTCATAACAAATCTCAGCTCCCCATAAATATTGTATTATAAGAACCACATTATTACATTTTCTTTCCGTGGTTCGTAAGCGACTGTAGTAGTCAGTACTTATTATTTCTTGGAATATAAAGACTTTATTATGCTGAACTCGAGACTCTCTAATACTAAACCCATTTGAAGTTGTTAGTAATTAACTTATTTCAGTTTTCTGAAAATGTAAAAGTGAAACACCCGTAGTAAAGTTTGCCCTTAGATGAATTTATATAGTTATTTAGAGAAAGTGTTGCAAGTTCAAGATTATGGCGTGCATATTAGATAATTAGACGACACAACACAGCTTTTGACCACAAAATCGAGACAGCAGTACAGTATGAACAACTAACCACAAAGACTAAAATAACTCAACCAAAACCAAAACTTGTATGTTCTGGATTTTCTTGCAGGTGAACTGGAACACTCAGTTTGTCTTCGGTCTCTTTTAGTTACTTATTCCTGCAAATACATGGTACACAAACTATCCATTCTTCCAATTCATGATCACTCGTTTGTTGTGCTGAAAACATGTTCCACATAATCAAAACCCGTTTGTCTATGATATGATGTTGCAATAAATAGATCCCCTAAATTAGACCTACTGAAATTTGACTCGTGACTTTTCCAACCTCTTTACTGAATTTCTGGTAAAACATACTGTTCTAAAGTTTCACCAACGCCGTCGCCGCTCGTTGCGAAAGGTAACATATATTGTTCATAAAACAGCTTATTTAACCTTCCTGAGTCTTTCTACCGTTAAGTGTAAGACTATGGAGGTTCAGTTGGTTTTCTCGAGTTAAACTTTTCCCTACATATTTCTATTTTTCCTTTAGACTCCTACTTCAAGCACTTTCCTGAGTAGGATGTCTTCTAACATTCTGTACAAATATCCCAACTACCCTAATTGTCTTTGTTCTATGTTTAGTTTTTGGGTTTCATTCCTAGTTAGGTTCCAAACGTTTTATTTCTAATCCTGTCTCTTCTCGTTTTTCCATCTATCTTTTGTAGGAATCTCCTTACCATTGCGTTTGATCAACTTTTGTTTCATTCGCCTACTTCTGACTTTGCTGACCTTCCGTTTTTCTTAGAATATTGATTTTATCGTGTTGAATATTTGTTGCACTTTTTCTATTCCGTCGCTTACCTTTTTGTATGATTTTCTGTTATTTCTATTATCGCTCTCAGGTATTTAAGCTACTTTACTTACTTGCTGCGTTTCTTCTCCTTCTACGTTGATTCTGTGCGCGTTAGTTGTTGCTGTTATTATCTTCATGTTTATTTTCTTCAGTTCTTTGTTTATTATATTCAAGTTTTGCTGTATTAGGTCTTCCTCCGTTCCTTCCATTACTACCATGTCATTCGCGAACATTAATTCTGACATTTTAATTTGTTCCGTTTTCCTATTACCACCTTTCACTTTTTAATCCTTTCTTTTGTCTTTTTATGGCATCGTCTAACATCAAAAAGAACTGCAGCAAACTCATTAAACAACCTTGTTCTAGTCCTACGTATGTATTATATTGATTTCGGACATTTCCAGCTGTTCTCTCTTCTGTTCTTGTAAAACATAAAAGCATTTCTTTGTCTTTGTTTGTTGCTTTTTCTAAAATGTTTTTGTAGTTTTTCTTATCTGTTTTCGATGAGCGTCGCCAATATCTTTGCTAGTATAAAAGTGTTATGCCTCTGTAATTCTTGCAATCTCTTAACTCCCTTATTTCATTTTTTAGATATTTCCTTCGTGGCAGGTACATTGTTGAGTAGTTTTCTTAATTCTTCTTTTGACTTGTCAACCATAAGTTTTCCTGGAACTTTTCTTTTTCATTTTTTCTGATTGCTTTGTCTAATTCTTAATCCGTTGTTTCTTCTATTTCTTGACAATCATTTACCATGTTCATCTCTAGCGTTTGTTCTTGAAATACTTCTTCGTCCTAATTTTTCGTTAATTCTTGGAAGTGTTGATGCCATCTTTCCATTATCTCGTCTCATTTTTGTCTTTGACATTCTTCATTTTATGCCATTTCTTTTGTCTTAATTGTTTTATTGTTCTATAAAATAGTTTTTGATTATTTTGGAAATTTTCTTCCATTTTTATGTCCAAGATTTGTCTTGCTTCTTGACTTTCACTAGGTCCTTTACTGCTGTTCTTATTTTTTCTAAGATACTTAGTCGTCATGTTTTCTTTTTGAAAATACTTTTGCCAGTTGCTTTTTTTCTCACATTTCTTTTTATGTAGGTTTTATTTGCTGCTTCGATTATGTTTATTGTAGTTTTTTCCATTTCTTTTGTTTTTTTTTTGGAGGTAGTTCTTGATATTCTTTTCTGTGTCCACCTTCATTCAATTTGTAACTTTGGATTTTCTTTTTTATTATTTCTCTTCTACTTTCCGACTCTTCGCTTTTATCTGCTTTTATTTCCATTGCGATTAAATAATCTTCGTTAATCTATTTATCTTAACACCTTTGACGTGCTTCTTTTTCCCCGTTTGTTAGAAAGTAATCTTTCTACTTCCCATGTGTTCTAAAATTTGTGTATGTCGTTGTGTTTAAACCTTGTGTTTGTGATAATAAAATGATCTTTTGGCAGAAGTCCATTGTCCTTTTCCCTTGCTGCACTGTACGTTTTACGGCTTCATTGTTCCCCGCTCTACCACTTAGATCTCCCATTCTATTGATTCTTATCTTATCTTATGTTGAAAGTATTCTCTCATTCACATATTTTTCTTCCTTAAGATTATTCCAGCTTTTCCCTTGGTTTTTTTATTAATTTACGTCTAAAATAACCTTTGTTTAATTTTGTACAGCCTTTCTCTCCAAATAATCTAACCCATATTTTTCCATATTGGTTCTTTTTTTTTCTTTTATACTTTTCGCGTTCTTTTATTTTATTTTGTTTGTATTTTCTTTTTCCTCTTTATTTCTTAATTTTCCTTACCCTTTGTTTCATGCCCCTTTTTATTTCTTTGTTCATCTTTCAGTTTTTTGCGTTAGTCGTAGTTATACTTTATTAATTACTTTTTACCTAATTTGTGATTGTTCCCAGAATCTCTCGTAATTTTCTTACTGATTAATACTTACTTTCCTGAAAGTCTACCAACGCGGCTCTATAGAATAGCTCCTTTTGGTGTGGAATACAAATCAGCGGAATTAATAGTATCTTCTGATTTCTGGTGGATCATTAGGTGGGAGGAGTCTATTGATTAATAGCTTGTGGTGGGCCAAAACGGCTTATATTAATAAACATTTAAACATCCAGACAGAATTGTAAATTTTTACTTCGAAACTACATCAAAAATTGCAATGCAACAACTGCAACCACAACTTGTAACCTGAAATAAATTTTAAGTAATTTTTTAATAAAACCCCCAAGAATTAATTTTAGTTTACCTATGCTTTTCAACATTCAAAATGTTTTGCCTCTGAAAAATAATGAAAAACTTAATGACAAATTGAAACTTGAAACATCCAAAGAAGGAAAACATCAACTTTTAAGAGCATATTAAAAAACGGCTTTATCCCATCAGAGAAAGGATATATCATCGATGTGTAATCTTTAATGATGTCAAATTGGCCTGAGAGCGAAAACGGCAAAAATAACAAATGCAAAGAAGTGATATTTGAGAAAGTAGATATGCGTATATGAAAATAAGAAGTGTAATTTATGTATATGACGGCGTCGACTGTGTTTTTCGCATTTTCAATGACTACAGCAATATATGAAGCTTTATAAAGTTTACAAGCACCTCTTGTCTATTACTCTCATTCAAGTAATCTCCGCAAGAACCGTTCGTGAAATTGGTGCTTATAAAAATAACACCGTGCTTCACTTTATCTAATGAAAACTTTGAGACTTTTTTTCTAGTGGAATCTAAGTATATGCGAAATAGCGTTAAAGCGGAAAATTACTGTATTATAAGAATAACTTTAAAGATGAGAACTTTTTTGTCAAGTCAATCGCTCTGTTAAATCGTCATTAAGGCATTATTTTTATTTTTTTAAGAATGCCCTTCATGAAACAAAAAACAAAGCCCTAAGATCGTCTTATTTTAAAATTTTTTTTATCAAAGATTAGATGTAAAATTACTTTTATATTGATATCGAAACATTCTGTTTATTTCAGTTCAGCTGTGAACATCAACAGGTAAGCCTTGGTTTAATGTTCAAAAATCCAGTCTTTTTTACCATTAAAGTAGCTCTATTTATACAGCCCAAGAAATTGAGTTTAAGAAACCGTAGGAGCTTTAAACAAAATTAGCTTTTGAGAAAATTACCCCAGTCTCCTCTTTATCCTCCTGGCATATAATTGCAGAATAGAAATCCAATGAAAACCACAAAACCAAAAATTTCTCAAAGGATTTCAGAAATTTACTGAAATGCCGTATTAGTATTAATGCCCTTTCTTCCAAACCTAAAGGGAGTTGTTAAGTCCGTTCACTCTGGTAGCTTTCTAAAGAGGTTCGTTTCTCCCCTGTAACGTTTCTGAAATTTAATTTTGGAATTAGGAAGCTTTTAAAGACTAAGAAGCGTCTTCCTATACTACGTTTCCCTTTAATAAATTTGTTGGTGAAGTGAATTGCTAAAGGCCATTAAAAAATTCCTTTTTCTGGGAATTAAAGTATTAAAAGTTCTTCTCATTAAAAAATCTTTAAAACTGGGATATATTTTAATAAAAATTAAATTATTTTGCATTCTTTTACTTTTTGTCTTGCAATTATTTAATTAAAAAACACTCAAACTTTAAAAAGTTTTGTGTTGATCGATTAAACGGTGTTAAATGCTTTTAGAAATTATCGCGTTGTTCAAAAGTAATTTATCATTGTCGATGGTGAAAGCTTCACTTACAGGACGAGAACCATACATTTAACTTAACCTAAACTTGAAAAACTTAATGGAAAAAAAAGATATATTTACGCAGTGTTTCAAAACCTACACTTGTATTTTTTTTCTACTTCTCACAGGAAACAATGAAACTTTATATTTACATTTCATTCTTCAAACTTTCAAAGTTCCTTTTTATTAAGAAGTCGAGATTAAATAATTAAAAAGTTACATTGAAGAATCCTGCCAAGAATAAGGACTTTTAATAAGTTTTTACGAATAAAAGTTTTTATTAAAAATCTCTAGACTTTCGAGTTACTCAGAAATAATTTCTACAACTTGTTTAATAAAATTTTGTTTTCAAGTTTTTCTTTTGTTTTACGGTATGACTGACAAAACACAAATTTGTAAACAAAAGTTATTTGTGTCAATCACACCCGCATATTGCCTTTTTTTTATTTTCCCCGTCACAGTTCTCTACTTGCATTCATAAATAACAATATTATTGGTAAATGTTTCATTAATCTTGTTTGTATATCTATAATCCATTTTTTTTAAATATAGAAGAAACAGTGTAGCAAATTAAAAACAATAAACAAATTAATAAAAATATATTTAAATAAAATATGTTACCTTCAATTAAAGTTCACTACTTATTTATTACTTTACGCACATCTTTCTACAAATTTTTTGTAAATGCGATCTATTTACTTTTAGCGTACGCGAAATACAAAATGAAACCGTGCGTTAAAACGTCGTTTACGAAGGAAAGTCGAAACGCAACTACAAGAAACGTGGAAAGTTTGAAAATGAAGCTAAATATACAGCGTTTGCGCTCGTAAAAGCATCTAATGTTCAATAAAAGGGATAAATACCGAAATTTAGAATTTAAGTAACTTATTTTGCAAATACCTGTCTACCATTAGCATTTTTACGGGTGAATAAATTCAATTATGTCGGGCATTAGCGTTAAAATTACATTCTGGATATTTCTCCCTGCATTTCGATCATAAAATAAGGCGATTTGTAAACTAAGCAGCTAAAATGTGTTCATTTACAAAATTACTTTATTCTAGCGAATGTTTGTTTGAATCATTACTATTTTATGAAAGTTGCTAAGATTATCGATACTATTTCACTATATTGTTTCTATTTTTAATTAAAAATTAAAAAGTATCTGTTACAAAAGTATAAATCTAAAAATCCAAAAATGTTATTGCTATAAAAACTTACAAATGTGCCTTGTTTTAGGTACACTCTCCTTCAATTAAAGCAGACACCAAAAACTCACAAAGAGATACTGGAAATAATACTAATGTGTATTTTTAATTCAAGTCATTAAATATACAATAAAAACATAGATGAATGCAAAAATTCAATACAAATTAGTTGCTATCGTTATCTGCAATGTTATTGATAAGACGAACAATCGAGTAATAATACTTTGTTACACTATTTCGTTCCAAAAAAGTAACATTAATGTCACAGTTTTATGGCATTGCCTTATATTTGTACATATTATAAAATGATAAAGCTGACCGACAAATCAAATAAGATTAAGGAAGTCTTCATTAGGTTTGCCATACGTACAAGATCCACCTGAACAGTTCAGAATTACATGCCGCATAAGTTATAAAATTTTCAAATAGACCGACTGCAGGTATGATCTTACAATGCATGGTGTAATAAACCTGGATGGTAGTCAACACTTATCCAACTACATAAGATAATGGATTGGCATCAAATGAATTAATAGAAATCTCTCGAAATATCCTAATCACTTTTTTAACTTATTTCTACACTTTATATAATCATCAATTCATCATAAACAAAGTGTTTATAAAAGTTCCTGGGTCCGGTTGGCTATGTTGATTTATTTCAATAACTAATACGTATTTGTTTTCTGTCATTTGTCAATTGCAAATATATCATTGACTTGCATTTAGCAGTTTAGTTAATCTTGTGCTGAAATTTGTTGTATTGTTCCACATTTTTTCTCTCTAATTGCGCTTATTGTACGAAAAAGTCTTTTTCAAGATTAAAGTTGTTCTTGTGCCGTGTCTGCGTAATCATAGTAAGACTCTTACATACTGTAAACATTAAAAAATATTAATGAAATTTATTTTCAGCAGTATTGTAAACAATGGTCTATACAGTTCAACAAGACACGTTTATCGTTATGTCTTATTACCGGAATGGTGTAGTTAAGGAGGGAAATTGAACATATTCTATTTAAGCTTGCAAAGATGAATTTAGAAATCCGATTTCCTGATGTTAATGGTCCAGATAACGCTTTAGTTACTCACATTAAAGATGTAGTTAGTCGTTTTGCTAGAACGGGATCTGTGGAGAAGGGTACAGTGGACCTAGCGTAAGCTTGCGGGTGAACCTCCGATGCGCACTGGCAAATCCTTCAGAAGGGTGGGGAGAGTTCACTTTTAAGCCGACTTTCCAGGCAGTAACTTGTGTACATTCGAAAAAAAAGTATCATTACAATTTTTTTCTATACCTCACAGTAAGTTTACTATTCATTTCGACTTATCTCTAGTAATTGCTACTATTTCTATTATTAGTTATATTTTTAATATTATTGGTTTGTTATTATATTTATTATAGTATTGATTATTTATCGAATTAATTTATAAATTCTATTTAAAATTCGGGATTCAGCATTGAAGTTTCTCGTCTTATTAGTATTGTATCTTTATAAATGACATATTTCGATATTTTCATTTAATTAATTATATATTAATTTAATTTAAATCGAAAGTTTAGAATAAAATTTTGAGTGGTCAGTGTCATGAAATCATAAGTGTGGTTTTAAAGTTCATGAAGGAAGAAGCAGAAGCTGGTGCACCTATTATAGCATTACAAAAAGTTCAAAAACGTTTTGCTCGGGCTACGGGTATTTCCTTACGATGAGTACAATCGACACAACAAGAAGCTGCCAAATTTTCCAAGGACAAGGGTTCTATGTTTACAACACCAACTAAGAAAAGAAAGAAGGTCCATACTAAAACAAACCTTGATGTCGCTGACCGAGATATTTAGAGAAGATTAATTACTAATTTATACGTTACAGAGAAAAAAGTTCCTACGGTTCGCAACATTTTGAAACAGTTTCAGGAAACAGTGGATTACACGGGGAGTGAAGACAGTTTACGCAAAGAAATTCACAATATAGGATTTCGCTGGCGAAAAACCAAGACAAATAGAAAAATCCTAATGGAAAAACACGAAATTCGACATCAAAGACTGAATTTTTTAAGGAATATGAAGAGATACAGAGAAGAAGGACGCCTAGTCGTATATATGGATGAAACGTACATACATTCATCTCACACATATAACCTGGCATGGAGTGATGATAGCAATGAAGGATTGAGAAAACCCATTTCGAAAGGTCAAAGGCTAATAATTGTGCATGCCGGCAGCGAAAATGGATTTATCAAAAGAGCAGAATTGATGTTCAAATCTTCAAGTACCACGGGCGATTATCACCACGAAATGAATTTTTCAAATTATAAAAAATGGCTTCAGAAGAAACTTATACCAAATTTACCACCTCGAAGCGTCTTAGTGATGGACAATGCCCCATATCATAATGTAGTGGCGGAAAAATGCCCGACAAGTGCAAGCAGAAAAGAAGATGTGAGAAGCTGGCTAAGAATTAAAAATATATCTTTTAGTGACAATATGGAATTATACAACTTGATTCAAATGTATAAGCCTCGTAACAAAACACGAAATCGACAAAATCCTTTTAGAAAATGGTCATAATGTTTTAAGATTACCACCTTATCACCCGGATTTGAACCTGATAAAGCTTGTATGGGCGTCTTTAAAACAGTATGTAAGAGAACGAAATGTCAATTTTAATTTCTAGGAGGTTGAGAAATTTTGTCGTGAATTTTTTGAACAATTTTCTGCCGAAGAATGGAAATCGAGGTGTGAACACAGTAGAAAATACGAATTGGAATACATGAAAAAAGAACCTGCATTAGATTTAGTAGCTGATAGTTTAATTATAAATTTTGGCGAAGATAGTGATTTAGAAACTGAGTGGGAAAGTGAAAATTCAGATTCAGACGATAATTTATCTGGCATAGAACATTTAGACCAACTGTAAGTACCGAAATTTTCTCTGTTTTTCTCGAGTTGTTCAATTATTTCATCTATTATTGATTATTATTATTTCTTATTGTTTATTATAATTAACACAAAAATTAATTTTAATTATTAAATATTTTTTCAGTTTACTACAATAGCAATTGCAAATCATTTTCTATTTGAAAGGTTTTAAAAATGTGTTTAGTTAGGATTTCTATTTTATAAAAAGGTTTAGGTAAATTTTACAACTTGAATGACAAAAAGGGTATTATAAATCTTTGCACAAATGTCAATCGTCTTTTTAAAAATGTTTGAAAGGAAAGGAAATGTACATTTATGGTTTTTTCCCGAATTACAAGACATCTGGTCAACAACTTTTCATAAGCTACAGAGAATTTCTATGGCAAGAGTGTTATTTGAGTTATTTAATTATTGCGGTACGTTAGAGTAATTGTGTTGTTTTTAAAATTAATGTCGGAACTATTTAATACTACTTATTTAATTTTTATTTTATTTATTTAAATATTTTAAAATTTAATTCATACTATATTTTTAATTTACATAAATATTTTTTGATATGCAAATATATACTAGTCATCCAAAAGTTTGTATTAATAAAATTTCCCAATATCCATTACGGTTTTTCGTACAAAAGGTCACTACGAGCTCTAGAGTTAAATTTTATTTTAAACTACGATTTCATCCTCTTTATATTTTAGATGCAACTTTTGTCACTTAATGTACAAATGCTCTGACGCGTAAGCGGTGCCTCTCTCGTTCATCTCCTATCTGTGTTCCTCTTCTGCGCAGGGTGACCCGCAAGCTTACACTAGGTCCACTGTACATCTCTAGGAAGACCTGCTGTGAGTGCTGAAGCTGCCGAGGAAGTGAGACAAGTAATCGAAGAAAATCCACAAACTTCACTTCTAACAATTTCACTTCAAACGAATTTCCCTTTAAGTACATCTCAGAAAATTGTTAAAAAGCAACTGAAGTTATATCCTTACAAAATAACGACTGTGCAAGAACTGGTAGTCGAAAAGAATATTCTACATGGTTTGAAAACAATATGAACGACGATTTGTTGGATTTGTCTTTTTACTATTTTTGAATAAATAAATAATATGTTAAAAAATCCTTATTTTTTAATTATTGCTCTTTATGTTATTAACCTATTATAATCGTTTTATTATTTATATTGTTAGCTACTGAATGTTTTTTATTCGTAAATGTTTATGTGAGAGTATGAATAAATTTTATTAATAAATTGCAGACCATATTTTTTTATTTTGTAATTATTTTTCTTTATTCTTAGCTACTGACATCGAAAAGACTGTGTTTTTAACACTTTATTTTGGATTAGTTGCATTCCTTCACATTAATTATTTGAAAAGAACAATATTAAGCAACCATCATAACAACGATGGAATGCGTGTAACGTGACAAACATTCTAATACATATACTGTTTTTCAAAAGGCGGCAAATGCAGCCGTAAGATTAATTTCACAGTCTACTGGACTCAGAAACTTTTATAAACACTTTGTATAGTTTCTTTAGCAGTTTACAAAACTGATAACATTTCACAATGGGGCCGAGTATAAATCTAGCCTGCTTCAAATCCAAATCTAGCAAATAGTGGCCATACAATCAGTGAATCTAACAAACATGTAGAAGATTCATATTAACCTATTTAAACAATAGTAGTCTATCTTTCAGCGACATTCCAGCAGCACGAAATTCAAAATTTAGTTTATAATTTTCTATTATATTATCATAAAGTTTAAATTAATTAAATTAAGGCAGTTTTTACTTTTTACTTGCAGTGAATGTACAAAGTACTGTCATGCAAAGAGATATCATTATCAATCATATCTCGATTACTTACAACTTAGATATACTCCGTTGACGATATTTCTGGATCGTAACAGGCCATGCTTTCATTTTGTTACGTTGAAAGTGTTGCTTCCTTTTTTTTGAAAATTGCCGTACCTGCGTCTGTATTTGGCGCCGTTGCACGATCAAAAATTTTGCATAAATGTTTAGTAACGATTAGTTTTGCTTTGTTAAAAGAAATCAAATGTTTCTTATATTTTGTATCTATTAATTCAATTAAGAAAAATGTATATATAGGAATTTTTATAAAACACTCTTTCAGCGTAATCGATTTCCAGACTTACAAAAAAAAGGCAACAACGTGAGGTTAAACTGTCATAAAATCATAACCTTAAAGTACATTAAGCTTCAATAAGATTTTACAGGTCGAGTTAATAAATAAGCAGCCCGGTTTACAATACTCAAACTGTCATTCTGCCACAGATGTATGTATACGACCCAGAAACATCGTGAACGAATTACATACAGCGCTTTTATTTGAAAACTTCCCACGTTGAATAACTCTTTAATTAGTAAGATTATCAAAAATCGCTGAAGCACGTTGATTTTGTTTTGGAGGGGGACATTTAATCACCTATTCTAATCAGTTGGGAAACTTTCTTTTCTTTTCGAAATTAAAATTACTTTCTCTAAAATAAAATTAATATTTTCAGCAATTAAGATTACTTTTTCTAAAATTGAAGGTGAAAAAGTAAAGATGCTAGCCTGAACATGCCAGTACGTTATGCTTCTTTGACGTTAATTACATGGCGTGATTCAACTAATCTTCTTCCTTTTCTTAGGATCCAAGCTTTTAAAATGTATTTTTTGTATACCTGTCTTCTACGATATATCACTTCGGTGCTTGTTACCGTTAGCAAATATTACGTGCATTGACGTTTGCAAAATAGTATTACAGTCAGTTCAGGATGCGAGATATGCACAAAACCATTACAAGACGGCGCCACCAGTACACTTACACTAGAGTTCCTGTAGGAACTCTAACTTACACCAAAACCAGTTGATTGTGATACCAAGCACCGACACTAAACAAACAACGATAGCAAATTGAGCTCAATAACAATTTTCTCTCCGCTAGAGGCGCTGTTGATCTACGTTAGATTTGACAAGTTTAAACGTCAGTTTATAAGTTTGGAGTTATTAAAATTTAGATTTTAGAAAAAAGTAATTATTAATGCCTTGTTGTTGCATATGAGCATTTTCATCACTTTCACAATTGTTTTTATAAATTGCTGTAAAACAGATTTCGTAATGGTTGCGCAACCGTTTCTGAATAAATCGGATTCATCCAGATAACTCTGTCATGTAATTTGTATGATCGAATAAAAAATACAAGTTAAGTTTCCGAAAACGCATTATTTATTACATTTTTCCAAAATTTAAGTTTTAATAACCTAATTTAATCTAGAACAACAGCGCCTCTAACGAAAATAAAATCGTTGAGCTCAATTTGCAATCGTCTTTTGTTTGTTGTCGGTACTTTGTATCACAATCAACTGGCTTTGACTTGCACGAAAGCCAATTAATTGTGAGATAAAGTACCGACACCAAACAAAAGACGATCGCAGATTGGGCTCATTAACAATTTTCTCCCGCTAGAGGCGCTGTTATTCGACGTCCAATTTGACAAGTTTAAACGTCAGTTTATAGGTATGAGGTTATTAAAATTTAAATTTAAGATAAAAGTAATTATAAATTCCTCGTTGCGTATTATTCATGATTCTTTGCAAAGTTTGTACAGTAGCTGTTCAGTTATAATAAATACAAGGCAAGTTCACACAATTGGATTGTTCATGTTTTCGAATAAATTGATTCTGCAACTATATTTAATAATTTTATTACAAAGCAATATTAATAACTACAAAACTATAAATTTATGAAATAATTAGTTAATCTTGTTTGAATTTTTTTGTTTTCTAAGCTTTTTGTTAGCGCCCTCTCTTGTAATCTTCTCAGCACTATCAGATCTTCATAGTTGTGTTCTGCCCATATAATTGCAATGTTAAAGGCCAGAACCCGATTCGGACTCGTTATCAGAATTTGTTTCTATTTTATCATCAGAATCTATCTGGTCTAATATTTCAATAATTGTGTCATCATTCTATTTTACAACATCTTGCACGTAAGTAGAATCCGGTTCTACCTCCTTTAGTAGCTGCACTGTCTCATTTAATGTTGTTACTGAAATCGAAGTTATGTATTTTTCTTTTAAATGGCTAAAGGGGGATGTCATCGTCTGAATTAGTATCTTTGAAAAATTTAAAATTTTTTCCCACATTTAGAAATGATTTCTTTGCTTATTTTATTCCACGCTAATGATAGATGTGTAACTGCATCTTTTAAATTTAATTCTTGATGATTTCAGAAGTGTCATTTGATTTGGAACATATAATAGTTGATAAAAGACTGTTTCTGTAAAAAAGTTTTGTCGGCCGTATGACATTTTGATCCATTGGCAGGATCAATGAAGTCACATCACAAAAATATTTTCACCATCGGATACTAGATTTTGGGCAGGTGGGTGACTGGGAGCAGTGTTTAATAATAAAATTGCTTTCTGAGGTAATTTCTTCTGTTTTAGAAACTTTCTAACCTATAAATTAAAATTGTGCTTACATAATGTATAAATGACGAAGAACAAACAATATGACATGTACATATTAAGTTTGTGAAAAAGCTTTCCGACTTACTCGTGTCACAAACGAACGATGAAACCAATTTTCAAAGATCGCACATGTCATTCGAGCATTTTTTGAATTAGTCTATGCCAGCGGAAGACGAAAGTTTTTGAAGCATCTTGGATTTTTCGCACGGCTTGTAATAATTAGTGGTTTTAGCTTGTGCTCTCCTGACGCATTTGTACAGGCCAAAAAAGTAATCCGTGATTTTTCACTTTTCCTGCCTGGAACTGTTTTTTCATTAGCCATTACTAGAGACTTTTCTGGAAGTAATTTCCAAAATGAACCGCTTTCATCGCCATTGTATATTTGATCGCTAATTAATTTCAATTCTGCTATTTCTGTTTTTAAGCATGATTTAAACGAGTTGACATTTTTCGTATTAGTTTTAAGGAATCCAATGCCGAATCTTTTTCTAAATTTCTGAAGCCATCCATGGCTGCACGAAAATTGTTGTATCTGAAGAAAGGAAACAAGAAATATACTAAAATGCTTGAAGTACCACTCCCCTTTAAGATTGGAACATATTCAAAATTTTGAATATCCAAATAATACAATATTATTCAGAATCAGGTTTCATGGTCCCAGCTTTAAAGGGTAGATTGTGTACTAGAACAGTCTCTTGCACTAGTTCCTAAAACACTTGAAACTTCAAACTCAATTATCTCGAAAACAATCATCGCTGGGAAAAGATAAATAGAATCGATTTTGTAGGAAATCTTGTCTAAGTTTTTACAGAGTGTACCTTTGGCTAAGATCAATGTTTTCCGAAATATCTACAAAACACTGAAGAAAAGGGAGAAAATTAGCAGAGTTTGCCCTCTAACTACGAGAGCTCACCAAAAAAGAGGGGGATAATTATGTTTCATACATCAGAGGACCTCCACCAACAACCCTACAAAGTATCCAAACTTTTGTGAACTTTTCCAGAATACCCCCTTCTTTGCCCTAATTTGACTGTATTACAAGCATCTTCGTCGAGACGGCAATTAATAGTTTTATGTCCATTTTCAGTTTCATTCAGGGTAACATCACGTATTTTCTTAGTTCACTCTATCGAATATGCCGCAGTTCACTCTAATAGAACCTGTAATGTTAAAATTTTGTGTGTTCACTTAATTGGATTATTTATGTTAAAGAATATTCACTTTATCGAGCGGCTACTATATTTTCTATTTTCTAGATGTCATTTTTATCACTCTCACAATTATTTTTTATGAATTGTAAAAAAAAAATTTGTAGTGGTTGCGTAACCGTTTTTCGAATAAGCTGGGTTAACCCAAATAACTGTCATGTAATTTGTACCATCAGATCAGAAATAAAGAGTTAAGTC
>VTPC01091087.1:0-19412 GCA_011009095.1 Ignelater luminosus | reverse complement strand
AAAAAATGACATTTAATAAAACAATATCAAGGCACACTAGCAGATATATACCTCTTAAATGTATTACATACATGCATTTGATTCTTCACCATAGGAAAATAGCATGTGTTTGTAAATTTATCTGGATTCCTGCTTCTCACAATATTTTCAAGAAAAGTTTTGTTAATATGTTAGTTGGGTGGATAACAAATTTTCATTTTAACAAAAAAAAATTGAAGCGGTCATTGTTAAAAGGGGTTATGTGCAAAATTTCAATTTCCTGTAAAACATTTGTAAATTCTTTTCCTTTTTTTAACAGAGAGCGGTAAAATCAATTTGTAGAAAATTCAGGAGAAAACTGTCATTACTAAAGTCATAAAAGATTTCCTTTTCTTTTTGTTAGGCAGTTTTTTTAACTTTACCAACAATTTGATTTTTGTTACATATCCTCTTTTAAACAATGACCGCTTCAATTAAATATGCAAAGAATGTGATAAAATGCTGTATAATACCATGGAGTTGGCCCAAATATAAAGACAATTTTATAATCGCTTAGGTTATTGTATAGCAGTCAACAGGAAATTGTTCAAACATTTAACTTAGGTTAAAGAATGCAAAGGTTGATTAACCCTTGTTATTTGTATTAGCATAAAATCTAATAATTCATTTTAATGAATTTTATTAATTTTCTTAATTCTATGCATAATTTACCATTTGTTTTTTTCTTTTTATTAAAATGAGACTCTATTACTTTATTACCCAACAGACGTAACAATATTTATGCGTAAACAATCTGTCATAAATAACCTCTCTTTATCCTAATGACATTACTACAGTAGCCCAGCTATTTGCCGAACTTCTATAGGTAAATTAAAAAAATCCAGTGTGTATATTTCCCTTTATAGTGGCAGTGTAAGTACCTATACTAGATATAGTGCACACTCCTGAAATAGAGGTAGCCATATTAGCAACCTTTTATGACTTGCAGTAAGCATCAGATTTTTAAATGATCACTTCGTCCTGGATTTTTTTTGTCTATGCATCTACTATACCACAAATTATACAGATATCTACAAAAAACAATGTTATGCCACTGGAAAAAGGATAGTAAAATAAATAGAAATGCAATTGGTAGTAAATTACTATACCAGCTTTCGAGTAAATTACAGACGAATAAATTACACTATTTACTGTCAAAAGATTGAGCACACATTTATGTTTAGGGCAAGTATTTCAAATCCAGACTTATTCTCAATAACAGAGAACTATTACTGCTCATTTGTGTGGTGCATAAATGTAATTTCTAGGGCAATATTAGTTTTGGAGTCTACACTCAATTTAGCAGAAAGAGATTTTGTTGTATTTTTTAGTAAGATGTGTCATTTTTGAGTAAAACAGATCTGGAGATATTAAAACTTAATTTTTAGTATTTGTGTTTTATACAGTTACTGTTGAAAGTATGCATTTCTATTTGTCGGTTGAGAACAAAATGTTGGCCACTTGCCCAGCTGAAAGTAAGATTTTCTTGCAGGGTATAAGAATAGATACCTTTAAAGGTATAGCATCACCAAATCAATCACATCAATAAAAGAAATTCACACAAAAAATAAGAGAAAATTGGGTATTTTTATCTTCTTTTTGCTATTTTTGAAACAATCATAAAAGATACACATGTTTGTAGTATGCACCTTATGGATTGAATACTCAGAGTTTTCCAAGTCCACTGAAGTAACCTAATTTAGGTATTTTCCACTTCGTAGTGGCAAATATTTTAGGAGGTGCTTAACTTTGACATGCTGTATCTAGAAACCTATGCTCTTTTAGGTCATGATTATACCTTCTGTATAAATATATGTTCATTTGAGGGATACCCTGTATATTCAAGGAGTAAATTAAAGTTCAGCAGCACTCAACGGTTGAGTCACTAGACGTTTTTGCTGCGTAATTCACCGGGGTTACCACTAGATATGCTGTTACTGTTGAGAATCAACCGTTGAGTCCGCTGAACGTGCCCAATGGTTATGTCCAGGAAGAGTAATTATGACATCTATGCTTGTGTTCAAGAGCACTAATCATGTTAAGCGCTTCCAGCATTGAAGAAACTGCTTTTAAAAGTGTTCCCTTTCCCTTTTCAGAAATCAATGTTCACTGCTGATCATTCAGGAACTTTTCACCAACACAGCATTGCTAATTGTTGCTTGCTCTTGAACACAAAGTATGATTATATGCTGCTGGTTTTACACTTTTTGTGATTAAATTATGACTTTTTATGATCAGTTTCCTAACAGATTTATTACTTTTATGACCTCTACTCTTACAAATTATTATGCAAAATTTTTTTCTGTGCAATACATGATCCCTAATCTGAAAAACAATATATATACTGATAGCAAATTAAAAATTAATAATCAAAGACTGATAGTCTACTTCAAATGTTTAAATATGTGAGAATTGTATCATGCACAAAACCCTGTAAAAACCCTGCTTTTACTTATGTATAACCAAAATAGCTTTTAATTGATTACATGATTATGCCTGTACTTGCAAAGTTAACTGCCTTTAGTTGATTTGTTTTAAAAGATTTGGGAAACAAGGCTTAATTATCTCAATCTTAGGAAACTTTATGATACTGTCTCCATTTTATGACCTCTGACAGTTACTTGCGTTTTAGAACTTCTTAGGGTTTTATGACCTGTCAAAATGTCAGGTTGGTCATGTTTGATCTGTATGATCTATGAAAGAATGAACAGATTGTAATATTATTATGTTTATATCCATCATGGATATGAAAAACAACCTGCTTCTCTTTACAAAGACATCCAATTCAAATGCAACAATTTGTCTTACCTCAATCAAGGTCCGTAAATAATAGTAAGCTGTAAAACGTAGGTCATCCTATACATTTCCCCCAATACATTCATTCAAAAATGTCAGCTAGAAATATGCACCTTCAAAATGTGTTCAAAATCACATTCAAAACATTCTAACATAAATTGTTATAAGATAATAAAAATAACCTTGCTCACATTAATCTAACCTCAATTTTTTCAATCACAAATGGTTGCTAATAGGATGTGCTTTTCAGAGCACACCATTATTATTTACAGACCTTGGATCTCAATTATTTTAAAGTTACATTATTGGATATTTTAAAAAAAAATTTTTCATCTTCCATATTCATAACTTTCATAAAACTTTACGGCAACGGCATATCTTGTGTTGTCTTATTTTACTGCAGTTAGTAATGTGTGATGATTGCACCAGTTATGCTGTTTAATTTCTCTTTCAGATTTAAAGTAGGTGTTATCAAATTTAAGAAAGAAAAATTCAAAAAATATTCTTCATACGTTTATTAATTTCTAATAAGTATTGTGCTCAGATCCAAGTGTGGAAAGGTGCATTGCCACAAATAAAAACAAACTGGCAATCTTTAGCCTTTCGACACCAACTAAAACACACATATCACAAGCTTAGTATACTATATAAAAAATTATAACTATATATTATTACATTTCTTCTACATTTAAGATCAATATATAAAAATAATATTCGTTCGTATTGAACCATTATTATTCAAGGTAAAACCTATCACATTGATTTTTTTACTTAACATAGTTTACATCAACTAGTAAAATTTGTTGAATCACGTTTTACTTTTCTATTGTTTTTATCTACAGAGATAAAACTAACTTTGTTTCTGATTAATAAAAGACATGAGAGAACAAATTTCACATAAAAACATTTAACACTAAAATTTAAACCTACAATTAGTTGATTTTTTCTTTAAATTTTCTACTTAAATTTAAGTAAATACCATAGTTTCTTTTAACAAATTTTCCATTCTTATTAATTTTGTATCTGTGCGATTATTAAAAAAAAACAATTCAAAATCTAACTTTTTTTAAATATTGTAAGTGTTTTGCCATGACACGTAAACCAAAAATTCACTTAAGCAAAATAGAAACAGGGCATGAAAAACAAATTAGCTATGAAGTATATAAACCTATAATATTTTAAATTTGGCATTGTAAGTACATATTATTTTATAAAAAAAGCAACAATATAAACTGTAGTTGCATTATTCCAAAAATCTTATATAAAAAACATTCTCTCTCTATAATATATACATATATAAAATTTTTGGTACCATGCAAACTTTGTGGAAACTAGTTTCAATTTATTCTAAGCAAAGGTACATTTTTTATAGTCGTAAAACTAATCTTTTCTTTTAAAAAATAGTTTTCATTCACACTCGCACACTTTCTATAGCACACATAGTTCATTCTGAATACATTCTACACTTAAATACATAAACAATGTAAATAAATTTTTATATTGTTTTGTTATTTACATAAAACAAATACTACCAATAATATTATCAATATAAAGATCTATTTTAGTTTACACATTATAATCTTAAATAATATGAAACTTATTAACAGCCTTTTAAAGAAGGAGAAGGAACAATTTCCAAAAATCTTTCGAGTATAAAAATAACTTAGAACCAAATTATTAACAACGAAACTTATAACTCAATTTTAAAAAAATACCCAATTTTGTTCCCCAAACAACTAAAAAGAAATCTCGAAATCTTTTGAAAATTGTAAATATAGATTCTCCAGAACTTTTCTAATTTTTTTTGTGAATTATGAAACTGGATAATTTTACTTTATTTTTTTGTATGTTTTTTATATTATGAAAACCAGAAATAACTTAAATCTTTGACAATACCTGATTTTTTTGTTATTTTTACTGGCAAATCTGCAAAGAAACATTAGGTAACCAAATTTCAATTGGCAAGATAAAATTAAATCGTTGAGATCAAAAAATTTACAACTGATTTGTACTTAGTATAGCGTGCTTTAGTACGCATATAAACTACCAATTTTTGTTTGTTGAACCTTACTACAATAAAAAAATTTCCAATTGCTTTTAAAACAGAGCCAGAACTTCCTAAATATAACATTAAACACTAAGCAATATAAAATACACAGATGCACCTACTAAAAAGATAAAATAAAATTAAATTAGAAAAAAAACATTGACTGATACCACAACATACAATAACTTGAAGCTAACATTAACCATGAAAAATGATGAGATGATAAAACCAATCATGCTTATGTACAACTAAGAGTAGATAAATATAACCTTGAAATTCATTTTCATTTAATGAATAGAATTTTAGTTTTGATAAATGTCATTACAATAAAGAGATAAAGAACATACTAAAAGAAGAAAATCACCAATTACTTTTATCTACTCCAAGATGAACATACGCGCACCATGATGAAGCATATTTAACCTTTTTGTAAGCGTGACGAAAGGCCCACTCACAAGTATGTGGATTCACCTGCAAATATAAGTGTGCCATGAGATTTATAAACCCTTCAAAACACTCTAAGCTGTATTCCTCTTATACACACTCACATGTAGAAAATAAAAACTATTAGAAAGTATAAAATAGTTAAATTAATAGAAATTCAGAAATCTTTTGCTCAGTGACTAAGTTATTAAGTATCATCTTTATTTGTTTGTGTACAATCTGGTTTTTCATTTTACCATCAGATTGAAATATCCTTTGATGCACTCATTCTATGCAGATTTAAATCTGATAAGTATTTAAGAGAGTCCTGCCTGCCAAATTAACTAAATTACTGCAATTGGAGTCACAATGACGTAAGCAGTACAATTAAATTATTGAAATAAAAAAGATTTTAGTTCTATAGGAAAACAGACCATGAACTGGTAAATTAATAGCATTTTCGATTAGATTCACTTTGTAGCACTCAAAACGGATGGAATTTTTAGTTCACACTTACTCAAGAATTTTTGAGTATGCACTTTGTGGCACGAATTCCAGTAGTTGGTGCTACATCAGTGTAAATATCAAAAGCAGTAAAATGACAGGTTATGGCCAAGAAGAGATTATTATTTGCAATGCACTTAATGCTCTTGCATCTTTATTTGAATCTTACTGCAATTATCTGCGAACCCTGCTATCAGCAAAACGTGACATAACTATTATAAACATTCAAACATTCTTATTAGCTTTTTTGTTTTAAGCTAATTTTAAACATTTTACACATATTTTACCCTATGGTACTGGTAGCCGGTATTATTCACCTTTAAACATAAAATATACAGAATACAGTATCAAAATCAACACAACTTACACAGAATTCAGTTTATTTTCCTCCAGCAGATGAATTTGACATCCAAGTGACACCATTTTAAAAGGATTAATTTTAGATTGATTTTAAATGTTGTAAATGCATTAGTGTTGGTGTTAATGCTGTATTCTTATGTATTTTATAAGTTCACAGTAAAAAAATCAACTGCCAGCACCAAAACAGTAAAAATTCAGTTTATGTGCCTTCCAGCTAGATGAATTTTGACAGCAAAGTAATAGTATTCTAAAAAGGCTAATTTTTGAGGTTAAGAAAACAAGAGTTGTGCATTGAAATATGTCTGTATGTTCGTTTGAATTTGCATTAACAACTATGTACTAGTTACAACTGGCCTATAACCATTTAAATACAGAATGAACTCTTCTAGTATGGGTGAATCAAAAATGCTATAGATCTTAGTTTAGAATAGATAAAGATTAAACAACGAACATAACCTAAAAATTTCAAATATTAATGTAACATTTTTTTGTTTACAACCTACCTAAACCTGAAATTATTGTAATCATAATTATGTTATTCATGGAGATTAATTAACAAATTTAAATTTCAAAGAGGTTGCACTGCTTTCCATTATACTAAGCTGATAGATATCTTTTGTCATTTCCCTATTGAATTAAAATTTGATTGGTTCTCTTATTATTTTTAAGAATACTGCCAAAAACCTTCTAGGTTGAATAATTGTATTTTTGCCATTAGAAATTACATTGCTAATTTTTATTATGTAGAATAGGTTATCCACAAACTTTATACTACAGTAATTATTTCATTTTTTAAAACATAATTCAACTTAAGTTCTTTACTAACACAGAAATATTGCATTATGCATCACTAAGGCAATCTGCATCAGTTGCTTGAACTTGATGTAGGCGAGTCATTTAACCTTTTTTACTGACTGCTAATTTAAGTTGCTATTGTTTAAAATCTTAAATTTTCAAGAGATTTATATAACTTTTTAAAAATTAAATATTCCGTATCATCAGTAACTTATATTTCTTAGGATTAAAATTAAATCTTTCAAATGTTTCCTTTTAAAGTCAACTAAAATAATTTTTATCTGCTCAGTAAGTATTTGAATTTACCAAAATTAAATAAATTGTTTATTTCAGAAACGACCTAATTAACAATTTGATAATTTTGAAAAAAACAATAAAAACTGTCATTACTGTTGATACCTTCCAGCAATAAATGGATTATTTTACATTTAATTTTAAATAGTTACAGTTGCCTAACTTTCTACACCAAACAATAAGTCTACCATTAGAGAGCATGAAAATATGTTTAACTAAAAATGCAAAAAATGTTAAGCCCTTTCTGAAATAAACTATTCAAATAGTCCAGTAATTTTAGGTTTTAACCTTCAAGGAATTAATTTGAAACTGAAAGTCTGGTAACAGATATTTTTTCTTTTTATGTATCAAACAATATACTAAATCCAGGTATCTCAAATGCTTTTTTCTGTGCAAGATGTTTCAAGACATCAATTTCAGGAATTCTAAAGTATACTTGTAATTACTCATTAATTGCGTAAGATCTTAGATACACTTCAAGAAGATAGTTTGCTACTACTTAAAACATTACATATATTGTTTGGCATAACAAATACTACCTATGATTAAATCTCCAGCTTTATCTTAATTTTTTGAAAATTTGGTTTACCCAATTTACAGTTTAATTTTCTCTTTAACAACACTTTTGGCATTATATTCAAAAGTAGATTTTTTATCTACTTTGCATTTAAAGTTTTAGTAATCTGTGAAGAATTTTATAAATCAACTTTCTTATTTAAAATAAAACGGAAGCATTTGCAATTTATTAAAAAAAAGATAATTAATTTTTCCTTTACCACAACCACAGGCATTTCTAATTTATCTACAAGATTTTATAATTACACCATCTTTACGTGTTTTACATTTTTAAGTAAAACGTGATAATCAATCAGTAATAACTTTGGGTTTCCCCTGATTATGCCATTATTGTATTATATTTCAATATTGTATCTTTTAGCATACAACAAGCAATTTCTGCTTCCAGTTTAAGCACGCCTCACTAATTTTGTGTAACAGTAATTAAATCTAACGTGTGACTCACTTTTAATTTATACATCTCTGTTTATGTTTGTTTATTAAATTGATTTCAAACTTCTATCGATTATACAACATTAAAAGGGGACAGTTTCATATTATCAAAGCAATTTTATCTTACACCACCAACTTACCACAATTAAAAATAAGTGTAAATAATTGAAAGAACATAAATATATTTTTTATTAAAAAGAATTATTAATGAAGTTGCTTAGAATGATAAAAAATCTTGAATCCACATTTTAGTTGAAATTTTCGTTTTTGATTACAAACGTAATTCTCAGAAGCCTGCTTACACATCTCTGTTATTTTTATAAATTTAAAATTAGGAATGTTCTATCATTCTATGCAACTTCTCTTAATAAAAAAATCAGTTTTGTTTTATTATGTTTGGAGACCAAAATCTTTTTTTTTTAATTTTTGAAATTATTTGCTTTTGTTTTCCATAGCAATAGTAATAAAATTAAGGAAATAAAATATCTGCAAGTTAATCTCAACTGATATAAAATAATTAACAATCAACCAAAATTTAAATTTAATTTAACCATTTTAAGCAACTTAATAAATTATTTGAATATGTAAATATTTCTTTTTTAAGGTTGCATAACTCATGAAAATTTAAAATCAATGCAATACTAAACAAAAAAGATACAGATATGCATAGATGAAAAGTGAGACACACCATTTAAAAAATATAACAAAGAAGAGCTAAAAGATTTTTTTCACACGTAGGAATAGATTTTTCTTTTAATGTCTAACGGTTTGATTACCAAGACATAAATAGGGACAGCTTTGCTCCTAAGCTAAGATTCATCTACTTTAATTACCAATCTAATCTGTTAAGTATCATCAGAAGGCATTTCTGAAGTTTATGATCCTGTAGTAAAAACCTTAATTCAACCACATTTCCCAGTTTTTATTGCAAAATATGGGCATTTCCCGAAGACTTATCAAGACTTCAATAAATAATAAATAAAAGAGATTTAAATAGCAAATGGATTATCTTGTATATTGCCACATGTGATCTAACCTAAATATATGCAATGACTATAAAATGGTTGCTAATTTTTTTTATGCCGAGGTTATTTAATTGAATTTTTTTTAATAATTCAGGAAATATTCTAGTTCTTTCATTGTACCTAGTACTTACGAGACTAGCAGATTAGGTTAATAATATCAGTCTGTTATTTTAACGTTTTCAAATAATTACTACAAAGAGCATAGGGCATTATGTTGCATGGGTAATTCAATTATTGTTAAATGCATTGGATTGAACAACAGAAAGGTACGGCCAAATCTAGTTTTTGTTGCATTTTGCATCAAGTTTATTATGTTTGTGAAAGATTAAAGGCCATACTTATAAACCTGCATCAAAAATTAAATGTAAGTGTAGGAGTTACCACATTATACAGTATTTAAAGCATCTATATGTAAAGGTGCAAGTGTTTTAATTTTAAAATTCAAATTGATGTTTTTGTCGTGTAATTGTTTCCAGAATATGAAAACATTATTGTGCGTAATAAATGTTTATTCTTGTTATTTCAAATTAGCTTAGGCAATGGTTTTTTCCACACATGAAGGTAATGTCCAAACTTGTTTCACATAGTAATGCAGGTAATCCTCTAGCCTCGTAAGTTGAGCAATGGACTTGACTGATATTTTAATGGAAACTGGAAAATATAAGAATTATAAGTGTTTTCATGCAGGGTTTCACAAATGCCTCCAAGAAACTGTGTATTTCAAATGTGCAATTCAAACATGGCAACAAAATCGTTAATGTGGTCACATTTCTATAGAGCAAAGTATAAATTATGTGACTAAGAAACAAAAATTCTTCACTATTTTAAGTTCTAGCAGAAATACGAAATGAAATGATGAAGTTTACAAATGAGAAATTGCATCTACGTAAATGGATGTTGAACATTCACCCAGTAAATTTGATTGTTATTGCAAATGAAAAGCAGGCTATTCTTTACATGTATCAATTCAATTTAGCAATGTTTATACCTATTATATATTTTGTTGAAATAAAATGAATATTAGGCTATACTTTTTAAAAACCTGTATATGATGTATTTAGGTTTTGTAACTTTTTCAGGGTTTGAGTTTTAATAAACAGGGTAAGTACACAATAGGTTTTATAAATTTTTTATCATTTATTATTTTAGTTTTATGATAGCTTTTGCATACAAATTTAAGAGATAAATGTGTACAGAGTGTAGAAAATAAGGCGTTTCTCAAACAAAAAGAAATAAGATAAGTTACTAATTTACTAATTGAATTCTTGATTTATCAGAAAAAAAGATTTTTAATGCAACACCCAGTATGAGTCGATCATTTCCTGCTCGTCATTTAATATTGATTACAGCAATATAAATTGTAAACATAGAAATTTTGACATTATTCAGTTGTTTACTGTGAACTTCTATTAAATAGTATAATGAAGAAAGATACAGTATTTTTACATTTGCAGCAGTAAACTGCTAGGTTTATGATATACCTAATGTATGCAGTGTAAGAAACTATCAAAATATACAGAGCGTTTCATTTAGACATTTGTGCACTTTGTATACCAAAATTCAAACCCTGTATGAGTTGTAAAATACAACAAAGCAGTTTTTTTCTTGAATATAACTTAAATAATTTAATTTTACTCTAATATCATATCACTAATACTTTTCATTTAGAATGTGAAATAAAAAAGCTTGATTAAAGCATTATAAAATGCAGTTTTTGCATTTATCATCAAAAATGTTGGGTAAAAAGTATCTTAAAAAACAATAAACAATACCAAACCTCTAGATTTATAAGAAAAAGAACAGCAAATTATAAGCACATCATTTGTATTAATAAGAAAGAAAGAAAGCCAATGTTTATTACTAATATATAAGAACAGGATCTCGGAAGTCAATTTGTGGTGACCCCTAAGTGTTAACATCAATATCGATATAAAGATACATTTGAAAATATTCACTTTTGGATATTCTTAGCTTTAAAACTTCCAGACACATTTTACTGAAAAAAACTTCAAACTTTAACTTTTGTTTTAACATTCTCCAAAATTCAGAATATGCCTCCTTTTCAGTTAAAAAAATAAATCATAGACCCTTATCAATATTTGGCATGTTAAAGATCCTTATTAAAGATTGGAACTATCATGCAATCAAAACAAAATCAAATCAAAATTAGTTATGCTGTGATTAGTGCCATGTGTCAACACTGTTATAAAACAGCTGTTGATAGTTGTGACTTGTGAGGTTATGTTATGTTACTGTATAATTCATATTCAATTTATTAGACTTCAAAACTATAAATTTGGATTAGAAAATAGTCATTTGAAAAGAGCATTGCCACATGGTACCTTTCATGACTAATTTTGACTTTCTTTATCTTCAATCATACAGTACCTTCCATAGGCAAAATTCTTGTATAATAAATGAGACATGAAAATTTTACAGTTTCTAAATCTCACCAGGTTAATAGCCATGGTAGTCAATACCTAATGGAAGTAGTTATTAAGAAATAAGTGTAATTTCATGATTGACTGTGGCCAAATTTATTTATACCTCTATGTAGTTTGTAGCATATTTTAATTATGAATGAAGACTGCTTTTGATACAAAAAAGCTTTGTTACCTTACTAAAGAATATTTATAAATTACACAGCTTTCTTTTACAGTACAACTAAGACCTAGCATCTTGAAAACCTTCCAGAAATTGCAATATCCAATATATAGATATTACAATAGTGCTAACATCAGTAAAACTGTAACATGTATATACGAAAAATGCTAAGTCATCTACAATACTATACAACAGAAAAAATTAATATACTCAAGATTATTCTGAAATATACAGAGTGACTGAAAAATCGTTCACCAGCCTATAACTATTTTATTTTTAAAGATATGAAAAAAATGCAAAGAAAAATGTTGTATGATGTAATAAGAGACATAATATCATGCATTGAAAAAAACCCAACGCCTACTGTTTTCGCGTAACATCAACTAACTTTAATTGTTTAAATGAAACACCCTGTATATTTATCAAAATTCTGAATACACTTGAAATTCTCTTTTCAACTATATAACATACTTAACGATTTTTTTGAAGTCTTGGCCTGCAAGATTACCTGATTTATCAATTCTAGATTTCTTCTAACGAAGCTTTTTAAAAGATCATGTTTATGTAACTCCATCAGCAAATCTAAATAGGTTGAAAACTAAAATTACTGCAGATATAGCATTAGTTACGCCAGAAATTTTCAGAGCAAAGAAATTTATTTTTCAATTCATTTAGACTTGCTGATGGAGTTACATAAACATGATGCTTTCAAAAGCCCCATAAGAAGTAATCCAGAATTGATAAATCGGGCAATCTTGCAGGTCAAGACCTCAAGAAAATCGTTAAGTACGTTACATGGTTGAAAAGAGAATTTCAGGTATATTCAGAATTTTGAGAAACATACAGGATGTTCCATTTAAACACTTCAAGTTAGTTGATGTTACGCGAAAACAGTAGACGTTGAGTTTTCTTACGATGCATGATATTATGCCTCTTATTACATTAAACAACTTTCTCCTTTGCATTTTGTTCATATCTTTAAAAAACAAAATAGTTATAGGCTGGTGAACGATTTTTTCAGCCACCCTGTAGAATCACAAAATGAAAGACCACTTTTCACTAAACAATCCATAGTTCACATTTAAGTCGAGTGTGAATAAGATTACTTGAGTTAACCCAATCACTCCTAATTACTGTGGATGTGATTGTTTTCATGGTTATTTTGACTGATCAGGTTAACCTGGTTTAATTTTCATAAGGGCCTCATCATATCATTTTGTTTGAGAATTAGATGTGACAGCTGTAGGCTCAAATATGGGTCAAATATAATTGCTATAAAGAAGTAAAAATAGTGAATGTCTAACTGAGCCTAAGAAATCGAAGGGAAAAGCTCCTAGGGATCCTTGACTTGGGAGATTTTTATTTAACAAGTATTCTATGTCTTTTTAACTGGTAGCTTGTTACAAAGAAGTGGTCTCAACTAAATATAGTGGATGTATCTTCCATGCGTTTAGGAGGGTTTACAGCATCATTAGATTGTAGTACAGATTGAAATCTTTTTATTTGTATAAAACATTCAAGTATGGATTTAATAAATTACACAAACCTCATTATGATTTACTATTCTTCAGATAATTGATAGTTAGGTAGCTAAAGATGTAATATTCATTAAAACCCCTATAACTCATTATTAAATAACAACAATATAACTTAACACTCTTACGCCTGTTTCTTTTATAAAGCAAAATTTCAATTAACACAAATACATATCTAATTAGTATTAATGTAACATGTAAACATTTGAAAATTGGCTAGCCTTAATAACATATTAGAAAAGTAAAGATGTCACTTTATTAAATTCTCTATACAGGGTGTCCACATTTTTTTTTATTTTTCCAATATTAAGGTAGCTAGGGGCCCCCAAAGAAGCACCCTAAGAACTCAACTTTTCACAATATCCTAAAAGCTATTTGTCCAATTTCCTTTATGACACCAGCTTACATTCATCAGTCTTTTGTTATTAGTTTAGGCAATGTACACCAGACCTCTTGAATCTTTCTTTATAACATTTTGCTGTAAACTTTCTTCAAATTTTGATACCATACTTAGATGTACTATCTCTTTTTCTACAGAAAAGATGTACTTTATGCGTTTCAAAAAAAAACGTAGTTTGCTAGGAAACTGTAAAAAACCATCAGAGGTTCCACTACATTTTTGAATAAAATAACATACCAGTGTATGCACTGTTATACAAACAAAATTAGATAAAATTTTGTACATAATATGTTATGAGAAGTCTTATTGTTTGACTTGGGTAACTTGTAAAATTTTGCAAATGTTATGTCTGATCAAACAATATTGTACTATTCATAATCGATTATGTAAATAACTATTAACTAATCATAAGCTCACTTTTCTATTGACATCTACCACATCACAGAGATTTTCAAAGTAAATGTTCAGAATTGAGTGTCCCAGGAAGAAATTATTAACCCTTTTAACTTGACAATTTTCAAGATTTTAAAAGTGTAACACTGCCTAGTTATATCTTTCATGTTAGATTCAATTCAATAATTTCAGTCCTGTTTATTTGTAAACTTCAGTGTTTCGCAATAGATCTCGAAGTGTACTAAACTTTAAGAAAAAAGTAGAAATCCATTTTATATTTAAAATTGAAAGTTTTAAATTTTCTTATAAAACTAATATACACATTAGCAATAATATCTATCTTTAGTCACTGAACAAGATTAAATATTTATAATTGTTATTCAATATAATTTAATAATTTCATTCAGATATGTGTGTTTAAGAAATAATCAGATTAAAGTGTTTCTGCCCCTAATCATGAACAACAATATAAAAACCAATACTTGATTTTCAAGATTGAAACAAAAAAGAAAAATGAAAATGTTTAAGAATAAAAACAACTTTTATATACCTTATCATCCGTAAGAGCAGCAGCATAATAGTAATAATAAGAAATGTTATATACGTAAAGAAGCAGAAGGTGGGAAAATATGAAAGCTAAATAAGACTATTTGTTTAAAATTTGTTTAATAGGTCTTTTGGTAACTAAAAATACAATCTACACTATTATGAATTCATTGTTACAATTTCTAGACAATAGCACAGCTTACAAAACATACCACTTTCATTTTTCAAAAAGCACCAAACCTTTTCGATTTACGAAATTGAAAAATACTCAACAAGACATACACACGCACATACACACAGATACTATATGTTTAATAAACTGCCCTACTGGATAAACTTTATCATTATATAATATAAAAATCTTTTTAATTTTGTACTGCAAAATATTGTAGTCAAGTGCTAATAATATTATATTTGTGTAGTAGTATCATAAAGTTCTCATTTCTTTTTTCTAAGTAGGTACATCAAACGGAAATGGAAGAAATAATTAAATTACCTAACCAAAAACTTCCTTAAAAAAAATTAATAAATAGAAGAGATCAAAATTTAGAGAGATTAAATATATCTAGAAAATACATAAGTAGTTAAATATATATCTATATACAAGTTCTAAAATCAAAAACTCTTATTTTTCCAAATAACCGTTTCGATTATCAGAACACACACAGGAAAACCAATGCAACCAATCACGCTGTAAGCAGTTCAGAGTGTTGGTCATTGGATGAAGGCGCTATTTGTGAAGCTAAGTCACATTCGGACAGAAGTCTGTAGCCCACACCCCTAGGATCCGCGGTTTCCCGCTCCATGACTGCATGAAAGCAACCCCAATGCTATTAGTCACATGCCAAGTATGAAAATTATCAGAATAATCAGACAAAACACTTATTACATCCAACGACTGTTTAACAGAAAATTCGTACAATAATATCAAGATTTGTTAATAATTTTGTTTGATTATTCTGAAACACCACACACCAAGAAACATACAAAAGATGAGATGAAAAAGCATAATGTTATCTACAAAGAATTATAATACACTATTCAAAATTTACAAGCAAGAATAAACATAATGGAAATAAAATCAATACTGTGTTTTAATTACCAAACGTTTTTATTTTTATAACAAAATAAAAACATATAATAAATGAAAATTATCTTAGGAATTTCATCAGGCCTCACAAAAGCTTCCTTTTATTTTATCACAATATATATTATCAAATGATCAATTTTACTATATTCCAAAATTAATTTACACTATCTAACATTAAAGAGAAAAAATACTTTTGTGAAGCTTAACGCAATTGTTGCCATTCTTTTGATTATTTACACAGTACTGACACTAATAGTACCACAATTCAGCTTTTATAACCAACAAATTATCTACACAGCTTTCAAGTTTACATTTTCAAATTCTTTTGAGATTATCATCAATCCAACAATACATAAAAGAAACAACTACCTAATAATGCTTGTTAGATGAAAATTTCTAACTGTAACTACGAATAAATTGTCAAAAAACAGTTCCAACTAAATTTATCCATCTTCTTGATTTTGTACCTGATCGAATTTGTTACATAACAATGGACACTTACCACTATCCCAATCATCTTCGTCATTATAATCATCTTCAGATGTATCAGCTTCTGAACTTTCACTTGGTGTGTCCTGGGGCAGACTTGCTGTTTCCCTTGATGTAGCCACCAACCAGCTAGGTGGCCCTGAATTTTTTGTTGGTACTCGGTGCAGTAACAACGTTACCTGCAAACAATTTCTCTACTTTAATAAGTGTTTGAAATAAGTAAAATATTCAGTTTTCTCAAAAATTAAACTATGAAAGTATTAATTACTGTAAGACAGTTGTTTTAATTTTGTATGATCTCATCGGTGGAGAGTAAAGATTTTAACACTTACACTTTTCCATCGTCCTACACAGAAACTATTAATAAACACTAATAGCAGCGATGGCTGGTACTTAATTTCAGGAGGTGCACAAACCACGTGATCTGTGCATCCCCTGAAGTTAGGTCACCAGCCGTCACTGAGACTAACAGCATGAAAAAATGTACCATCTAATAAAGACACCCATTTTATAAGCACAGTACAAAGCATTAAAACACTTTAAAATATTTATATTTTCATAATAAAATGTTTTAATGATCCATGGGTTAAAGACAGAATCCTTTTTATATAAATATGAAATAAATGGTGTCAAGGAAAGTCATACAGAACAATTACAGTAAAACCTCCCTTAGGCGGACACCTGCCATTATAAGGCATCCATCTAAAAGAGATAACCTCAAAAAGAAGCAGAAATATATAAATTATGATTATTTATTTAAAAATTGCTAATATTTTATTAAAATAATCAAGTAGATTGGTGTTTTAAGATTCAATACATAATTACTTAGTAATTTATTTACTTACTAAATTTTAACTTTTTTATTCTACTCCTGATATGTTGAATGTACAAAAGAACAATTTCAATTGAAACTACAGATTTTGTAGATGTTCTTAAAAACCTACCAGTCGTAGATTTGTCACTAAGATTTACAGATAACAAACTTTCAAAAAATTAAGAAAAGAATAATAAACCTTTTTTGACAGGTGAAGTAAAACTGATAAATTCTTGTTGGCATCCAAAACAAACAAAAATCCCCCATCTGACAGCCAGTACTGTCTACCTACGAGATAAATTTTCTAAAGGACTATTGAATTTTAACTATACATTTAGTGTCTACGTCCTAGGAGAGGTGTCCCCATAATAGAAGTGTACCTCTATGTAAATTATTTATAATGAAACTTGAGGAATCAAATGTTGTCTGCCTAGAGAAGTATCCTACAAGAGGTGTCTGCAATATACTTTACTGTAATTTCTTGTTCTAAAATTATTTTCAATTATCTAGTGTTCCATGAAAATTTAAATAAAATATCCTATACATGTATTTCCATATTTTCCTATACCTATCATAATTTTATTTATCTTAAGTCTGTTTTAGACCATCATTTTTTTGAACAAGAAAAATTGTTCAAAAATGCAATTCAATATTATTATGATAGAATTAGGTAGCAACTATTCCAGTATTAGATGGTCATACTCAAATTGAATACGATTTTGCACAGTCGATGGAATTAAATAGTACTTTAACAGTGTGTAGTTTACACTTCGTCTAGTTTTGTATTGGTAACATTGTTTTTATGATAGCATATGATGAAAATAAACATAACCTATCTGTCTGTTAAGTACGCTGTATGATTAAAATGCCTTTGGATAAAAAGCTTTTAATTGGTTCAAATGTAGCATCGGTCATGGTGTTGTTAATGAATATGTTTAGGAGAAAAAGAATGAGAAAGAGGCGAGTATGGATCAAAAAATGGTTGCAATGAAGAAATAAAAGATTGTAGAGCCTTATTTTATTGCGCATGCTCAAGTCCCAAAAATATGATGAAAATAGAGCAAGTCCTATTTTTTTATTACCATAATAGATTTGTTCATATTTGTGTATTAGCGGATCGTATATTTCTGGTTCAAAGTGTTTGTACAATTTTTTTACGATGATCTAAAACAGGCTTTAAATTGACATCTAGAACACGCTCCTGGAGTAGCAACCTGAGCTTATGTAATTATGTTCCACCCTGTATATCCATTGCAAATTGCCCACATGAATAAAAACAAAGAAAAGCATACCATATACATAAACAAGATCAAAAATTTTCATAATGTTTAAGAATTCTGTATTAATCCATTCTAAATCCAATATAAATCATGACAATGTCAGATAGACACTACAGTTATACCACATAGAAACTTACAAAGTTGACAAAAGAAAAGTTATAAGAGCACACAGAAGGGAATAATATCGCTACTGTCACATCTGTGTGATGTACCTACTAGAGGTCGACACATGACTGTGCACATCAGATTATGAAAGAGGTTGTATCATGAGTTCACCATGGGTCATGAACCATAATAAGTCATAAATCACAATAAGTCACGAAAATAGTCTGGTCACACAGTTTACTGCAATGTGTCAAGTATCATGGCAAGTCACCCCGAAATTGAAATGAAAACTGCTTACAGTTCTATATACGCCCAGTATAATTAGACAAGGAAAAGAATAGTAAAAAGCAAAGAAATAACAAAACATACTAAAGAATTTCTTGAATTTGAACCTACTACATAGGCAATTTGACCCACAGAAATATAGAAACCCACAAAGATCATGTTGTGGTAATCTCATGATCCATGAGAATCCCCCTACTTCTAAAACTCAAACTCTAACTGCTGTAGAACTACTAAGAAAAAAAAATTTTTAATGCAAGGTATGTATGTACCTGAATAAGCAAACATGTCAAATTCTGGAATTCCCAGCTTTTATTGTTTAAATAGAGAGCGAGCAGTATTTAACTTCTGGGGAAATTTATTACCTCCATAAAATGATGAACTATTTACAAAATCTTCTACAAGCAACTATGTAACATTTTTGGACAGTACGTTAGAATATCTTATCTATCGATTGCAACTATTAATTTCACAGACTTTTATTCAAGAACAAACTATTTGGCATATTTCAGATTTCCCATACTAATTCCCTATAGCAAATGTTAAAACGAACACGGTGTATAAGACACAGTAGGTAATTCTTGAATAAAATCTAATAAAATTG
>VTPC01091086.1:47996-126789 GCA_011009095.1 Ignelater luminosus | reverse complement strand
ACGCCGGTGTATAGCTGCCCAAGGGAACTACTTTGAAGGGGATAACATTGTTTGAAAAAAATAAAAACTTTGGTTAGTATGAAATCAGTCTCATTACTTTTCTCACATACCTCGTATAATGTTGGCTGTCGTGGAAAATCCACATGTTTCTGTTCGACAAATTGGTCGTGAACATACTTTGAAGAAATCCACTGCACACGAAGTTCTAAGATAGGAGAAGTGGCATCCGTATAAACCTTCTATAGTTCAAGAATTATTAGAAGATGATTTAGATCGAAGATTGCAATTTTGCGAAGAAATAACACATGGGCTTAAGCAAAATGCAAATTTTCATAAAAATATCCTTTTCACTGATGAGGCAACGTTTTGTTTGAATGGTACTATTAACAAACAAAACGCGCTACTGGTCTTCGTTAAATCCTGGCTGGTATGTAGAGGGGCACACCCAATATCAGCAGAAAGTCAATGTCGGGGCAGGAATCATTGCAACCCAAATTTTGGGACCTTCATTTATAGAACATAATTTTACAGCGGATGCTTATCTAAATTTTGTAAGATTTGACTTAGTTCCTGCTTTAGCTGTTCTATTTCCTAATGAACTAGATCCAGATGTACCTCATAACAGAATATGGTTGCAACAAGACGGGGCTCCTCCTCATTTCGGAATTAATGTCCGACCGTTTCTTGATAATACTTTCCCTTATCGATGGATAGGCAGAAGAGGTGCAGTAGAATGGCCAGCTCCCTTGCCGGATTTAAGTCCACGTGATTTTTTTCTGTGGCGCCGTCTCAAAAATAAGATTTATGTCGATATGCCTGAAGATATTGAAACTCTAAAAGACCGTATTAGACCAGAGATTAGAGCTATCACACCAGAAACGATTCAAAATGCAGTAAACGAATTTGAAAGACGACTTTATTATTGCCAAGCTGTAAATGGTGCACACTTTGAACACCTTCTATGAAGTGTAGAGTGTATTTATACAAAATCTTCAATTCGTAACAGATGAATATTGAAATAAACTTTCAAACAATGTTTTGCGTTTTAATCAAAATTTACTTATGCAAGCGTATCAAAGTTTTACATCATTGAAAAGAGAAAAACATTCTCTATCAAATGAGTACAATAAAGGAATACCTTCCCATTAAAGAAAATTGAAGCATTATTCGTTGCGCTTTTGTTCCTTTAAAAAATAGTTATTTGGTATTGCCCTGTAGTGTAAAGCTAAACACTAAACAACTTTTATAGGAAGCATTTTTCCATAAAATGCATATTTACTGAGATATATAGGTTATTCCACACTTTTCGGACACACTGTATATCAATGTTGAAATTTTTCGTATAATTTCTACGACACTCAACATTCACTGTTACAGTTTGTACGCTTCGTAAATAGTCTATATGATCGTCACCTCTTTCAACACTCACATTTCTGAGAGTTTCTAAACCGCGAACGACAGTCGCAGTCGTGCCATTTGACAAAGTTTCCTTAAGATAAAACAAGTGTTGTCTGCCATTATAATGAATTACAAAATATTTCGAGATGAATAAAACGTACAAGATCCGTCATTCAATATTTTCAGTTATACAGTGACCTATGGGCCTACATTGGAATGTTAGACAGCTGCTACTCAAGGCCCTTACCATTATTATTATGAAGAAGGGTCCTTTCCAAAGACAATTCAGACAGAGGTATATATGTATGAACGATGTTTCTATGTATAAATAGATCTTATTATCGGTATACACTTTGCTCCGAAATTTCTCAGTCCTATATCTTAAAAACTATGGGTCTTACGTAAATTTTGTATAGAACCTTTTTGTGTAGATTTAGCTTATGGACAAATTTCATAATGACAGAAATTAACGTTAAACCAATAGTGTACAAGATATTTGAGAAAAACGTATGTTCGTGACCTTTGACCTTCTGTAATTTCTGTAGCCGTCTAGTTGGCTTTATGGACTTTTGAGGGATTGTTTTTGACACCGAAATAAAGACAATCCCGAAGGAAAATCTTCAGTCGGATTTTTTTAGGAGTGAATGTATAAAGTGACTAGGGTACAATATTTATTTTAACACGTGTATACTTTTTAGAATCACTGTCCCAGGCCAAGTCCGTTTCAACACCAATTAATTTACATCAAAATTTTCCATTGTGCATATAAAATGTATTACACCCATGCACATGGTTCCTATTTGAATCTGACTTTTATTTTATCGTTTGGCACGTTTTAAGGCACGGCTTAATTTTAGCGAGTCGGACGCAAATTCAAGTGCGCCAGTTACCAAACGATAGCGAAAGAGCGAGTCAAGTCCCGTCCTTAAGTATCTTTTCCTCCGGGATCGTCGAATATAAATTTCCCGCAGGTTCTTCTTGTTTGTGAAATTTATCGAGCTTATCAAAAGTGGGTTTTTTCTAAGCTAAATCTACTCCGATGTGATTATAAAGCCTTGCGGATAAATAAATAGTGAAAGTTTCCGAATTTCTAGTTCACCGAATAATTTCATGGTAACCAGAACATTGTCCAGTTAGAAGCAGCAATAAACTTTTGTTTATTTAATTTTTGCGAAACTAAGTACAAAAATGCATACGGATGCTTTACATTGAGACAGTTTTTTGCGAGTAAGCAGAAACAGTTTTGCGTACTGCTCTGGGGGCGTGCAAGGGTCAACGAATATGTCGATTGCCGTCTGATTCAAATGAACCTACTAGAAGATTCTTGTTAGGAGTCCAAAGTCTGGTACTATATTTCACGGAAGGTTCTGTGACGGTTGCGTATTGCTATCAAAAGGTGTTTTTTAGCCTAATTATTTTTATTTGTTATTTCCCTTCATGGAAAAGAAAAAGATTAGTTACTTGAATAGCTTTAGTATGTAAATTAAAGGGTACTGGTAATAGGAGCCTTTGGCTTTCCTTTTGTTTTCTTTTAAGATACGTAATGCAGAAATCAGAGTATTGTATTTTATTAGTGTAAAAATCATTCAGTCAAATTTTGTCTCCTTGTCATTGAAAAGCCGTTTTTCTTTATCATTCAAGAAATCTTTTTTTGGTATTACAAGTTACGTTGTTTAACTTTTTTTATTTTATTGCTATTGTGGCGAATTTTAATAATTCAGTAATCATATGTTTAGGAATTATTTTTTCTTTACATACCCTCTTTATTTCGCTGTGGTTATAATTACTGTGTTTATTTATTTGCAGTACTAGTTTCGTTTATTTCTAATAAATCGATGAGTGTCAATCAACCTTGGTATTTTATTTGTGTACTGTTTCTTTTTTGTTTAATACTGTAGGTTGAATATTTAATACGTTTGTGTATTTTTAAAGTTAACGTATAAACATTGTAAATCAGACGATTCGATAAGAATTGATGTGCTGAATATACAGTTATTTCCATAGAAAAATCTTAAATTCAGTACTGCAGTCGAGAGTGACCGATGACCAGTAAATCATTTTGTTTGTGGCATTTACCGGTTTAGTAAACCGCAGCGAGTTGTTTAATGTAATTATAATAAGATCTTAAGATATTATAAGCTACTAGTAAGTCAAAGAGTGTACATTGGTACCAGGGCATTTTACCAAAATATATAATACAGGTTGTTTCTGGTACTGAATCACACCAGCAAATTTGCTGACCTCGACTTGATTCCTGACGCCCAAATGTGACATCTCCAGGAAGGCTTTTATTGAGTTTCTATTTTAATTTAGGGTAAACTATCTGTGAAACCATCCCACCTTTGGCATCTGAGCTGCTGCGAGCACAACATTCAGATTGGTGGGGCATAAGGCCACTTCTTCTCCAAGTGCTGTCTCTTCCAAAAAGGTTGGCTACCATCATGGCTATTTTAATTTTTGAAGTTGCTGCTCTAAATAGTTCCACAGAGCTACATCCATACCTCAGTCTCAGGTTATTTATTCACAAAATGCGTCTTCTTCCTTAGCTTATTTTACCTTGTAGCTTTCCCTGTATTATTATCTGCAGTAGTGTATACTTGTCCCCTCTCATTACATGTCCCAAGTACTGTACTCTCCACCCAGCTTATTCTTAAGATTCGCCTACATGCCCACATTTCAAATGCTTCTACCCGGTACTAATACCTTTTTTTTAACGTCCAGGCTTCCATTCTACAGAGCAGGGCCGAAAAGACGTAGCATCTCAACAATTTTATTCTAAGTTGTAGACTTTTGGCTTGGTTTATTCTTAATTTTATTTCTTCTCTATATTCATTATCTTCGATATAATTTTAATGATTTTCTTCCACCACTGTTTCCAGATATTTAAATCTGTTGACTTTTTCTGCCTGTTCTCCTCGTATCTATAAGGCTTCCAGTTGTTGCGTTTTTGTTATAGTCATAAACGTAGTTTTTTGGACATTCAGTGTAAGTTTGCTTTCCTCACTATGTTATATTCCACCACTCGTATCATCTGCATATCTGATGTTATTCACAGGAGTTCCGTTTACTTTTATCCGGATTGTCAGGTTTTGTAGCGCTTTCTGGATTATTTCTTCATAGTAAAGATTAAATAGCATAGGCGATAGCACACATTCCTTACCCGCTCCCCCCACTGTATCTGAATTTCTTTGGATAATTCATTGTGTATCTTCGTATACTCCCGCACATACTCTGTCCATCTTTCCAACTTTATTTGGTATCCGGGATTATTTAACATTCTTGTCTAATAGAATATGACTGTTATTCTGTTTTTTCGTACCCGCTAGTTCTTTTATTCTCTTGTGAAGTTTGAAGTCATCATGTTTTCTTTGCAATTCTTCTATCTCTACGCATTCGTTTTCACGCCATTTTTCCTTGGCTATTCGTATCTTCTTTTTTAATTATTTTTGAAGAGTTTCATAAACATGTTTATCTATATTTTTGAACGATATCCTGTTTTCCATCAGTTGTAGTATTTCTTCTGTTATCCATGGTTTCTTTGTTTTGGTGATTATAATCTTCTCTACTATCTCTTTACTCGGGTTTTTAACGCGTTCTTGAAAATTTTCCTTCTTTCATTTACGTTATGATCCAGCAATTTCTCTCTGGTTTTATTTAATTCTTTGTAAATGTTTTGTGTTAGCTGTGTGTTATTACTGGGTCTTTTAAGTGCACACTGCTAATATGTTGTTTCTGTTGCTTTTGAATTCTTTGTGAGCTGTTGCAGCATCCGCTCCAGGATATGTCTTGGTTGATCTAATAGTTGCAATACCTCTTGTTTATTAGCACATAGTCAATCTGGTTCCTAACGATATTGTTATTCTTGTCTGCGGGAGACTTCCAAGTGTAGAGCCTTTTTTACCTTTTTACCCAATGTCGTGTTAAAATCCCCCATTATAATTGTTATATTCCTTTTTTTGTGGTGTGTTTACAGCCTGTTGGACATCGTTGTAGAATTGTTTCAATTCTTCTTGATTTTTATTAGACGTGGGGGTGTATATTTGAATAATATTTATTTGACCGTGGATTGTTTTGGCTCTTATCATAATCACTCTATTGGAGATGGGAATGTAACTGGTCACAGATTGAGAGAACCCATTATCAATCGCTATCGCTACTTCATTCCAGTGTCGTATGTCACTGTTGCCAAAACAATAGATTTTATATCCATTGATACTTAGTTCTCCTAAATTCGGCCATCTACTCGTAGTTTCGCTCAATCCCATTACATTGACATTGCGTCGTTGCATTTCTTGAAGTATCTACATTGTGAATTTTTCCAGCCTCAAAGATGGATTTCACATTCCATGTTACATTCAAAACCGTCCCTTCCGGAGATTCAAATGAGGGACTAGAAACTCCGAATAATTTTGTTCTGAACTTAGCAATTCTGATTACACTAGGGATGAAAACAACGTGAATTCCACTTAACAACTGGCATGTCCCAATTTTTTTATCACAATAAATAAATACGATAAGATTTACTTTACCATAGCTCAGATAGATAGGCTGACTTGCTCGTCGGTTACCTATTCTTCTGGTAACCGGGCCAAATGTTGCTTAAGTGATGATTCCGCGCATATAGCACTACACGATCTGCCCGAATTGATTTTTAAAAACTAGGTTTCACAGGATACAAGAAAACTCTAAGATAATTAAAAGGTAATTTTAGATTCTAGAATAATCAAATATTAGCATTCATTAAAAAAGCCTGAAAGGGATTATATCGAGACTAATATAGTTTATATAAGCAAAGCACCTGCCCAACCAAAGTGCAGATTTGAAGAAAGGGTACACAGAAAGAAGTGAGTTATCACCACGACTGTAATAAATTGCACAGAAGTATTAAAGAGTAATAAACTTTTTTTGTCTGGTCCTCAATTATTACGTATTGGCTCTACACCAAAGCAATCTTATCAGAAGTGACTAATGATGCCGCCTTACTGTGATTAGTCACCTCTATATTTATTTACAATTAGTTATTGCAACAAAGTGAAATCTTGTTAACTGTTTGTAATATGAGACATTCAAGCAAAGGTAGATATTGCGGGCATCTTGGTAATCATACAGAGTATGTGTTTTACAGCTCCATGACTGGTTTAGATCTAGTGCAGGCATATGAAGAAAAGAAATACGACACAAATCTTTTTTAAACCTTTACATTATTACACAATAAGCTCCAACACTGTAACTGTTATATTCTAATAGTATAAAGATTCATGCCTTGACTAAATACAACAATGCAATGCAGGAATAATAGTCAGCTTACTCTTGGATTATTGAAATAGGCTGTATAGTAAAATCAGCAATACGAGTATCAATAGTGATCAATTCAAAATATTCTATGGGTTTTAAAAAATGATCTTAATATACATTGTGATGACAGCAAAGAGTAAATTTTTCTGTAACTACATGTGCAAAATCGAGAAATCGGGAGCAAAAGGCTTTAGCTGTCTTTAGGGACTACTAACCGATTTATTCATTAACACGTAGGATATCAGATTCTGAACCATTAAAGTTCGTCAGTAAGCGTTATCACTGCATTTTGCAAGGACATAGAAATTTTCCTAACAGGTTTTGTTCTATTTAGGAATATGTTTACAAGATCAGTAAAATGGGTTGTTTCCTTTCCTAGGTTTCGTTAATAGAGATTACGAAGAAATTGCTTATGTTCAGTTTTAAATGTTTCTGCAATAACAGAAAGAGATATGCAAATTTCTAAATAGGAAACCGTCCTATGCAGAAGTTTTCCAATTATAAACAAGCGATAATCAACTGGCAGTTTTAGAAAAATGAGAAAAAGTATCAAATATTCATCGATCGCAACAAAATTCGAATATGTGGCAGGTAAGAGCCTCTAAACAAGATTGGTGTAGGTGGAGTTCAATTCTTTTGTGTTTTCTCATCCCCTGCCAGGCATTTAAGAAAGTGAAGAACAAAGTTCCAAAGAAATGAGACTTTTTTAATCTTGAATCGATAATTCGGACAAACATTGATTGCTTTTTGTTAACAATTTTGATTACTTCTGAACTATTGTAGTTGACTGTAATTTAGGTCTTTTGCAAAATCTTTCTTTCGTCAAACACCATTAAGTATTAGCTACGACTAAGCTGAAAAATTAAAGATAGCATGGTCAAATGGTGTCTGCTGATAGCATTTGAGGTCCTGAGAAAGAATATAAAGAAAGATTGCAAACATCGATTGGCAAGTGTTTAATATCAATTTGTTACCGTCCGATCGATGATAATTCTCAGCTTGATGGTTTATTGGTGGCTAAAGACGAGTCGCATATCGCGACATTCATCTTGACAAAATCTAAAAATATTAATAGCAAATTCGTAAGAAATTTTATCATTTTGACTCTTTGACCAAAACACGCTGCAACCCGCTAGCACCCTACTACTGCAAAAACATCGTAATGGTATTGAGATCATTTTTGATATGTTTAGCAAAGTTATTCCTTTTGACTTGAGTATCTTGCCGTTCACGAGGTATGGAAGAAAAATCTTTAAGCAATATGAAGAAATTATGTAACCCATGTTACAAACTTTAAACTCAGAAAAAATGTTTATTTGACCTAACCTGGCAGAATCCTAGGGAAATAGACCATTTCCGTCAAATAGTATCGATTAGTGTTGAGAATCATTTCAGAATCTTTGCAGTTGGACAGTGAATCAGCTAGGTAAGACGAAAAAGTGACATTTGTAGCTGGAAATTACTACATAAATCATGGAATGAAAAAAGACTGCGTTAGAGTAGCTGCATATTGTTTCATTTACAGTGGCTTGTAATGGCCTGTTCTCACGTGGAACAGCTTTTTCTCTTACTGAAAACAGGCTATGCCTAATAACAGTTTTTATAACATTGATATGGTTGTATGCAATTCAAGGTACATCAGAACCTTTAAACAGTGAAACGTCGATGGAAATTCAGAAGATCCTCTTAATCAAAAACAAAAAATCGGAAAACTTCGGAGAACCTAAAGTGTATAGTAAATTAATATTGCTTGTGCTAAAAGTAAAACCTTCTTTAAGTTAAGATGGAAGCTGCACATGCATTGGGTGGTAGATACGAGGGTCGTTTGAAAAGTCCGTGCAAAGTCAGAGAGATGGCACTACTGGCGCATATCGAGGTTATGTTTAGTAAGTAGCATCTCTTGGAAGAACATACACCAAGTTTCAGCCAGATCGATCTATTTCTTTGTGTTTGGCATTCGTTTGAATCGAGGAAGTCGAATGATTTTCAAAAAATGGACGAAAAAGAATTTCGTGTGTTGATTAAACATTACTTTATGAAAGGCAAAACGCCTCAGGAGACTAAAAAGAAGCTTGATAAACATTATGGTGACTTTGCACTTTCGATTAGAACAGTTTATAAGTGGTTTCAAAATTTTCGGAGTGGCCATATGGGCACAAGTGACGCTGAACGTTCTGGACGCCCTGTTGAGGTTACTACTCCAGAAATCATTGATAAAATCCATGATATGGTGATGGATGACAGAAGAATGAAGGTGCGTGAGATTGCTAGTGCTGTAGGCATCTCGAGCTGCAAAAAAAACGCCCACGATTGGCCCACAAAAAAGTCCTTTTCCACCACGACAACGCACCAGCTCACGCCTCAGCAGTTGCGGTCGCAAAATTAATGGAAATAGGGTTCCAACTCGTTTCACATCTCCTCTATTCTTCAGACTTGGCTCCCTCGGACTACTATTTGTTCCCCAATTTGAAGAAATATCTGGCGGGAAAAAGATTTTATTCAAACGAGGAGGTGATTGCAGAAACAAATGGCTATTTTTCAGACTTGGACAAATCCTATTATTCAGAAGGGATCAACAAACTAGAGCAGCGTTGGACGAAGTGTATAAGCCTGCAAGGAGACTATGTTGAAAAATAAAAAAGGTTTACCCCAAACAATTAAGTAGTTTTTATTTTTGCACGAACTTTCCAAACGACCCTCGTAGGCATCCAGAAAGTTAACAGAGTGGCAGAAACTTCAACGTGATAATTGAAATATGAATGATTTACAACTCCCACGCCGCGCAGTTCTTAAATAAAGTACAAGAATAATTTACTTGTGATAGAGATAAATCTTTAAAGGTAAAACGCTCAAAATATGTTGCCATATTCAACATTGCCCTTCATATGAAGCTAATGCTATATTATTAGAGGTTACAAAAGACAAAGTTAGGCAGTTGATTGGCCAAAAGTAAAGCGATTGTTGTCAGGATAGCACAGTCTCTTGATGAGCCCGTAGAGAGAAAAGAGCTTGTTCAAGTTAGGATAATAAATTCTCCAAATCAGATTCTGAGGAAGTCTGTTCTGATTGGAACCCTCGGAATGATACCTTTTTTAGAATCATAAGAATAATTGAAGTTTTCTTGATAGAATTGCAGAAACTTTTAAGCAAGAACATCTCATCTAAAGGTAACTAGCCCTTGAAGACATAGTACACATAAGCAAGTATTTACATAATAGAGATTTTCTTGTAATTATTGAAATGAGAGACAATAAATTATAATAAGAAACTAAAGTTTGTTTTATATCGGTTTTAGTGCTGTAATTTAAACGCATTTGTATCAAATTATCACATGCCCCAAACTATTGTTTAAAACACAAATAAATCATACGTGGAAGTTAAATTTAGATCGATAGAGAATGCACCACAATATACTTTTTATTTGTTTATTCAACTACCGACGCAAGCGATATATCCAATTGAAAAGAGTCGCTATCCCGAACATTCTGTACTGTTTATGAGATCCAACTTTAGAAAACTATTTTTGTTTATGGACTGAAACTAAAAACTCGAGAGCAAAATACAAATGTCAACAATGAAGAGGGTATAACTGTAAAAAAGTTACTTTTTAAAAATTTTATATTTGATCGATACTGTATGTTTGTACAGGTACTTAAATTTAGTTCAAGTAGAACTAATTCACTTTTAGAAGTAAGGAGCACACTTTAAAATCTGTTTGTATAGACTTGTATTTAAATTCATGTTTGGTAAGTGACAAAGTTTTCGTTTGAAAAGTTTCGCCGCTACATGTAACTTTTACGTCACGTTTTGCTTAGAGCGTTGAAGAGTAAACTAAGATTTTGTATGCGAAAAGTTGGAAACTTTGTATGCCCAGTAGTCCGTTTGATGGTCGCATGCGAGCTCTAAACCTCTTAGTAAACTGTCACGTTGAGTTTTGCCCATGCATTGAATATCTAATGAATTTTGTAGTAATTTGGAGATTATTGCTTAATTAATTAGGTTGTATTATGAATGTAGGTAATGAAAACAAGATAAAAAATCATTGTGCCTCTTTGATCATGTAGTAATGAACATGAAAACAATTTTGTAGTTTAGTTGGTGTTTAGTAAGAAACTTGTTTACATAAATTGTAAATATATAAAATTGAAACGTTAATTATTTAGATGAAAAGGAGACTGGTTGAACGGAATTTATTGAGCATTACAGGGTTTGTGGATGCCGCAAATGCAGGATTCATAATAGCAGGAGATTTAAAATGAGCGCACGAGAAATGAAGTTAATGAAGGAGAAAAAGGATCAACGCAGAAAGGAAAAAGGCGATATCTTAATATTTACTCTGTCATATGTTTCCTCTCTCTTCATTTAAACTGTTTATTTCAGTTAAGGTTGGGATATTGTAAAAGGAGAAGTACCTATAAATAAGGAAAGCGAATTTTGCGACGGGAGATGCTGAACCCTTTTAACTAGCAGAAATACTATTCTAAATTTAAAACTGCAGTTGTAGAAATCTGTTTAACAACATTCCTGTTAGATTCTTTAAGGGTTGTATTTAATACCACGAGAAGAATATTTTCATTTTTGCGATAACGCCGAAGCATACGAGAAGAGCAGCAGGTAGAACTGAAATATAAGTGAACAAAAGAGGTTGTAAATTAAGAGATTTGTGAAGACCTATTAGAAACTCCTTTATGGCTTTATTCTAATATTTCACTTGTGTTGGTTTCGTTTTTGATTTGAAAGCTCAAATCATAATAATTTAGAATTTGTATTTTAAAAATTAGTTGGTTCTGTTTGAGATTTCTTGAAAAGCAGTGGGTCACAATTTTATTATTGCTTTCTTTTCAATGAACTCAGATTAAAATTGGCTTGTATTAAATGAATTTCATATATTTATATCTTGGTTGTTTGTTACATTACTTATTGTTCGCTATTATTATATTGGTTAGGTCGTATGCTTTATCATGATGGTAAATCAGAATTCTAAAATGTGTATTTATTTATTTATCTTTGAATGAATTCTAAAAAAATCTATGTTTAATAATCCAATTTTTAGATTTTTTTGTTTATCTCATGTCAATAGGTAAGTCGGTGTAAGATTCAGCATTGCCTTGCTTTATGATTTGTCAATCAGCATCAGCTTTTTTTTTGTAAGGTCGCTTATTAAGGTAACTAATACGAGTATATGCCCGAAAGTAGATTCTGTCACTGAGACACATCATTATACATACACTAGCGCATAGACCATAAACTGGAAAGATTGGCGGGTAACACATGCTTTACGACGTCAGACATAAAATCTAGTTATTTCCAGTTGCGAAGAGAAAAGGAAAGTCGTTCGTACACTGCGTTTATAATTCCACATGGTCATTACCAATATAAAAGAGTTCCATTTGGGTTAACCAATGCGCCAGCCGTATTCCACAAGGCCATAGATGGAATCCTAGGGTGATTAAGACTTACATTTGCTATGGTATATTCATATGGTGTTCTAACAGTTTCCAAGGGCATAAACGAAGGCTTAGAACAACTTGAAAGTATGCCGAAGACCTTTAGATCAGCAAAAGCTTATTGCACGGACACTTTCTCACTCTGCACTTTAAAAAGTTTTTAATGGTCAATTACTTAACTGACAGACATTATTTTTTGGTGTTATACGGTACGGAACCGCTGCCGCATTACTTCGCAACACTCGTCCATTGTTATTTCTAGTGTCTTCTATTGATGTTACTCTATCTAATTAGGTTGTGGAGTTTTGCCTCATCCTTTCTTCTTTCTTGGTCTTAATTATGTTTCGTAATTGCGTTGTGATGTAGTCCCATTTGTTATTTGTTCTTTGGTTATATGTTCTATGATTCTTCTCTGGTTATCCCATCTTACATATTGGAATAGTGTGTGCTCTGCAGTATCTATTTGTGGGCAGTACCAGCACGTATCGTGCTCCATTCTTTTGAATTTTTTAAGTACGCCGCGAAGCATCCATTCCCCGTCAGTATTTGTGTGAGGAAATAATCCACCTCTCCATGTTTTCTTTCTGCCCATTCCCTGACGTTTGCTATTAGCTTTTTTGTCCACTCTGTTTTTCACGTTTGACTTGTCCATGGAGTCTGCCGCGCATTTGCAGTGTTTTCTTTTATTGTTCTATTGATATCGGTTTCTCTCTTCTCGTATCTCCGTGTTCTTTCGTTTGCCATGTACTTGTAGTGCCTGTGTTCTATACGCTGAACAGATTTTTAATAGTATTCTACTTTAGCATCTCTGTATTTTTTTCCAACGCTCGTTGCTATAGCGGCGCCCCTTATAGTAATATGGAGTGTACTACCGAGTCTAGTACTCTTCTGCTTCTCAGCGCAGCTCCTCTGTTTGACATTATTCTGTCTAATGCTATTGCCGCTTTTGCAGCTTTTTCTGTGGCTCGTTATTGTCATCTTCCTACTGAACTGTATTCCAAGATATTTTATTGTTTCACTCGTTTGAATGTGCGTATGTTGTTAATTTTCTACATTCAGTAGTGTAACCTTTCTTCTACCTTCCAAGAGAACTGCTTCTGTTTTCCTTGGTTTGACCCGTAGTTCTCTTGTCTTTATCTAATCACGAATAAGCAGACTGGTATGACTAATTTTCGTTTCCAAATCTTTTTTTGTTCTTGCCCTTCCTACGATTGCCAAGTTGTCCTCAAAGGCAAATAGGGTCACTCCTTACTGTACTCTAATTTTTAAGACCGCGTCATAGTATACGTTCCAGAGTAGCGAGCCTAGCACCGATCTCTGCGGTACTCCGCATGTTACATTGTTTTGCCGCTTCTCACTGATGTTCAGTTGCCTTTTTCTATAAGTGCAAGTGTACTGTCACGCTTGGCTTGCGCCTCGTGTTTCAAATTTCTTTTTTCTTTTTTCTTATTTAGTGAGTGTTTTCTCTTTACAAGTTGTTACGAATAATTCAATTATTCAGCGTTTCGTAGTCATGCCAATACTCAAGGATAGTGGTATTAAAATTAACTTTGCAAAACTTTGATCCTAAGCCCTGACTCCTGCGCCACATCTGTGGTGCAATATGCAGCGTCTGAACTGTTTATTGTTCAAACTCCGAGCTCAAACGATTTCTAAATATTTTGACAGAATAATACTTTTTACATATTGAGCCACAGTTGTGAGAAATTAAGGTAGTACGTACTTTTGTGCAGTTGGTTATTTTTGTAGCTGCTTTAGATTTATATAATAGACGACTAGCTTGATATTAGGCGTGAAGACTTAAGTATTGTGGTATTTCAATTTAAAATTTAAATTTCCTGGGTTGGAAAAGAAAAATAGGTACGTATTAAATGACAGAATGAAGAGGGAAATTTTAACTAAGTATGAATAAACTTTTAAATTTTTTATTTTGTTGCATTTAATGTAAATTAAATGTAAGCTTTTATCTTACTCATATTACCACTAAGTACTGAATTTTTAAAATATAGTTGTGGGAGTAGTAAAGGGAGGTTGTGATATAAAGAAGCGAGAACACCAAAAAAGGGTACAGTACTCTCTTAGTCCCTTTGTCTCTGTTTTAAATATCATAAGAAAGTGAAAAAGCACAAACCATTTGCACATGTTTGATTATGTATAACTTCTGGATGTAGCATACTTGAGGACGAAAAAAGAGATGGAAATACAAATACGTAATCAAAGATATGCATATGGGACTCTGTTATTTGTATCTACTGAGCTATTTCACACTACCTACTACCGTTATGTTAAATTTAGCATGCTTAGCTTCACTATCTGTGTTGGTTTTGGTCTTTTCTTTGCTATTATGAACGAAAACTATAATAACCTGTTTTCTAAACAAAAGATATACACTTCTTTTTTTCCGTTTAAAAAGAACCTATGACCAGATTTTATGGGAAGCAATCAGTGGATTTACCCCATATATAATCACTTTGTACGAAGTTTTAGTTATTTCAAAGTATAATTTATTTGCCACAAAATTTATGACAAAAAAGGTGGTAATCCACAGCGACCTCTTGTAGGTGAAAGCCAGACCAAGATCGTCTACCGTCAGCATGCTTTCAACCCCCAAAACAAATTACCTGTCTGTATTTTTCACCGCCATTTCTAAATCTATTAATTTCTGCCGTATCTTTTTATTCGCACAGTACACCTAGATTAGCTTATTATTGGGCGTGGTATTTTCAGAACTCGTAAAGCGTGGTGTTTAATTTATGCATAGATACTTTGTATTGCTATGACAACCCGTATATGGTCTAAATTAACTAATTTTCAGTCAATTTATCACTGATTCAAACTACTGATTTTTTAATTAGGTTTTTCGAAAAATCTGTGACTTCTCACATTTTAAAATGGCCTATGCATAATTCTCAAAGTCTCTTCTTTATTTCATGGTATATTTGATAATCAGGGATCAATTATTTTTTGAGATATGTTCGAATAAAGTAGGGGTACTTGCTTATGGCGTTTTTATATAGGAATATCCCAACCTTAAATAAGTTTTATTTGCGTAAAGATAAACACATCGATTTAAAAATTCATAGTAGAACTGTGGTGCGGCTGTGATATATCCTCCAATTCAGTCACATTGTACAGTTTCTTTAAGTAATAAGTAATAACTCAAAGTCGATATATACAGGGTTAGATAAATTAAAATATGAATTGTCTTAAACGTGTCACCGAAAGAAGTATATCAATCATGCCTAAATGTTCAAGATTTACTTTTTACAAAAATGATCACATGGCCATTCAACAAGCAATTAAAATTAAATAGAAAAATTTCTTATCCAATACAAAAAGGTAGAGAGACGTGAAGTAAGATAAAACGTAGATGGTGCCCAAAAAACAATTTAAAGTGATAAAGTATCTCTCTTAGAACCCATAAACACAAGTTAAGAACTATTTTTGTTACTAAAAACAGTAAACAACCCTCCAGTTTCCAGTTTAGTTTTTAAAGAAATTTCCGTGATCCTTCAACTTCAAGTAGCACTTGAATGAAAAGCGTCGCCTCCGTGTTCTAATATTACGTAAATCAACATGTGGCTGAAGGTTTTCTCAAAATCCTTTGAGGATTTAGCACGCAACAATCCTATCTCGAGAGACGATGTTGTCACGTTAAAGGGTGGCACACGAGATGTTTTACGTCGAAGATTTTCAAAGTACATTCCACACATACACCGCATTTCTTTTGTCTTTGTTTAGTTAATAGACAAAATTAATTGAAAATTTGTTCTTGATGTCGACGTGACGTGCGGTTTTCTTCTTGGACGGTTAATGATTTTCTGTTAACGTAATTTGAGGATTATAAAAGGGTTTTTGTAAGACGTAAACAACGACGCTTAAAACATGTAATACTACCACCGGAGATTACCTTTTTATTGAGGTAATAAAATGGGAATGCTTTAATTGTAATTGAAAAAGCGTTTTTAAATCAGCTCTTTTGTATTAACATCAGCGAATTTATGGAATTTACTACGAATGTATTTGTGACAGAACGAAAATCTCATTTTCTATATTTCAGATATCAAAAATTGCCTCTAGAGAATTTAATAAAAAATCCAATTTAGTTTTGAAATCGCTTTTCCTATAAAGGCATCATCTTCTATTAGTAGACGTAAATTATGTTAATATGTGAGATACGCTAAAGGTATAACCAACGTCTTCCTTCCTTGCTGGCTTAATTTTACTTTGACTACTTTGAGCATGGATACTTTCAAAAGGGGTAACATAATATTAGCTAGACAGAAGCAATTTGGTCAAGAATCTAGAAAAGGTGTACGTTCCATAGATAACTCAAAAAGAGAAACTAACAATATACAACTAAAAAGAAGTTCTGCAAAGGAATCTCTGGGAAATAAGGAAGTGGAGATTAGGTTTAAACAATAGAACTGATGAGTGGTGATGTAAGTATTGACTCGATAAATCCATTCGATAGTTAACTTTCAATAACTATTAATTCCTGTTACATCAAAGTGTCAATACATACATACATAAATGGTAATACATAATTGGTAAAAGTGTGTTTAAGCATAATTACCTCGACGATCGAGGAAAACTCAATACGGCTTAGAACTTGCACAGTCAACGGAAATGTATAATGATAATTTTATCAGAAGTGTGCCCATAGTATTATGTAGTTTTTTTTGCCTAGGAAATTACCATTTGTTCTCATATAGGGAATCCCACTGACATCAATCAAACCACATTTTTTAACAGAAGCAGTCTGCTGGATTAAGTATTTAAAAAATGTTGGTTTTCATATCGGAAGAATTTATCGTAGAATTTATTGTTATAATGTACACACTGCTGTGTGATGTTAGAATTAAAACAAACCCCATTAAAGTAGTATAACATACATTTCAATATCCTTACGGGTGTTTACGCTTAAATTCATTAAATTGTGTTCTTTAACTGCAGTTTACATTAATAATTAAAAAGTTTATTTAAACAAGGGAAACCTTCAGCAGTCAAACGTTCTTTGTGGTTTATATGCGTTGGAAATGTTGATTTTATCAGGTTATTCCTTTCATTCCAAATTTATCAGAGCACACGGTTATATCAGGAAGTAAGATGATAGAGTAACATTCTGTCATTGGAAGGAAACAAATACAAAAAATTAATGTTTTGAACTTAAAAAAGGTGTAAATATGTGTATGCACAATGTGTTACCTAAATGGTAAAAACTAAAAGAAAAATTACTAAATACAGTGTACATTTGAAGTCAATAAACTATTATCAATAACAGAAACGAAAATGGAACCTCCAACTGTAACAGTAAGAATTTTTTTGTTTATTCTTTTAATTATTTCATTCGTTAGTAGATTATGTTACGTACCAACACGCATGAATCTATACTTCGAATAATTATTTAAAATACGTATTAGTTTTACCTAAAAATAATTCCTTCAGTAATTTTTTAACTCTAGGACGTGACTTCTAAAAACATTTTAAAAAAATATGAAACTACTACTAGTACAGTGAATCCGTAGAAATTCCTTGCAAAAAATCTGGTAGTTTTAAATTTTTGATGTTATTTGGTTATGGACAGTGATAAAAAAACCAAGTTTGCGACCTCGGCGCGCCACATTAAAAATATCTTAGAAACTAAGCGTTTGTCGCAAAAACATATTTATTTTATTTTTTACACTAGACTAAATTTGCTATAATTAATTAGAGCACAGAACGATATCTGTATATTTAGCAACTTCTGAGATACAGCTTTTGAAAAATGGCTATCTCTTCAAAAAAAACTGCTAAAATGCTATAAGTCTACTTATATTGCAAAATATTTTTTAAACCGCCACTTTTACGCAACAATTCATTTCAAATGAATTTCAAGAGCATTTAATTAGCAACAATTCGAGTATTGAATGACTTTTGTACGGCAAATAGTTCTCCAGATAGTGTAATATACAGTGTGTTTTGTTACAAATATTATGTCGCAGTGAACACTAAGTATAATGATTGGAGGAAATAAGCTTAAAAAAATAGCACAAATATTAAAAATAAGTTTAAAATATGCAGGAAAAAAATTAAACTTCCAGGTTTTAGGTGTTATTATACAAAGTATTTATTGTAAGAAAACAAAAAATGAATTGTTATTAGAAACTTTGAACTCTAAAATGCTTAATTATTATGCACCTTTCTAAATTCTCCATAAGGAAATTTCTTCTTTTATTAGTTAGGGTGTCTTTGTAAAGAGAAAATAGTCTTTCAATGTCAACACTAGTAATCGGTGCATATTTAAATTTTGCAAGTAACGATGGTTCCAAGTCGAAGTTATTGACTATTTCGCCTGATAAAATACTTGCAATGGTCTTTAATCTTGCTAAACCTTCGTTTTTAGCCAGCACGTTCTCAAATTTGGCAAATATTGCTTTTTCTACATCACCACGCACTTTTCCCAATTTTATTTTAAACTTTTGTACAATCTGAATTGCTTCTGTTACCTCACTTCCTTGTGTTTCAAGTTTAGTGATAGTTTCACTGATGAACTCGTAATTCGCTTTGATGAATGCAAGGTTTTGTTGTAGTTCCGGATTTTTTAAAATATTTTGGCAGTCTTTAACTGATTGGGATGCATCTTCCGAAAATTCTAACAAAATTTCTTTGAAGCTGGTGAAGTTAACTGCGTAATACGCAGCCGCATTCAACCATGTTCCCCATCTAGTAATGACCGGTTGTGGTGAAAGCGGAATATTAGGCAGTTTTTCTTTAAATCGTTGTATCCTCAATGGCGCTTTTAAAAAACACTTTTTGCCATTTTTAATTAACTCGTTAACTAGAGGAAATTCAGACCTCGCAGTTTCTGCTACTCGGTTTAATCCGTGAGCTACGCAAGTAGAGCGTGTGAGATTACTCTACAAAACTTTTAAATTAATACCTGCTTTTAGCATATATGCAGCCGCATCCGTCACCATTAACAGAATTTTTTCAGTTGGAACTGCATTAGAAAGAAAAAAGTTTGCGAGTCCCTCGTTAATAAATCTTGTTATGGTGCTGCTGTTGGTTTTATCTAGTTCTTTCAAATATATTAAAAATGGCCTGGTTGCAGTAGCTTCATGTAATATATCGATAATGAGACCAGCATACCTACCGCACTCATCGGTGGTTTCATCGACAGAAAACCAGATATAATGGTCTCCAATTATATTTTTAATTTCATGAAGGACTGTTTTAGAAACTGTATCTAAATAGTTTTTTTCGCAGAGTGCTTTCGGACGGTATCGATCTCTAACAATATCTTTCTAAGAATTTTCGAAATGCAGAATTATCTAATTTTCTGAAAGGAATATTTGCCAATATCAGAGTATTGCATAAATTAAAATAAAAATTTCTTTCTTCAGATCGAGTGGAAGATCCAGAGGCAACTACTTCTTAAATAGTTTATTGTTTCAGCTCATTTTCATTTTCCGCTCTTCCTACATTTTCCTTGTGAATAGCGGTCTTCGTATGTTGTATTACATTATACTTTTTGTCGCACTCGATCTATTAAAACGAGCATTAAAGAATATTATATTTAAAATCTAATCTACTCCTTAGCGTTTTAACACATACTCTGCAAAATAGTCTACTACCGTCCAGCCTTATTTCTGGTATATTTTTAATCCACTCTTCTACACTCGTTTTATCTTTTGGCATTGTAACACAGTCTTATTTTATTAAAAACAGAAGATAACACAAAAGATTAAGTTATAATAAAATGAAACGAAACTTTTTCAATCTACCAGCAACATTACATACACGCACGATACCAACACTTTAAGTAACCCAGTAAAACTGAAGCATTTGTCAAATAAATCTTAAAACCTATAAGAACTAACTGTTTTTACAGCTTATCCTAGGGACAAAGAACTGCCGGGATAATGTGTAACGGCCCCGACAGGTTCCGGAACGGTGAGCGTCCAGATGGTATTCAATACGTAACGGTAAATAACGATATTTTAAGCAATCCTTGCAAATATTGTCACGGAATTTAGTGTAAAAACAAAATGTTTAAAAAAATAATGTAGACAATTGCTGCTAGAGAAAGAATTTATAGATAGTATTTTGAAGAAACAGAAAATAAATATACTGTAGACAAGAAAAGTATAAGGATATTATAATTTTTTTCTTGAGACTGACAAAAAATGCACAAAATAAGCATTATTCAAAAAAAATAGCAAAAAGTTCCAGAAAAAGCAAAAAAAAAACAGTATGAAAATTAGTTAAATGATTCCTTTAATTGCGATTCGCACTTATTTCAATGTTTTTTTGTACTGCTATTAATATCTAAAAAAAGCATTATTCCTATAAATCCGCTCTCTTAATGATAGACCACTTATACTCAACAGTAAATACACTTGTACTATATAGTGAGATATTCAAAATTGAATAAATTCTATTTTCAAAATTATACAGAATAAGTTTTATATTATAACATTTCGACGTTTTATATTTTCAATAACAAGTTATTCATTAGAAAACTAACATGATCTACTAAATATTTTGTTATTATTTAGTCCAATCAACGATGGGGTTATAGAAGACATGGAAAGGGGGAGAATTTTTCTCTTGAGGAATGCGTTGGGGGTAGTTAGGAGGCAAAGATACTAAAAGTCCCCGCCCCTAGCTCTGCTGCTTCAGGGGGGGGGGGTGATGAAAAGGTCCCTCTTTTCGGTTTCTTGCTTATACCTCGGAAACGGTGCGTCGTGGGGTAAGAAGTATTCCCTACAAAACAAAAGATAATTAAATTTCCTACAAGACTGTTTATATTCATTTCCTTTCTATGTGTTATAGTTTCCGAGATATTTGCCAGCGAAGATCGATAAGTTTCAAAAAACTTTTTTTTACCTCACATTTTTCGTCAAACTTGTCCTTCTAACTCCTCAACCTTATGTTTTACAGAAAAGTCGTCAGAGAGAAAGTTTTAGAGCATTCCGTCCCCTTTAAAAATATGTAATAGTTACTAATTTATTTTCTACAGGTCAGAGGTTAACAGCAATTTGAAGTTTTTGGATACATTTCGTGATTTCTCAAGAAAAGTCAATGAATGCCCAAAAGGGGGTTTTAGAGGAATTCTTCTTTTGAGAAATATGTTTCGGGTAGTAAGGAGGCAAAGATACTAAAAGTTTCCGCCCTTAGCCCTGCTGCTTTAGGGGGGTGGGGTGGAAAGGTCCCTTTTGTCGGTTTTTCGCTTATAACTCGGAAATGGTGCGTCGTACGGTAACAAGTATTCCTTACAAAATAAAAGATAATTAAATTTCCTACAAGAATGTTTATATATATTTTCTTCCTATGTGTTATAATTTCCGAGATATTCACCAGCGCAAATCTGTAATTTTTCAAAAAGTTGTCCTTTTAACTCCTCGGCCTTATATTTTCTAAAAAGTCGTCAGACAGGGAGTTGTAGAGCATTACATTTCCTTCAGATATATGTATATTTACCAATTTAACTTCGACAGGTCAGAAGTTACAGCAATTTGAAATTTTCGGATAAATTTCGTGATTTCTCAAGAAAGCTATACTTTTGTTATCATCGTTATATACGCATTAAGAAACTGGAATTTAAAAAAAATCTTACATCTCTTTGGCAAACTCCAGTTTCTTAACACATAAATAACAATAAATTTGTCAAGGCTAGGTAAGATTTTGCTTTTTTTTACTTGCTACAATACTTAAAGGTCTAACGGTACTCAGTTTGGCCCGAGGGCTGGAAGTTTAATCATAATCAACTCTTTCTTTTGTTTGTATCTTTTAATTACCAATCTACTTTAAAACGCTCTACCGAACCATCAGAGTTTGTTTTAAATTTATACACCCATTAACAAGGAATTGCCTTCTTATCAACTGGTCATTTTTCCATAGTTCACAAGCTTTATTTTTTAATAAGAAATTCATTTCTTCATCTATAGCCTGTTTCCGCTCTTTGCTATATTGGCTTTGAATAACCTTTTCATAGCTAATTGGTTCAACATCAGTCATGATGTTATTGCTACAGTATATAACAAAATCATCAAAACGTTGGGACAGTTTTATTGTATTTCTATCTCAAACTGCACGTCTACTTTCAAGTTCTTCCTCTATTTTATCTTCCTAATCAGATATTTGTTCTTCACAATCAGATAAATCCTCAGTAATTTAAGAGCTTTCCTTAGTTGTTTCAGTATTTGTAGATACGGTGATACCAGCATCAGAATAAAGAGGTCTTTAATTAAATATGTTACAACATCACGACTACGAATTAGAAAAGTTTTCTTTGGACGCTAAGTTCTATATCCGTCAGGATCATAGCCAATCAAAATATCTTTAATAGCGTTAGCGTCAATCTTTCTTTTATTCACTTTACGTATATGAGCACAGCAGTCTGAACCTACAATTCTCAAATGTTTAATGTATGGACGTTTCCTGTGCCATAATTTATAAGGAGATTTTTCTGGTACAGTTGAAGGTCCAGTCCTATTTAGTACATGAGTGGTAGCATTTACAAGTTCTGTCCACATGACTTTGGCAAATCATTTCTTGAGTACATGTAGGTGCGACAGCCTCGACAACAGTACAACTTTTTTTCTCTTGTGGTGTATGGGGCATGGTTAGACGTCAGATAATTCCTTTTTGTTGTAGAATTAATTGTACAGCATTGTTATCGAATTCAGTTTGAGTTCAAAAAGCATACCTTTAAGTTTTTCTGAAACAGAAATTTTTTCTTTTATAAAATATACAAATCTGTATCTGCTAAATTCATCTAAGTATAAGCAGTACATAATATTTATATCCAAACTCGGAGGTGTCGAATGGAGCACAAACATCGATTGCAAGGAGTTCAGCGTTCTTAGTAGGCTTTTGCCTTGTACCAAATTTTTGGCGATGAGTTTTACCATAAACACAGCCTTTGCACAGCTTACTATCCAAAGCAGTTTCTATTCCAAGTTTAGATTTTACTTTAGATTTTTACATGGCATTTATTTTGATACGCAAAAAATGATGTAACTGTAAAATATTTTCATTTGACACAGCAGCAACAGAATTTTTGGGAAAAACGGTTTTTAATGCTAATTTGTATAATTCTCCAAAGCGATTTATACTTCCACATAAAACAACTTGCCCATTTATTCTCAGTTGGCACATAACAGCACTAGAGATAAATTCACTGTTAGGATTTTATTTTGAGCAGCCAGAGGACAAAATAAATTGTTTTTTATTTCGAGAACGTTATCAGACTTCAGTCAAAGTTAGGTCAAATTGCCCAGATTCTGTAAGGTTCTACAGTGTCTTTACTTTGTAATGGCTAAGATTCCATCTGCTTCATAACCTCGCTGAATCTGTTTCATTGGTTTAAAGTATTCGTATTATGTAAAGTAATAGCGGCCTCTCCGTGATTACCTGCATTAATATTCTATTTATTTTTTTATATATTTTTAAATGCCTAATAAATATATAAGATATAGCAACAAAGCCACTTGGACATTAGATAATTTAAATGCAGCTCTTAAGGCCTTTGAAAATGGTCCTAGCGTTAGGGAAATAGTAAGGGCGTTTAGTATTCCCAGGCCAACCCTGCAAGGTCGTCGAAAACAAAGCGACAAATCAGGACCTTCATAGGTCGCAAGCCTGTGTTTCTAATTGAAAAAGAACGAGATCTTACTGCTCAAATTATAAAACTAGTTTGGAGAGAGGAAGACAACAACTATTATTTGTTGTTTTAGCACTTCCGGTTTTTATGTACCCCCAATGCTCATTTTTGGTAGGAAAAGAATAGCATGATCTACTAAATATTTTGTTATTATTGCCAACCCTTCTCAATAATAACATCGCACAAGCCCATTGAAGCTACATGTCCTCCAAACTTCGTACCAGCGAATGATTTAGTAAGCGCATCTGCAACCAGGGAATCTGTGGGGCAGTACTGAAACATTACAACATTGTTATTATTTAAATCTTTACAAAAATTATATTTGATTCCAATATGTTTAGACCTGTTGGTAATTCTCTCACAACCTAGCAACTGTAAGCAATTTTGGTTATCTTCGTTAACCACAATTTCCAAATTTTCACCTTCATTAAAATCCTCAAGTAAACCCTTTAACCACAGTGCTTCTTGACAAGCTTCTGCCAATGAAATATACTTAGCTTTCGTTGACGAGAGTGATACGCATGTTTGCTTTCTGCTACTCCAGCTGATAAGTCTACCATGATAAAAGAACATGTACGCGCTGTTAGATTTTCGATCTTTTTGATCACCAACCCAATCAGCACCTGCATAACCAACTAATTAAGTTTCGTTCAGCTGTTTAGGATCTTCCATTTTTAACTGTAAATGTCTTGTTTTTTCAAATAGCGTAGAATTGGTTTTATTTCTGCCCAATTGTGCTCTTGGATTGCTGACTCGTCTGTTCAATATTACACTTACTGCAATATCTGGTCTGGTGTTAACAGCTGTATACAACAACGATCCAATCGCTTGCCTGTATAGTCGATTATTGGGTAACAAATTCAAATTTATCTTATAATAGCCCAAGTGGTATTCTTGGAGTTCTTGAATTTTCCAAACCAAATTTTCTTAAGCTATTGTCAATGTAACTCGTTTGGTTTATTCAGTAGACTCCATCTGAGTCATTTTCTACATTTATTCTCCCATATTTTCCTACATTACCTAGACATTTAATTTCCATTTCTTCTCCAATTTGTTCAGCTACTTTAGCAATAATTGATTTATCTGGATTTCTTAGTAAAAGATCATCTACGTACATTCGTACATTAACATCCATTTTCTTCTTTTCTTGAATAGAGACTGATTTACCCCTTCTAGATCCAAGACTTATTAATTTTTCATTTATTTTATCATTCCATGCTCGAGCTGCCTGTTTAAGCCTATCGATGCTTTTCTGTAAGTTGCAACACAATCTTCCTTTTCATTTTCTACCAAACCTTGAGGCTGAACCTTAAAAATTTCTTCCTTTAGGTCCCCATTTAAAAGTGCTGACTTAATATCGTAATGAAAAATTTTTAAACCATTCTTTTGGGCAGCAGTTAGTAGTGTTCGAAATGTAGCTGGTTTCACTACTGTTGCAACAAAATCCTCACTAAATTTCTGCCAGTATCCTTTTGCCACAAATCGTGCTTTGTATGTCTTGAGTTTATCTCTAGAATCTGTTTTAATTTTATAAACCCACTTATTTCCAACAACGTTCTTATTGCTTGGTAGTTTTGTAAGTGTCCAAGTCTTCTTTTCTTTTAAAGATTCAATTTCTTCTTCCATCGCATTTATCCATTCTTTATTTTCTTGACATTGCACTGCATCTTCATATGTTTGTGGCTCTACCTTTTCTATTTTTCTGTTAAAGTTCACATTTTCAAAGCGAATCAAAGGTTTACCTTTTGTTGTTTTCGCTATTCTATTTCTATTGCTCTCTCTTCAACATCCATTTGTAATTTCTCTTCAGTTTTATCCGTTTCTTTGCCTAGAACACTCTTTGTCTTTAAATTACCTTTATTTAAAATTTCGACATCTTGGTTTTTAAATTTTGCTATACATTTTTCTTCATGAGAATTTTGCACAAAACGTACGTTTCTGCTAATTACAATATTTTTCGTGCTTCTATCAAATAATCGATATTTTGATCCTGACTCATATCTCACAAATATAACTTTCTTCAAATTATCATCAAGTTTCCGTCTTCTTTCACGTGGTATTTGAGTGCTACCAAAAGTTCCTAAATGACTTGTGTTTGGTTTCACACTATACCATAGTTCCTATGGAGTTTTGTTCTTTCCATTTGTAGGAAGACGATTTTGCAGATAATTTTCTGTACGGATTGCTTCTTCCCAAAACTCTTCTGCAAGGTTAGCTTATAACAACATACATTTCAACATTTTTACCAATGTCCTGTGTTTACGTTCGGCCTTTTCATTTTGCTGTTGGGAATATGGAGCTGTTGTGGTACTATACCTTCGTCCTTTAAGAAGTCTTGAAATTCGCTATTGGCGTATTCACCTCCTCTGTCAGATCTGATTATTTTTGGTTTTAACTTAAACTGATTTTATACTAGTCTTATATATTCCTGAAATCTTGGTAAATCTTCAGTTTTATTATTGAACAAATAAATAATACTGTATGAACTATAATCATCAATTATGGTAAGAATGTATCGATTTTTGTTGGGGAGGGTAAGTTGTTGTTTGTTTATTAAATACGATGTGGAGACATACATTTCTCCTATTTCGGCGAATGCATTCTGAGCTTTTTGTGCTCTTCTCACTCCCTTCCACTGGGTAACTATCAAAGACGACAGCTACGTGTTTGCTATAAATTTTTTCAAGATATTTCAAGCAGGTGGCAGCTATAATACTAAAGCTTGCATTGTGTTGCCATACTACTTTGTGGAGCAAATGGCCACCATCAACCACCACAAATCTACTATTCCCTTGAATTTGATTTTTGTTGATGGGAGTGAAAGAATGGTGTAGAGTAAATCTTGTGTCTTTACACATTCCCTCTTCACAAAAAATTCGGGTTGGAAACAGAGGCAATTCGTAACTTAAGAAGTTCCTCAGATCCTCATCGGACTGCTTTGTTATGCAGACTCTATGAAAGATTGTGAGGGGATCAATGGTAAATGTCGTGACCTTGTCCTTACGTTTGAATGTTACTTTTTGAAAGTTGTTACCAACTATTTTTGACATTTTTTTCTTGCCAACATCTTTAGCTAAGTAGCAATTAATTTCTTCTCCTCCCACTATTCCAGAAGTAATGAATATCAGAGAATCAAAAGTGGAGAACGGTAGGTGCAGGTTAAACCATTCCGTCAGCTTGTTGACTTTGTCATTGTCTATACGAGAAGGCCTTGTATCCTCATACTTCTCAGAGGTCGGAGAGGTGAGATTGCAGTAATTTTATTTTTTCACAAATATTTTGTAGTTGTACCATGCCAAGAGTTTACCGGGCGAGGAGAGCGTCTGTATGCTTCGACCACGGGGAAGGTTTCCTGAACTCTTCATATTTTATATGAGCAAATACCACTCCAGAAATTCTCAGTTCGTCTTTTGTGAAATAACCGTTAGTGAATTGAGTTTAGCGGTTTATTGAAAAAATAACCATTTTATGAAAAGCTGTATCTCAGAAACTACTAAACATGCAAATCTCGTTCTTTACAAAAGAAAATAGATACATTTTGCAAAAAATGCTTAGTTTCAAAGATACTCGGCAACAATTTTGGAGTTTTTTTGATATGGTGCGGTTTTTGGTGGCGCGCCGATGTCACAAACTTGCACTATACAATGAATCCTGAAATGCGTCAATTTTGTTTTTCAAGTCAACTTGTGCCAATTTAAAGTTACTAATTATTTATAAAAATGTAATTAGCATTGTAAATTATTCCAAAGCCCCTAAACAATATTTATTAAGATTGTTATTAATTGTCATAAAATCAGGATTATTTCAAAAGTTAGTGACAGTCGTTCAGCTTAACTTGTATTAATAAACAGGTAATTTAAGTCTAAATCCCGCCATATAAATATATAGGGTGTTCCATTTAACACAAATTAAGATATTCACGTTTGAAGTTGGTCGACCTTTTAAGCGTCCATAACTACTTATGGGGACGTCATAGTTATTTACGTACCAAGGGAGGAAAGTAATTTGTTGCAATCGAGACGTAAATATTGCGCTCGAGGCAAAGCCGAGGGCGTAACACGTCGTGATTGTACTATTACTTACTCCCGTGGGACGTTCATTTTTTTGCCCGTAAACTAAATTCATTTTTGTTTGAAACGGGGACTTAATGATTTATTACAGCCCTAGGTAATAGGCCGGAAAAATGATATTTTCCTAATATTGTCATGGTGCCACAAATCTCAAACGATTGCTAAACGGTGTATTGTAGGTAGGGCAAACTATATCGACACAAAGAAAATTTGTATCAAATCCAAATATAGAGTGCCCCATGACATACGTTCGTTATTTCATTAATGTATAGTTGTAGGTCATTACAAGGCAAAAGTAAAAAGTGACCATCTTGGCTATTCTCAATATTAAAAAAGTTATGAATAGTTTTAGCTGTTGTTCTAGCCCTTCTCATTCTCACTCTATGAGCATTTTACCGTTCAAATTTGAAAATTCGCTAGCCTTAGTCCTGGCAATGGAAAAATGTTTTGGTGGTTATTGCACACAGTGCCATCCTGAGAATGAACACCTCAAACAGGGTTTCGATAGCTCTCAAAAATTTTCACATCCCCGTCTGACTGACGCCTATCAAATAAAACTCGATTGCAGTTGACTTAAAAAAAATGTCAGGAAAACACAGCCCCCGCTCAAACTCTTCGATTCCGGGTACTAAGGTGCAAACAAAAATTGCCATTCTTTGTTTTTAGTTTGTAGTGAGCTAAACTGTACGTTGGTGAAATATCGAAAGTATGTCACGGAACACCCTGCATACAAATTTCAATCACCTCTATTTAATAAGATACAAAAAGTGACAGACTGTGACATACGTACATGCAACAGCCTGTATGTATGCGGAAAAACAGAATTCGCTGAGAGAGTCTTTAGTACCAAAAACAAACGTTCTTGAATTTTTCTTTATAAATACCCAGAGGACTTATAAAACAGTCTGACTTAAGTGGGACATCCTGTATACACAGCTAGTATCAGCTTTGATATTTCAATTTCTGAGTATTCATTCCTCCGTAACAAGTGATGTTGCAATTTTGCAAATTATTCTAAATATTCCGTTTTTAAATTTGTTTCGAATAGCCATATAGCTTTACTGCAAGATTATCTTGTGTGTTTGAAAAAGAAATCATTTGGAGCAGGCCTTGAATAAAAAGATGAACAATGTGGTCGTGTAGTTACTTTAGTCGTTAATGCGTTTCTTAAAAATTTATCATTTCGACAGTTGAAAAGTCAAATATGGTATATGCATAAAAAAATGAGGTGTTTATGTTAGGAAGTTGTTTCCAGACCGTAAGAAGTGATGAGAGTTGAACTTGAAGTTTAATTGTCCTCCTCGAGTTTACATGTCTAACTTAAATTTGAAACAAAAATTTAATAAATGTAAAATCGCAATGAACTTAAACTATTAGAAAATTTTAGCTTTGCCTCTTAATTTTACAAAAGTTTTTTTAGATAACGGTTTTGTAAACATATCTGCTATATTTTGAGCTGATGAAACAAAATCTATTTTAATTATTTTGTTATTAATCAAATCTTTCGAAAAATAAACTGCAATGTCTATATGTTTTGTTGTTTTCAAATTTTCAAAATTCTAGAAATCAAGATGACACTTTTATTATCACAATATAACACAACCTGACGATTAACCTGAAAATCACTTCATGCATCTTTTATATTCACCAGTTCTTGAGCAGTTGTAGCTGCAGCGATGTACTCTGTTTCAGCCGTAGAGAGAGCAACACAACTGTGCTTCTTTGAAAACCATCCTACTAGATTTGCACAATAGAATATTGTAGCGCCAGATATACTTTTTCTATCCATTTTGTCACATACCCAATCAGCATCTGTATAACTTTCAAGTGAATCTCCTCCCTTCTGGTAAACCAAGCCCATAGTCTTCGTTTGCTGTAAGTACCGAATCACCAGAAGCGAATTTAGGTTTGATTCCGCCCTAGGCCTATTTTGATATGGCGCTCCTTTTGTTTTTTAAAGGTGTATATAAAATATATATATGTGGCTGGATCGAAAAGTTTCCGGAATAAAATTGAAAACAAAAGAAATTCAACATAAGATTTTATTTTATTTTTCAACATAATCACCCTGTATTCAACGCATCTCCAACTTTTCAATCCCTTTACGGAAATGGTTTTCTTCGAGGCCTGCAAAATATGCATTTGAAGAGTCTGTCGATGACTTCTTCGTTGGACCTGATTTTTTTCAGTTTGGGGAACAGATGAAAATCGGATGAGTAGAGGGGATGGCAAACGATTTCGAACTTCAACTCGACTTTTTTGTTGAGCAATTGCATTTGTATGAACTGGTGCATTGCCTTTTTTCTTTGACACTCCGGGACGTTTTTCACGAATTGCTGCATTTAGTTGTTCTAAGAGTGCTGAGTAATATGGGCCTGTTATGGTTTTTCCTTTTTTCATATAGTCAATACTCAAAATGCCCTTAGCATTCCAAAAAAGAGAAGCCATTACTTTTCCAGCTGACTGAACTGTTTTGCCTTCTCTGGAGAAGATTCTCCATGGCCAACCCACAATTTTGACTGTTCTTTGATTTTTGGGATATAATGGTGAATCCAAGTTTCATCCATAGTCAGAAATCTCCTAATCAGATCAACCGGTTTCTTTTCTGAAGAACTGCAAACACTCGACTGATGTTCGAGCACGAATGCGTTTCTGTTCTGGAGTTTTTTTAATCCCAACTCTTGCTGCAATATATTGACAACCTGTTCATACGAGATGCCTACAGCCTCGTTTATTTTGTTTATCACCGCTAATGCCGCGCCCAGGCACGGCGGCTTTAGAAGCCTTCAGGCTTCTCTCCAGTCCTGGTGGATCTTGAGGTGATGGAAGCTGGACGCTCTGCTTGTCTGTTTGCGAAGTTAAGATGAGTTGGAGATTGGTCGAGTTCTTGAAGTTGTAGACATCCCGGCAGGAAGTGCTTTACGAAGGCTTTTGTGATGATGGCTGGATGTTGGTCGATTGGAACTTTCGGTTTCGGCATCGCAGAGGCTTTGTTCGAGTTGAATTGAGTTGAAATGGAGACGTCGGTGCTGATGGCGGACCCTGAAGATAGCGTCGAGTTTTAATGATGAATATGGAAGGGATGATGGTAGATTGGCGGCACTCGGCGGAGAAAAGTTGGATCGTGGCAGAAGAGGGAGGAGGAATGGTAGTTGGTAACTGAAACAGCCACTCGCAGTTCGCGTTGCGGGATGATTTGGGAAGGAATGGAATGGGAGGAAAAAGGTCTGAAGAGCCCCAAGTTCAGAACCTGTTAGGAGTAGGGGATGGTCGCGGTCTGCCCCCCCCCCCCCCCCAAGGTAGACCGGTCTTGAGGAGCTGAGAAAAGTGGTGTGTGGATTATGGCGCCCACCCTAACGCAGGATTTCAGCGGTTGTTGAATAGGGACGCCCGCGATTCGGCTTTTCCGTCCGGAATGGTGGCTGACGACCCCAGTTGGTGACTTCGATACTATTCGTCATACCCGGAGTTACCGTCCCAGGTCGACTGCCCCGCTTCACACCCGACGCTGAAATGACACAGGCTCAACTAATTCACAATCTTTTATTCAACGATTATCTAACCCCATATCTAGGATCCTGTTAATGATTGTTGAAGTAGTCGCAGATTTCGGGCGCTCTGAACGAGGTTCATCAATTGTGTGAGTACGTCCACGTTTGAATTTAGACGTCCAAAAACTTAGGGTGGAAAACGATAGGGAAGAGTCGCCAAGAACAGAATCCAATCTGATCTTAGTTTCTGTAGCTGTTTTGCCAACCAAATAAAAAATTTTACTGTTCTCCATAATTGAAAAGTCACGAAATACAAGTCCATCGACGGTTATCAAAAGTGAACTAAATGACAGATCAACTTGATTTTTTTTCTATGAACAATTGAAATACCAGCCTACTTGCTGATGCAAAATAAATTAAATTACGGTCACCATCTATGGTTGATTCCGGAAACTTTTCAATCTAGCCTCGTAATAATAAAAATATAAAAAAAGCAATTCCTGTGGCAAAAGACAAAGAGTTGAGAAAAATCTATTCAATTTTTTTATATTTTTATAATTCCCGAAATTTTCAATTGGTCAATTAATATTTTTTTTATTTTAATAATTAGATACTTAACCACGTTAAGGTATAATTCTCCGGTGGAAATAATAATATTTTTGAAACATCTCTAAAATTGTTTCATAGAGTAGTCACCGGGAAACTCCATGAAGTTCAAATTTTTATCGTCTCTAAAATTTTGCCGCCCTTCAAATTTTGCCGCCCGAGGCCCGGGCCTCGCGAGCCTAAGCCTAAATCCATCACTGCAAACCACTGTAGCACTCTGCTTAAATAAGACACTGAAAATGTAATTTCAGGTCTTGAAGTGGTTGATACGTACAATAAACTTCCTATTAATTTTCTATAGGGCACATTGGTTGCACTTTTATTAGGTGTATCTATTTCTTTACATTGCTCCACATTGAAAACTTGCAAAACATTCTGTATTAATTTTGTTTGTGTAATTGAAATTGTACTATCAGTTCTATCTATTAACATTCCAAGAAGATTTTAACCTCTTCAAACTTCAAACTAATTTGTTAATACTTTTAAAATCTCTTCAATTTCTTTGTCTTCTCCAGTTTTAATTAAATCATCTACATACTTGTATATCAGTATCCATACTGATTTATTGCAATATAAACAGTAATAATAAGTCAATTTTTTAAATCCATTTTTCAGTATAAAATCATCAAAACGATTATTCTATACCTTTGGGGACTCTTTTAAACCATAAAGTGCTCGCTTTAGTTTTAATATTCTAGATTTGGTTTCTAACCCTTTTAGTAGACAAATATAGACTTCAGATTCTAACATTTCATTTAAAAAAGCAACTGAGATATCGAACTGTTTCATTTTCCAGTCTCTTTGTAATGCATATGATAATAAAATACGTGTAATAGACATTCTTGCTACTGGTGCATATAAAGGTACAAATGTTTCCTTTTCAATTTGAAAACCTTTTGCAACAAGTCTAGCTTTCTTGGTTCCACCTTCTTCTGTTCTAAATACCCATTTGGTTTTGATTGTCTTCTTATCTTCAGGTAATTCCGTTTCTATCCAAGTCTTTTGTTTCTTGTGTGCTGATAATTCTTTTTCAATTGCTGTTATCCACTCCTTACTTCCAATTGCTTCATCGTAAGTTTTTGGATCTTTTGTTCCAGCTAACAAGCTAACTAGATGTCTGGGTATTTTTATTTGTCTTCCATTTCTTCTTGTTCTTTCTTGATCAACTGTTTCTTGTCTTCCTTCATCAATACTGATTTTTTCCCTATCTTGTATTTCTTCTTTCCTAATTTGTTGCTCATCTTCTGTGTTTACTAATTTATGCTATTCTTTATCTTTACTATCTAATTCATTTCTGTTCTCTTCATGCTTAAATCTTACATTGGTTTCATCAAAAGTGACATTTCTCAAACAAATTATTTTATTTGCATCCTTGCACCATAATCGATGTCCACCACCAGAATAGCCTACCGAAATCAGTAATGTGGCTCTTGGATCTAGCTTGCTGCCAAACACCCTTAGTCTTGATAAGTTATTATCACCATACCATTTAACTGTAGGAGGAATACCATTATTTGCACCTGTTGGCGAACGATTTAGTTCATAAGCGGAACATATCTTATACCTTCATTGCATAATTCTTTTGGAAATTTGTTTCTACAAAGTCTTTAAAATAATTAGAAGAATACCCTTCTCCATTGTCACATCTTGTTCGTTTTGAATCCATGCTGTGCTTTAATTTGTTTAATAAAATTGATTATACTTTTTGCAGCTTTATTTTTTGTTTTCAATAATTTAACGACTACAAAATGGGAAAAATTATCCATCAAAACTTTAAAATATTTATATCCCTCAGAAGTAGGTGAATTTATTGGTCCAGCTATGTCGTTATGTATTAAATCTCCAATCTGCTTAGATCGTTGGATATTTTGATGAAATGGTACTCTTGATGGTTTACTTTCAATACATTCTGAACATTTTTTTTACTTCTTGGTAACCCTAATTGCTTTAATTCTTGTCGATTAAAATAACCTAAATTTGTTGTGCCTTGGTCCGCAATCTGAGGAGATTTGAACTTGAAGTCTACTACTAACTTCTAACCTAACTATTACACTATCAATATAAGTAAATGTAACTTAGCTACAAGCTTAGACAAACTTCACTTTTGCAACAGCCTACTGCGACCGATTTCTTTTAACACACGATACAAAACACAATATACACAGGGTGTCTCTAAGATGCACTGGCGAATGCAACAGATTCCAGAACTGAAATTAGAAATGGTTCTTTTTTATAGACGTAGGTCTTAAATCGTTTCTAAGATACAGCCTGTCAAGGTCTTATTTAGAATCTCTTATTTTCCTAATATATCGGGAACAACGTGAGATTTTAAAAGAAACTTTTGACATATTCAGCTTTCACTTCTTAGTTTATTGATTAGAGAGCAAGAACAAAATATTAAATATAACAATAATAATAATAATAATAATAATAATAATAATAATAATAATAATAACAACAACTGACTAAAAATGATAATATAAAAATAATAATATGAAAAAAATAATTTTAAACGCAAAGAGATCCACAAAGTCCTGTAACTCTTTGTGGATTTTTATTTGAATTTATAATCGTAAAAACAATTTAGCATTTAATAAACAAACATATTTTTATAAATCTCTTGAAGGTGTATAGGGTTACCCACGATTAATTTCGTACGATGGAAAGTTGCTCAATAAACTTCATAAAGAATTAAGTTTAATAAGCAAAACTTTGATTTTCTATAGATATCAGTAGATGAATAAGTAATATCTTTATTTGTTTAGTTTTTAAATGTGCATTTATTATATTTTCCCAACCCAAGGTTTCATAATACAAATGCGATTCTACTAATGCGAAGTATAATTTCTTAAGATACAAATGATTTTAAAATATATTGATTAAGATATGTTTTAACGTATTAACCAAGTCCGTAACGTGTTGATCCCAATGTAAATGTCTATCTATGGTTACACCCAGATATTTGACTATGTTAGCTTCTTCTACAATTGTTTCTGTTTCTACAACTAACTTTCTTACGTCGTACCAAGTACGATCCTTATAAAAAATGGCAGTGTCGTCAGGAAAGCTAATAACAGTACCTAAAGAGCAACGACTTTAGTGCTGTACCTTGCGGCGCTCCATATTCCACCATGAATCACCGCTTTTTACAACACCAAACTGTACAAACTGCTTCCTGTTATTTAGATACCTTTTTTAAGCTTCATGGCTTACACTCATCTAAAACCTCCATTTTCTAAAGCGTTTAATAACTAACGGTGTCAGAGGTCTTTACAAGACCTGTGAACACGCACGGAGATGATTTATTGTTAGGTATCTAGTGTGTTTTTATTTTCTTGGAATTCAAATTGTTTGTCTGATGTAATATTATAGCTAAATTGGTAATCGTAGAGATAGACTTATAACTTTCACGTTTGTATAAAGATACTTACTATCATGTAAATTGGGTGATGGATTGAGCTGTATGGTAGTGCAGACACACCTTTTAAAAAAAGCATATGTTACGTACTGAAAAGAAAAATGTTCTCGACGTTTCTAAAAGCTACGGATAATCTAGGGATAAAAAGTGAAAATATGTTTTTTCATAGAATAAACTGTTTTCCAATAAAACGAAAAGTCCCGAAATCAAAATATGTGACCTGTTTTACTGATTACATTGTGTAATATTACAATGAAATTTTTTATATGGTTTTTACTCTGCGGTATCTTCTATTGTGTGAATTTCAGTTATCGACACAATCATCATAAACAAAAATGTACGGTGGTGCAACCACATCTTTTAAGAAAATACATGTTACACTACGTAGCATTCAAAATCTACAAACAATCAATGACAAAAGTTATTGTTGTGCTTTTTTTTCATAAAATGCACCGTTTTCGAGTAAAATTAGATTTCCCAAAGTAAATGGTGGTTCGATATTGCATAATTTTAAAAAATTTAAGTTTACTTGTACACAGCGTGTTTTCTAGAGAACGTACATGAGTAATTATCGTTACTAAATTGTGGGCTGTCTTGCCAGTGACTCTCTGTATCTTTACTCTGCTCATGTTGAGTAGAGAGTTTATCTTATTAGGAGTCTAGCTTACCTGCAGTTTATCACATTGATTCAATCACCTTGGAATTACCAACAAGTCCTATCAGTGATGAATCTGTCAGAGTAACTTAATGGAATATCAAAATCCGTCTGCGGTGTAAAGAATGGGTCAGTAACATCCTACCTAGCCAATGCATTAGCTCTGTCGCTATGCTTTACGCCAACACGACCTGGGACTACCAAACGCGGTTCAAACATAAAGAGGAGCTCTCGACACAGAAGAGAAGCAAACTAAGTCCGCATTATAGTAAACCGCCCCAACTAAATGGCCTGCTGAAGATACACACGAAAAACATACCTTTAAGGCCGATTGTGAGATCAAGAAACTGTCCTTGTCATGAACTGAACAGATTCTTGTTGGACATAATAACTCCACTGGCGGGAACTATCCCGTCACTGACGGGCCGTCAGCAGTCGAAACAATTATAAAAGTAAGATTAGACACAAATGACGTCCTGGTTATCTGTGATAGAGTCAGCCTATTTACAAACGTCTCAATAATGAGGTTCTGAAAATTGTTAGAACAAGGCTGGAAAATGACTGCACCCTGGACGTACGAACAAACTTAAGTGAAGAAGCAATAATTGAGCTGCTTACAAAATGTATCAAGACAATATATTTCCAATTAGGCAGCAAATTCTATCAGCAGGAGCTTGGTGTGGCAATGGGTTCACCACTCTCCGCAAGTATGAGCAATATCTTCATGAAGGAGTTTGAGTAGAAGGTGATATCTCAGTCTCCATTGTGGCTAAGGTATGTCGATGACACCTTTGTGGTACGGCTACATAGACTGAAGAACTTGACAATTTCCTACACTCCCTTAATAATTACAATGCTTTGATCAAAGTTACAATGGAAATGGAGTTTAAAAACTACTGTTTCTGGACGTCCTGATCCAAAGACAGCAAGTTTACAACGAACGTATACAGGAAGCGTACCCACACAGGTGGATACCTGCACTACGACTCCAACCATCACAAAAGCGTGAAAATGGGCGTGTCAAGTTGCCTATATGATGGAGCGAAGACAATACGCTCTAAAAAAGAAGACCTAAACAAGTAGAGGCAAAGGATGGCTCAGACCTTAGAGAGAGTGAATACCCTGATATTATAGCAATTATCTTAATAGCTACAGCTAAACTAACGTCCGAGGACAACCAAAACACAAAAGCAGAACCGGCAGAGATGATGCAGCTGAAAGACAACGCGCAGCTGTCATCCCGTTTGTATCGGGTGCCTCCAATTAACTTCAAAAAATCGGAAACCGAACGCTTAGGAAAATGATCACCAAAATCAAACCCAGCAACGACCAGACAAAGAACTGTGTGTACAACGTTCCATGCGAGTGTGCCAAGACATACATAGAAGAAACAGGCAGACCCGTACGGCTTCAAGAACACACAAAAATAACATCAAGAAGGGAGAAACCGATAAATCAAAAATCGCGGAACACGTATGGGGTGAAGACCACCGCATCCAATAGGATGATACACAAATAGCCAAAGAGGAGCACAGAACTCGAAGAACCGATAAGCCAGGCTACCTTACAAATAAAACCCATATGGATGCCAATCCTGCCCAAAGACCTACGTCGCAACCAGTAACAAACGGCGCAAATCCCTTCTGCATAGCATGCGTAGTAATCTACTGCGCATCCAGCTATAAAAATGCAATTTATAAAGAACCTATAAAACTATATAAATAGACCGTCCCAGTAACTCAGTGGTTCAAGCACCCAGTGTAGTAATCAAAGTAGCAATTATTGTCCCTGGTTCAAACCACGGCGAGGTCAAAGATTTACGGAAAAAATAACTTAGAAATGCAAAGTAATAAACCAAACAGCCCTGAGGACGAGACCAGAGTCAGTTTCTAAAACGTTGCGACAAGATATCACAACAGAGTGTGGCAATAGCCCAATAAACACCTCGAGAATCCGCACTCATCAACTTTTAAACAACACTGGGACTTAGACATTGAAGAACCACCCACGTTTTTTGACGTAAAACGGCTAGGGAACGGTAACACTCTAGGAGAAGACGTGATGTAGTGAATGGGGCAGCAAGAGCTCAAAGAACCAAATGGCGGTTGATGCAAATACTAATAATAGTTGTGCTTATTTATGTAATCTCTACGGAAGTTTATACGTCCACTAACCAGATTAGCAAAGATTTTTGACTGAAACAATGCCGCACAACTGTCAAGACAAGAGCGAAACGAGAGTTCTACTCTGGGTTTAAGTCCACAAATCTCTGCCTCCAACATAATGTGGAGTGGAGGACGGTTGAAAGGTGCACATGACTCCTGTAGGGTAGGGGAACCTTTGAATCTGTTCTAGCCGTTCCTTGTTGTGAAGTAGGAAGGTTCTCGATGTTCTTTCAGTGTTCCTTTTAGGCTTGCCTTTTGTTGCTTCTTAAGTGGGTTTTGCATCTACGTTGGACCGTTTTGTGTAGGTCCCCATCTTTTTGAATTTTAGTGTGCCTTGTCTGTGCGCTTCTGTTTGAAGGTTTTGTAACTCAGTGTTCTACCATGGTATTTTCCTAGTTCTTAAGCTCCCTTTGAAGGACAGTTACTATGCCAAAGAGTAAAAACCATGCAGACAATTTCATATCGATATTGCCTGTTTTCAAGATAAAAGCCAAAATGTTAAATAAATTTTGATATTGGAGAACTTTAAAAAAAAACACTAAGGCACTCTTCGTTTCTAAATTACTACCAGATTTCTTAACCACAGCAAAATAACATAAATATTTTAAGAAGGTATGTCCACATCATCATGATGGCAAATCCATTAGAAAATCGACACGTTGCAGTACATGATTTCATTGTAACATCTCACGTTGTTTCCGAGACGTTAGGAAAACAAACAATTTTTGGAAACGATGCAATTTAGGACTTAGGTTTATAACAAAGAACTAGCCCTAATCTTTTTTCAGAAATCTAAGCATTAACAATAATTTGGTACTAGAGTAATTCCAGAACATAATATTTTTTGATGTTTTTGCCATGGGGCTTAAAGAGGGGACACATAAAAAGCCACAAACACTACGCAACCTAAACTAATCATTTCTATCTGTCGATTCTAGTACTGTTTTTTATTTCGCAGGAATATAAAATACGTGAAGGCACCATTAATCTGGGAAAGGAATACGAAATTAACATTTTAACGCTTCTCTCACTTCAATGCCTGCGTCGTACTACAGACGATTTTTGGTTTGCGTCTAATGCTGACGGTGTTGGTGCATTTGATGATATCATATTACATTTAGGAGGTCAGACATTCATGTTGCAGTTGAAACAGACAGCGAAAAAAAGATTAAAACTTTTAACCGAACGACAATTTGTAGGAAGTCAGAAGAAAGAATTCCATCTAAAGAAATATATTAGGGATATATGTAAATTACGAGCAAGTTTAAATTGTGTTAAAACAGATAAAACTAATTCAGATATTATTCCACATATAGGTAGCTTTGAAAACGTATATTTTTTACTTTACACAAATAAAGAAATTGAACCATGCGATTTTTTAATACCTCATAATGTTAGCGGTTCTTTAGCCCATTTGAACTCAGAAAAGGATTCAAAAATATTCCAAATCGATGTTAAAAAAGTATCTTTTGAGTTGGGTTTAAGTGATGTTGAGGATATTAATAATCTTTACATGTTTTGTAATCAAATCGATCCAAGATGTGTTCCTAGTAAAATAGAAGAAGAGGTTAGGAAGATAACTAGGAGTAACTGTGCAAAGACGGTTAGTGAAGAACTTATAAAATACATAATAGAGTGGAGTAAAGGTAATTTGGGCGGATACTTTTACCTGACAAAACGTGATATCGTCTCAAAACTAACTGAACTAATATTCAGTAATTATGAAATAAAGTTATTAGAGAAAGCTTACAGTTTTTATGAAAACAGACAAACATTTATTTGGAATAAAATAATCGAAGATAAAATTATAACAGTTATAGACATTCATAGCGAGGATAATTTAATTTTTGATTTTTTATTAAAATATATTGGAAATAAAGTAAAAGAGACTTGCAACGTAACTAAAAGAAAACGTTGGTTTGATAGTTTACCACAGAAGGATCAAAAATTGTTTTACAAAGACAATCCTAATTTGAAATGGCACATATTTAAAACCGCAGGTAGCGGTGATAATATAGTTTTGTATCACGTCTATAAATGTTTATGGGCTTCCCAGAAACTACCTTTAGTATTGGAAATTGACAAGAAAGAACATTATAGACAAATTGTGGACATACTTAAACTGTCCAATTATGTATATAAAGTTATAATAATTAATAAAAGCGCAGAAAGTCTAACATTGGATCGAAAAATACACCATTTTGAAAGTTTATGTGACCTAAATGAGGAAGACAGGGAAGAAATATTAAAACAGCAGATTGAATTTCAAGGAAGACCGGGAGCAACTCTAAAAGACCTCGTAGATGAAACCATGTTTACAAAAATAAAATCAGCTGATATAATTAATATTCTGTTAGGTACCTATAGTGTTGGTATGCAGTTAAATATTATACCCAAATACTATATACCCAGAATATTTCAAAATGCGCTTTCTTATGAAGCTTTGAAATCTATTTCCTCTTGTAACGACATATTTCTTATTGAAGATCACAACGAATTTCTTAAGCATTTTGCCGTGAAGGAAAATATAGAACTTTTCTATCTGATGAATAACAACCTTGAAGATTTAAACAACTGTCATATAATTGTTTGTAATAAACCACCAAACTTCGAAAATTTAAAGTATGGCCAAAACAATATACACCATTTAGTTGCTCAGGACATCAATTACTTAATTTGGAAACAATCATACGGAAATACTTTTAGAGAGACGCAATATAAATCAAAATATTGTACTCTGTCCGAGAATAACTTTTCTTTCGGCTTGACCACGGTAATAAGTGCAGGTCCAGGTATGGGTAAGTCCATGCTGATGGATAGTATAGCTCAACAAGCACCAACAGATAAATGGGTGATTAAAATTAATTTAAGAAACCATATGGGTTATTATGAAGAATATAAAGACATCAAGAAGATGAAATTTCTAGAGCATTTGAATTATTTTAAAGGCCCTTTAGATAGTGAATTGGAAAACGAAATCTTTCAAAGATTACTGAGAAATAGAAACATCGTTATATTAATGGATGGGTTTGATGAAATATCGATTTCTTACAAAAAACAAGTAACAAGTATAGTAAAATCTTTTTTTCAAGCCAATTTTTGTGTTTATTTAACGACACGTCCTATGGAGAGACCTTATTTAGAAGGGGAACTTGGTGTTTTGGGATTAGAATTGCAGTCGTTTAATTTTGATAATCAAAAACAATTTCTGAAAGAGTTTTATGGTGAAAATAAAGAATCAATAACCAACTTGGAAGAAACTTTAAACACATTTATAGAAAAGCTATTAAAGGAATTTGAAAAGAATATTAAAAACAAAACGACCCTCAAAAACGACGAAAGCGATTTGCTAGCGACACCTTTACATATAAGATTATTAGCTGAAGTTTTTAGTGATGATTGTAACGAGTACTTGCTAAACAAAGGGAAAGCAGACTTAACAAATATTTTTGATTCGGTAGATCTATATAGCAAATTCATAAATAAGAAAGATAAAATTCTCTGCGATAAATTTGGTTTTAATGATTCATATTTCTTGTATAAAAATTATCAATATCTGTTTGCTTTAAGATTATTGTTCCCACACCTCTCACACGATATTAATGAATATATGGATAATTCTGGAAAAACAGAGAGAAATTACATTAAATTGTTAGAAAAAGGAGGTATTTTAACAGTTGATGAAAAATTCAATATAAATTTTTCTCATCAGACATTTGCCGAATATTTAGCAGCTGAATGGCTTTATAGGAACCTTAATAATCCAAACGAAAAAATTAAAAACATTGTTAGAAGTGCATACGAGATCTGTGTTAGCATGAAGTTTTATGGTCAATCTTATCCGTTCTTGTTACATGTTCTTGATCATCTTTTAATTGGAAATGGCTTGCATAAAGTTTTATATTTATTTATATTAAATGGGCAAATTAATGAAGCTAGAAAAATGATAAACTTAAACATGGTAGATCTAAATGCAACCGATAGAGCGAAAAGAACATTTTTTACATTTAGTTGTAATGTACACTCAACGGTACCCCTTATTGAAGGACATATTTCCAATGATAGTGGAGAAAACGGTAGAAATACAAGCAGACCTCTTTGGTTATAACCCAATTGATTATGCAATTCGTTATAGCTTATTTGATGCGGCAGATATAATGTGTAAAAAATGGCCAAATGCAGAAATTAACGTTGAACCAGATTATCCAAGTAAACGCTCCCTAAGAACATTGCTGTCATACCCACATTTAGTGGAATCTCTGATATCACGTTATGCCTACATAGACGTTATACTAAAGAAAGTAAAAACACGCCTAGCTATTAATTCATATATAAAAAACCATATTGGTGACGATATACCTCCTACAACTGAAAATGTAACTATTTCCGAGGTAAGGACTTTCAAGACATACAGGAAATCAAATTTATGTTATGAAATAGTATTTGAAAGTAGCAATACAGTTATGGACATTTTACAAACAAGTGACAAAGTTAATGTAAGAGATGCTAATGGATATACATTGCTACATTATGCAGCATTTCATGGTAAATTAGATGTAATAGACTGGCTACTATCAAACGATGCTGTTACAAATGCAACAGATTTATATGGTGTTACTCCTCTTCATTGTAGCATAATAGGTGGTAATTTTTCAGCTTTCTGCAAATTATTGTGCAATGCTAGCATTAATACTAGAGATAGATCAGAACTTACACCGTTGCATTATGCCGTAGCGTATAAACGATTAAGAATGATCGATATGTTGTTATCAAAAGGAGCCGATATGAATTCAGAAAGCGTATTTGGTGCGACTCCACTATATACAGAAGGTCGCAGAAGGAGGCTCGTATTTTCTTTTAGTTCTACAAGGTGCAAAATTTTAGATTTGTTCGTATCCAGAGGCTTTAACATAAATGCAAGAAACTGGTCCGGGGAAACGTTACTTCATCACAGTACAAAGTGGAAAAATAGTAAAATTGTTCAAAAGATTGTATCTTATAAAGCTGACGTTAACGTGCAAGATTATATAGGGAATACTCCATTACATGAAGCAATTTTTAACAGAAATGATAACATTAGTGTAATTAGTTTGTTATTGTCAAATGGTGCAGATGCAAACATAAAAAATGTCGAAGGACTGACTCCACTTCACTTAGGTATTATGATCGATAATTACAAAGTTGTCCACGAACTTCTTGTTTATAAAGCAGATGTAAACGTACAATATAAAGCAGGAAAAACTCCCTTACATATGGCAATACCGGAACCTCTAGATGGCGTTGTTGATTCAAGTTTTTGTGGTCAAGCTGTTTATAAAGTCATCGAAGAACTTGTATCACATAAAGCCGATATAAATATAAAAAATGATGCTGGATATACTCCATTACATCAGGCAGTACTGAGTAATCAAAGGCTGGATATAGTAAGTTTGTTATTGTCAAATGGTGCTAATGTAAATATAAAAAGCGATGTAGAAGGTGAAACTGTGCTTCATTTTGGTGTCAAGTGTGCTAGTTGTAGAATTATTCAAGCACTTTTATTTTATAAAGCCGACATAAACGAACAAAACAATGAAGGAGATACTCCATTACATCAAGCAATATTAAAGCGTCAATATTCCGATGTAATAAGTCTTTTACTAAACAATAATGCTAATATATACATAAAAAACCATAAAGGTGTTACACCACTTTCCTTAAGTATTAACTGTGGTCTTTACGATACTTTAATTAAGTTTTCTCTTCGGAAACTAATGTAAAAAACTACTGTAAAAAAAATATCGTTACCCTAACGCAAAATATGGTTAAATTGACTCTATACTGTATGATTAATATAGGCACAACCAAATATATTGTTAACTACAGAAATTAGAAAATGTTAAATACTTATTGTTATGACAACTATAATAAATGGTTATATGCTAACTACAAACCTTAGTAAAAGACGAATAAAGTTTCTATAAATATTATATATTATATAATCCATGTATATTATAGGTATATATAATATAAATAAATATATAATAGTAACAATACTTCCAGATGATCGTTTCGTCCTTGGATAATGAAAGTAAATTGTATATTAACTACACCTTGTATTGTTATCTCAACACAAATTATAGTTATTCGTCAATTACAGCGAATCATTATTGTATAATGTATAATAACTAAAAAATGTTTAACTAAAATTAAATTGTCATTTTAACAATGGAGTTCAAATGGTTATGACTAGTTTGAACCTAAAATATTGTTACAGTAATCATATTTTTGTTAATCATAAGTTTATGGCTTAAGTTTAACAATATCGTTTTTACAGTGTAGATGTCGAAATATAGGATAAGTTTTATCAATCAGATGTTATCTCATGATCATGTGGCGATTCTTGTTTAATAATGCTGTGTTTTCATTTATTATTATTATTATTTTTTTTTTTAATTTTTGTTATTATTTATTATTATGTAAGCAATTCTGTAAATAAACAAATCAAATAAAAGTTTATTATTTCTATACAAAAAGTTTTTCAAGTTATTCTTAAAATAAGCCTTTGCACTCTGTTAGATAATCACCCTTGTACTAATTCGAAATGAAAATAATCTGCATTGTTAATAATGACATAGAACCAATGTCCATACAATTAAAAGGCGTACAAAGACTATACAATTTTATTTTTTTTTTGTTTATGTAGGGGAAACTAACCAGTTATTGTCCTCCTTCCCAGTAATTGGCCACTTGTTATATTTTCTTCATTTATTAGTTTTAAATGCATCCAAATGTTTAAATTTGCCGCTTTTTAAAATCTTCAGACTTTGACTCATAAGAGCACACCCTTCCAGTAGAATTAATAAGCTAACTATTTACGAGGGAACCTATCATAAACCAAGTGCGTAAAAAGTGTTGAAATATTAACAAATTTCTTAAGGTGAGTGACAAGACATGTGTGTTAATTTTATACTAATTTATTAACAGAGCACTGTTTGTAGTAACTTTGGTAGAAATACATATTGTGTTCTACATTTTACGTAAATATCTAACTTCAAATTCTATTCTGAACAGAAATAAATGATATGTCAATTACTAGCAACAAAAACTTACGAAACTGCTAATAATTGACATATATGCCAGTAACAGGCACATTTTTAAAAGTCACAGTTTCCAGTTATTAGCAGTGTTATGAGATCAATAGCAAATAAAACTGTATACTAGAAACACATATTGCTGATTAGCTTTTATTCTTTTTAGTGTTTAAAAAAGATGCCGAAAACGAAAAAGCCATTATTGTATAGAAAAACCTATACGGAGGCCAATATTACACCTGCATTAGATGCTATTAATCATGGAATGTCTAAAAGAAAAGCCGCTGCTGTTTTTAATATTCCTCGTTCTACATTGCAATTTCGTTTATCAGAAAATTTTGTAAAAAGTAAACACGGGCCTAATCCTGTATTATCTGTTGCCGAAGAAAATACTGTTGTAGACTGGATATTAGAGTGCCAAAAAACAAGGTTTTCCGCAACGAAAAATAGATATCCAGATGTCAGTCAAAACGTATTTAGATAATATTAAGAAACCGACGATTTTTAAAGACAATCTGCCCGGTGATAAATGGTTTCAAGCTTTTCTTAATCGGCATTCGCAATTGACTAATAGAACTTCAGAATCAGTAACAAAGGTCAGTGCAAATATTTGCGAAAACGATATAAAGTAGTGGTTTAGTAAAACAGAAAATTATTTAAGTGATAAAGAATTTCTTCATATATTAAAAGATCCTACACGAGTATTTAATGGCGATTAAACCTGCTTTCTGTTTAATCCAAAACAATCTAAGGTGGTATCTTTAAAAGGTTTCAAAGATGTTTATTGATACAGCTCCAACTGAATTTAACTTGACCGTGATGTTTTCTTTTCGGCTTGTAGTGACACCGTACCTCCAATGATTATCTATCCCTATAAACGAATGCCGAAAAATGTAATAGATACAGTTCCAGAAGGATGGGGTGTGGGTCACAGTTCAAATGGGTGGATGAAGTCTGAACTGTTTTATGAGTATATAGCCAACGTATTTCAGAAGCATTTAAAATTAAAGGATGTTACTTCTCCTATCATTTTATTTGTCGACGGACACAAGACTCATCTAACAATTCAATAAAGTGAACTTTGCACTCGTTTGCAAATAATCCTGATAGCATTATACCCAAACGCTACTAGGTTGCTACAACCTGCGGACGTTGCAGCGTTTAAACCTATTAAAAATGCGTGGAAAAGAGCTAGATTAGATTGGTCTCGACAAAATCCTATGAAACAATTTACAAAACTAGATTTTGCTCTATTGCTAAAAACTATAGTACTATTGCAAATGGTTTTAAGGCGTGTGGATTTTTCCCGTGGGACCAAAATCCATTACATTATAAAAAATGCATTGGCAGAACAAGTGACATAAACGACACTGTTGTTGTAGAAAATTTTGAAACTTCAAAAAATACAATCAGTTACGATGAATTTTGTAATATTGTTGGCACAAAGACTTTAAATACCTTTGACATAGAGAACGAGCAATCTAACGATATTTACAAAATTTGGAAATTTTTTCAAAAAGATAAAAATATTGCTGAACGTGTTAGTAATAATATCAGCCAAACACAAGAAATGAAAGACAAAACCGATGATAATGAAAATTCTCAAGAGCATGAATCTTATGATTATTTAAGAAACATTTGCGATTTAGATTCAACTGAAAATAGTCCTGAAAATCTTCAAAAAGGTAATGTAGCAACATACAATATAGAAGATATCCCAATAGTTATTGTGCCCCCAAACGTGCAGCTAAACGATTTTAGCTATAACGATTCACTAACTGCGGAAAATCTTCAAATTCTCTCTGACTGTGAAGAAATAGAAAATATTTCTTTAAATGTAGAACTAAATCACAGTAACGAGAATAAATTGATTGCTGACTATGGTGATATTTCTTCCGAGTGCAAAAGTAATTCTAACAAAAAAAACAGGGAATCTTCATGAATACCTAATTTGGCCTGAAACTCCTCACCGCACAGGGACTCGTAACCGATCCAAAAAAGATCAGATGCCGTACGTTATAACATCCAGTGGCTGGATAAATCTATTTAATGAACAACAGGAAATGAAAGAGAAAGCTGAATTAGAGAAACTTGAAAGAAAACAAAAGAGGTTAGAAAATAAGGAAAACAAACTGCTCACACAAAAAGAGAAGAAACTTCGTAAAGGAATATCTAAAGTTGATGTTATTTTAAACGTTATTCTTCCAACTACTAAAAATAGCTTAAGATCTGAAAAAACGGAGCAACCAGAAAACCATGTACGAAAATTGTTTGAAGATGATTCCAATACATCATCGGTGGTTACGCAGAAATCAGAAACAAATGGTATATTACAGTAATTATCGAGCTCTTGTTTTGTTAATTCTGGTTTATGCTACATGTGTGTTAAAAATATAACAAGCATAAATGTTGGTTTAAAATGTAAAATTTGTCAAATTAGACAGTACCATAAAAATGTCTCCAAAAAGTGAAACAATTCTCTAAAGAATTTGTATGCAATCCCTGTTTAAAGAAACAATAAGCTAGGTACTACAGCTTACTACAGACTTAATTGTTGTATAACTTCGTTTTTTTTTATTTTAATTTTATAAGTTTCTTATTTTGCATTGTAACTTGTTTACTTTTATAACAACTTCTAAGAATTAAATGTTTTTATGGCTCCTATTTTGTTTGATTTTATGACCTGCACAGTGCCAATAACTGACTGGCCAATAATTGGTGCAACTCTGCCAATAACTAGAAAATATGTAGTACTTAAAGAAAAAAAATAATATAATTTTTGTCAGAAAACATTTAGCTGTTCTGTTAATTTAAACATTTTCTATAAATTCTATAGTTTATTAATACATATGTAAACATTAAGTAGACTATGTATATATTTTTCTAAAAGACCGTTAAACTTAGAATTTTCTTAAGGAAGACAATTATTGGTTAGTTTCCCCTATAAGCAAAACAGTATTATGCAGTATGTGCCAATTAAGGACAAATATGCACTTTGATACTATGGATATCTTCGTAATTACAGAATACAGTTCTATTTTTAAAAGACAAAAAAAAAGAAAAATCAAAAATTATTAGTACACATTGCTTGTCATTTTGACAAGAATTTATTTTTAATTTATTTATTTAGTAGTAAAAGCATCTATTAATACATTTAAATGAGAATATTACCAACAGTTTTAGTGAAATAAAAATCATGAATATGTTACCAGCTAGCAATGGACCTGGGCAGTTTTATAGCCAACCAGTTCCACCATCCAACATACAGGTTGTACTACCAGGTACAAACATGCAAGTACCACAAATTTACAATACTCAATCAATAGTTTAACCATTGCAGAATAGGAGTGGCGTAACGTAAGGTTCTCACTACTGTACTTCGTTAGGGTTATCAGATGTCTAGATGTACAAAATTGAAATAAAACATGACTAACTAAAGTATAACACATATCTTAATTTGTTGTTCACTTATAAGAAACCTCTATACGCCTACTTTTTTTAGAAATCATGTCTATAATTTTGTCATGGAAAGTGGGTTCGCTTTTGAGCTGTTTCAGTAGCTATTTCTCTATTGACATCATCGATAATTCAGTTAACCTCTCTTGAAATTGTGTGCTTCTTAAGTATGTTTTAACCCTCTTGAGGCCGGAAAATGTAGTTTCAACCGAAGAACTTGTTGCTGGCACAGTTAGAATTAATTTGGCAAGTTTTGCCATCTTTGGCATTGCTACATCCAGGCCGCTAGTTTGTAGACATTTGCTTAGTTGGAAAACTGGCAAATTTGAAAATTCTGCTGATGTATAAACTACCAACAATTCTGCTTTCTACTTTGCGAATTCAAAATGACGACCGTAGGACTTTAACAAACAATTGAACGCATTTTCTGGAAAGTTCACAGCAAAATCACTGCATTTTTCATAGTTCCGTACCGATAGAAAGCTTAATTGGTGTATGTCACAAAATCTATCAGTAATGTGTTGTTTAAGAGTATATAGTATTTCAAAATACAGTCGATGATATGATGCCTTTTTGTCACTAGATACCTTAGTAATACGTTACCTTTTTGCCTGAAAAGCACAAACATTGCTTCTTGAATTCGTAGATATTTGCTGTTCCAGCTGCCGCTCCTGGGAATTTCCTTGAGTTATGGATCCCATTTTGGTTCAAAACATTTCAAGGTTATTTCTTAATTCATCTATAAATATTATAAATTTTTATATTCTCTTTGAGCAATAATTAATATCAAATATCTTTTTTTGTAAAACATCAAAAAGTATATCGGATTTTGGAAGTATCACAAAAAATAAGTTTAGTAATTAAATTCATTTAGGGTGTGACAGAATCCTCTTGCACAAGCCCGTGATTCGCCATCCCACTCAGTAGGATTTTCCATCGTTGACCTAAATAATTCGTCAAGATCATTTTTGACAGCAGAAACAACTTTAACCAAAATACTATTGTACTTCCACCTAGTGGGTGCTGCTTTAGGAAAACGTTGCTGAACTAATATATCAGGAGCGTTGGATCTCTTGGAAGATTTCGAAGAAAATGAGCAAAACCCAATATTGTCTAAAAACAGATGTTGCTTCAATACTAAATTTAACTTGTGGGCATAACAATGGACAAAAGTAGCTTGATTATACTTATCCTTTATAAGCTTTTGTAGTCCATTATGTTCACCATCATACGTTTGAGCAACGAGTTTTTTCCCAAAACTGAATTCATCAATGCAATCGAAAACATGTTTTGCTAGTCGAGGAGCTGTACCATCGTCGCTTATATTATCAAATCTTAAAAACCTTTCTTGGACTTCGCCATCAGTGGTAATGTAAGAACAAACTGTTGACAACTGCAATTTGTTGGATATATCTATAGCCTCGTTCATGATAATAGCAACTAAGGAAGTGTCTGTTATTTCCTTCTTAATTGATTCTATCATTAAAGAGCTTATTGCTTTAATCAGATCATTCTGAATATCATTAGACGTACCCAAAACAACCGTTGATGTTTGCAGATGATTATTTAATCTCTCATATTGCTGAGCCAACAAATACAAAAGCTCTACATAATTTCCTCCATTGTGAGAGTCTGCTGATTCATCATGCCCTCTAAACGCAAGTTCTTGCATACCAAGATAGCAAACAGCATCAATCAAGCGACTTACTGTATGTCTCTTCTTTTTGACGTTTTCATTAAATTTATCTACACTTTCTTCAAAAGCTTGACTCAGACAACAATCTATACGGGTTTTACCAAATGTTATTAAAAACACCGAAGCTGCTACTTGTATTGAGGAAGCTCCATGTCGTTTTTGTAAATTTCAAAGATTATTCATATCATCTATACCATGTTTTATCCAAGAAAATATATTTTTTTCCATTAAAAACACAACACGGGGCCAACAATATATTTTTTTTGTGTGTTTGCAGCCACACAACCAAAAAATCTCCAAATACTAGGTTATCTTAAAACGATGAACGTATGATTTTTGCCGATCTTTGGTTTGCGTAATAATTAACTCAGATAAATCAGGGGTGGGTTTTCCCCTAGAGATTATATCTTCTTTTTCAGCAAAACTTCGAATACCAAAAGGCCGTCTTAATAAATCTTCAAGAATGCAATTGCAGCCATTATTGATAGATATTTCTGCAGACACGGTTGCATTCATTTCTATAAGTTTTAAACTAAAAAGTAAAAATGATTCCTAAGATTACCGGCACAATTTACACGCATTTTTATAAAACTTACTTATCTTTGATGTGATGACTCTACTAAAAATTAAAAATACGCACATATTCAGTTAATGCAGCTCAAAACAGACTAAAATAATCGTTTGTATTCGAGACGCTACTGTGATAATTATGGTTAAACGACCATTGAAAATTTAGATCAATGCGCATGTGCTACTGTAGGCAGATTCGAGCGCCCATATAAACGCTGTAAGTTAGGGATTACACGGGGTTTCTTCGTACCAGCAAGCATGCTGTGTCTGCAGTGTGAAAATTTAAATGAGTTGCGGCGGGCGCCTTGGGCGTTAATTAAATATTACAAAACTTTTTGCTTTTATATAAATATAGTAAAGTCTAGTTTTTCTTAATATTAAAATTAAAATATTATTTTTCCTTAATAAGTGTAAAAAAAAAGTATTTTCTTCTTTTCTCAACTGTAATCGCCGATTACAACGGTTACATTAACGCTTCACCACTGCTGAATAGTAATAGTTTTTGTTTATCTTAACAACACTTCGCTACCCGTCAAGTAAATTACACACAGCAGCAGGTACTAATCAATCAACAATTTTACTATAGAATGTCCTCTGCAAGCGACGAAAAAATAGATACTGAAGAAATAAACAATGAAACAGAAAAATCAAATAAAAATCTTGATCGATTGATCAACCACTTGATCAATTGATTAACCAACCAAAAGTAGTGAAATATTCAGACTTATCCAATCAGATCGGCTAATCAATTGATCAATTTGATCAATAATCAAATTATTTTTGTGCAACCTTTCGTCTGTGTCAAGTGTGGAAGAGCCCACAAAACATCAAGTTGCACAAAACCAAAAGATACTCCAGCAAAGAGCGCACTTTGTAGGGGTGGAGTGCACATCCCGCAAATTAAAAAGGTTGTAACTTCTATCACAACCTCTTGAAACGCCCAAATAATCACAACAGTAGCCTTAATATTTAGCACAACAATAATCAGGAAATAAATGCTCACCCTAACCACATTACCAACTCAGCAGCAAAGCTAGTAAGCCAGAAGTTAACCTATGCAAACCCAGTAAGTAATAAAAGTGTTGACAATAACATCAGATATCTTAAACAAATTCCTAGATGAGTTCAAAGCGTTGCTTCAACAAATAATTCAACAAAACAGGAAGTTGAGATATTCCTAAAACATAACTCAATTGACTTACTTTTTGTCAGCGAGACACATTTCACAGACAGATCCTACTTTCACATACTACAATATATAATATACCATACCAATCACCCAGATAATACTGCGCATGCTGGTACCGCAATACTAGTAAAAAACACAAAAGCATCACGTAATGCCAAAATACGCGCAAAATTATCTACAGGCTATCAGTTGCAGCCGTTTACTGTCCACCTCAACATAATTTAAAAAAGAAACACTACAGCGACTTCTTTGAAACATTAGGTTCGAAATTCATTGCAGGCGGTGACTACCTTAGTAAACATACCTTATGGGGGTCTAAACTTACAACAACTAAATTAGCAGCAGTGATCCAAGAGAAGCATTATTCTTACATGTCAATCGGAACGCCAACTTACTGACCAACTAATTCTAATGAAACTCCCGATTTACTTGACTTTTTTGTGCCTTCTGATATATCAGCACCTTACTTGAACATAGGACCAAACTATGATCTTTTTTCAGATCACCCACCGATAATAGCCACTATAAGTACAACTGCACAGATCAAAAAGCCACCCACAAGGCTACATAACAGGAAAACTAATTGGGAAGCACATCAAACCGGAATTAGTGGAAGAATAAACCTTAACACAAGTCTAAGACATCCCAGCGAAGTTGAAGAGGCGTTAACAACGTTTAATTACTTACTAATAGAGCAGTACATCAAGCCGCTCCTCAACAAACTTATCAGAAAAAAGGCGTTTCGGTGCCAGTCGAAGTCAGAACACTCATCGCCGATAAACGTATAGTGAGAACCAGAACAACGCATAATCGAGCGAGTAACCGACTAAAAGCAAAGAAACATAATGACGTTTCTTGCAAATCTTTAATTTTTGCTTTTAGTCGGTTACTCGCTCGATTCTACATTGAATGCAACGACTAAGTGACGAGCCTTAACAAAAGTGACAACTATATCTGGAAGCCAATTAAAACCAAGAACAAACCTCAAACCCAGATTCCTCGTTTACGTGACTTCACACGTCCTGCCGCTGGAAGGGTCAGAAATAATAAAGAAAAAGCTACACTCTTTGCTAAATACTCAGCTGATGTACTTTCAAGTAAACAGTGAAAGAGTAAGATATCTCTCAAATATTTGAAACAAGATACTTTCGGTAAAATCGTTTACCGTAAAGAAAATTCAAAATGAAATGAATCTCGTAAATCCAAGAAAAGCTCCAGGGATTGACAAAGTAACACCTACAATGTTTAAGAACTGCCGCATAGAGGGGTCACTATTATTACGTATTTATACAATGCAATTCTGTGACTAAACCATTGGCCTACGCAGTTTAAAACTGCTATAATAATTCTAATTGCAAAATCAGGGAAAAATCCCATTGAAGTCTCATTATCGGCCAATCAGTCTGTTGTCAATTTTATCTAAAGTATTAGAAAGATTTATAATGCTGAGAATAAATATGGGTCTATCCTCAGTGTAATGGATTCCTTCACACCAATTTGGTTTTAGGCAACGACACTCAACACCAAATACATAGAAATACGCACTCAATAAATATAACACTAGAACACAAGAAGTTCTGTTTATCTGTATTCTTGGATGTTAGTCAGGCTTTGATAAGGTCTGGCATGTTGGACTGCTGTACAAAATCTCAAGAATTCTTCCACTCCCTTGTTATCGACTACTCAAATCGTACCTTACTGACAGACAGTTTAGAAACGAAATAAATGATGAATCATCGATAAATTTTCCAATCCAAAGAAGTGTACTGGATTCGATCATTACATCAGATATTCTTTCTTCTCCTCACACCACCATAGGAACCTTTGCAGACGATACTGTCATTTTGGAATCACACAAAAATTCGGCAAAAGCTTCCAACGTTCTGCAAAATTACTTAGTAACTAGAACTACAAGATTGGATTAAAAAAATATAAAATCAAAATAAACGAGACCAAGTATGCATATAGACTCTCGACTAACTTGGAAAGTACACCTAACCAAGAAGAGAAAGTAGATCGATATAAAAGTGAAAGATCTCTACCGGTTAATCGCACGAACATCGAGGTTAAGTCTGAAAAACAAATTATTAATACACAGCACCATAATCAAACCAATATGGATCTATGGAATTAAAGTCTGGGAATGCGCGAGCAAACCTAATGTTACTATCATTTAAAGGATCCAGTCCAAAATATTACGGATGATCACCAACGCACTCTGGTGTATGTTAAACATAACAATTCATGAGGACCTGAGGTGATTAATTACAGATACAGGGGGAAACCACTGTATCAAGGATAAATAAGATAGCTTTAGTCATATATCATCGTGATGATGTTTGGAGCTAAATATTCCGTAGTTAATGGTCCTCCAATTGAATTTCCGGAGAGGACGGTATTAAAGAATACTATGACAACGAGTTTTACAGTTGCGACATGGAATGTGAGAAGTCTGTTATCAGCAGGAAAACTTGATAACGCTATATATTAGAAATGAAACACATGAAGCTGAACATACTAGAAATGAGTGATGTAAAATGACTAGGATCGGGAAAATGTCCAGCAAGAAATGGGATGACGATCTACTTTTCGGGGGGTAATTGGTCAAAATGTAGTTATGGTATAGCAATTATTGTTGACAAAAATACATATAGATCTGTTCTGAGCTTTTCATTTATTTTAGAAAGAGTCATGATGGTAAAACTAAAAGCTAAAAGCATTAATATAAACGCACCAACTTGCGGACAAGGACAAAACAGAAATTTAAAACTTCTACATAGAGTTAAAGTCCATTCTTAAAACAACAAGAGACACGAATGTACAATTATATTAGGAGACTTCAGCGCCAAAGTCGGCCAAGACGAAATGGAACGATGCGTTGGAAAATATGGTCTAGGAGCACGCAACGAGCGAGAAAACCGACTAGTCCAATTCTGTTAAAACACAGACTAGTCCAGTCAATAAGCTGGGAAAAAAGGCCGAATAAAAAAAAATCAGACAGCACGAATTTGAACAAACTTTTTTGCAATGAGTTCTATATGCCCCAGGATTATTCCTAATTATTAGGACCTCCCCACACCCCCTTTCTGCCCCTAATCGCAAAATCAATTCCCTTTCTGGAGATTTTTTTTATTTGTGGAAATGTGTGAATTTTAGCTCAAAACTGGCTTCCAGAAAGGTTTTTTGGGTCGCTGATCACGAATCCGGCGTTAGTTTTTCGGAAAAGTGAACCTGGTCGTGGAAAAACGAAAAATTTAGCCTAATTACTGGAAAAATTATTCTTGTTAATGAAAACTTTAAATTTTAACTTTAAAAATGGGTCCTAGGAGGATGTTTGGTCGCTGATCACGAATCCAATATTATTTTTCCGGGAAAACCACCATGGTCGTAGAAGATCCGAAAATTTTGCCCAATTTCGGAAAAAAAATTTGGAACTTTAGCTTGAAAATGGGTTCTAGGAGTTTTTTGGGTCGCTAATCACAAATCCGGCATCAGTCATTTTTGAGCTAAAATTTACACATTTTCACAAATAAAAAAAAATCTTTAGAAAGGGGGCTGATTTCGCGATTTGGGGCAGAAGCAGGAGCGGGGAGAAGACCTCAATAGTCATGAATGACCTTGGGGTTATATAGAACTCATTGCAAAAAAGTTTTTTCAAATTCGTGCTGAGTGTCTTTTTTTTATTCTCCCAGCTTATTGACTGGACTAGACTACAGTACAACAAACACATACTTCAAATTACCTAAACGCAGACTATATGCATAGAAATCTCCCGCAGACAGCATAAATAACACAGTCATACGGAATCAAATTCACTACAAGCTTATCAATAATAGATTTAAGAACTCGGTTAAATAGGTTAAGGCTTAACCAGAAGCTGATATTTCATCTGATCACAACTCTTTTGTGGCTAGGATAACACTGTCATTAAAGAAAGTGAAACCAAAGAAAAAGGAAATACTAGACATTAGTAAACAGAGAGAAGCGGATGTACATCAACGAACAAGAGGACAAATAACCATAATCTATGAAACATTGAAATAAAAAATTAAAACTCAGAAAATGTAGATGAAGAATAGAATGCTATACGTGAGGGTTTGCTGTCCGCCAGCAAAAAACACGTCAGCACAATGAAGAAATGTAGAAGCGTATGGGTGACGAAAGAAATACTAAACCTTATGGAAAAAAAAGAGAATATAAAAACAGGAACATGACTAAATATAAAGAAATAAATAAATAGATCAGAACTAAGATAAAAATAGCGAAAGAAAATTGGCTTCAGAATCAGTGTACAGAGATGGAAAAATATGAAAAAAAACTACGATAATTTTAATGTGCACAAGAAGATAGAAGAAATTGTGAATTTAAGAAAACAGCAATAAGTGAATATAATAAAAGACTCCAAGGGAAACCTCCTCATAGACCCAAAACAAAAGACCAGAGATGGACAGAATATACTAAAGAACTATTTGAAGTTAATAGACCAAAGATGGTAGAATTTGACGGTGAAATAGATGGACCAGAAATATTGCATGAAGCAGTCGCAAGCGCTATAAGACAGGCAAAAGGGAGTAAAGCAACGGGACCCGACGAGATATCAGTAGAACTACCTAAGCTAATTGATGATGAATATATAGATGTCCTTATTCGATTACATAATTCTATTTACTACACCAGAGTAATACCAAAACAATGGTTACTATCAACTTTCATAAATATACGAAAAAAGAACAATGCTAACACCGCACAATAACTTTAAAGAGTCATGCACTAAAAGTATTCTTGAGAATAATTCACAATCGAATATATAAAAAACTTGATATCGAACTAAGTGATACCCAAATGGGTTTTAGGGAAGCAATGGGTACAAGAGAAGCATGCATTATTTGGGACTAATGTACTTACATAGAGGTGCTTAGACGTGAATCAGGACATCTCTAGCTTGTTTCATTGATTCTGAAAAAGCTTTTGACAAAATTCGTCACGAGAAACTAATTGACATCCTAAAAACTAAGAACATAAACAGCTAAGGCATTAGAATTATATCAAACTTGTATTGGAACCAAAAGATTAAAATTAAAGTGGAGGAAGAACTACCCGAAGAAGTAGAAATACTCAGTGGAGCACGTCAGGAATGCGTGTTGTCGCCCATTCTGTTCAATATATAATGTGGGATTAAAGTATGGAATATTATAAAAAAAAAGCGAACTCAACAGGTTTTCCTTCCGACTTTTGTTTGTTTTTTAGTCATGACGTTATCACAAAAGAATTTAAATGACAATATAGATTTTTAGTAGTGGAATCCGATAGTGATTTTGCTTCCTTTTATGATCATAAGTACAAAGAAATTTTAAGGTTGCATAACAAAAATTCTTAATTCCACGCTGTATATAGTGTATATACTATGTTTCAAGAGTCAATCTTGGAATGCACAAAAGGGATAAGATAAATGGCGAGACTGTCAATAACCTACGATATGCAGATGACTCTGTCAGTGTAGCAGATAATCTACCAGACCTTCAACAAATGGTAGAAGGACTGAACAACACCTGTAGTAACTACAGATTAAAAACAAAGTTAAGAAAAACAAAATTTATGAAAATAGCAAAAAATAAAGTAAATGACCCTAATGAAACTTTGATGGTGGCTAACACTCAAGTCGAGAAAGTAAACACCTACAGATATCTGGGTACTTGGCTGACTGAAGATGCCCAACAAACAAAAGAAATTAGAACTCGCGTTGAAATTTCTCAAGCAGCATTCATCAAGCTAAAAAGGATAGTAGGGACATAAAAGTAGAATTAAGAATTAGATTTTTAAGATGTTATGTCTTTCCTACCTTACTCTACGGAGCAGAAGCTTGGACACTGAAGCAAGCAGATATAAAAAAGCTACAGTCTTTCGAACTTTTATGCTATCGGAGGATTCTCCGAATACCTTGGGATAGGAATTTTTCCTGTTTGTCAAAATTCGACTGCTATTCATTGTGTTCATATCACTTAAACAAGTATTATCTTCTTATTATTATTATTATTATTATTATTATTATTATTATTATTATTATTATTATCATCATTAATCTCTTAAACAAGTAAGTATGGAAGTATAAGTTTATGTAATTATGATAATCTTATCTTTCATTAATTTAGAATGTCAAGATATTGTGAACAGGCACAGAAATTAGTATTAAATGAAATACTACTAAAACTAGGTAGAAATGTTTTTATGATTTTTCAAGAATATACTTCAATTTTTTATAGTTAATCCTACTAATCAAAGTTAAAAATATCAATGACTCAATACGTAGTACTTCATCACAAACAAGTTTGCATATTTTATAATTAGAACCTTGAATGATTTCTATTATTAAAGACTCAATTAGCAAATTCTGAATTATTGAAAAATAGGTAAAGAATCATCAATCAGATTTAATTATGGGCATTGAATTTGTTCCAGACGTGTCAATGAATTGTTGCTCACGAAGCTTTTTCTTCTTATAAAATTCGTTACTTAATACATACATGCATGTTTCAGTTGTGTCCAATAAAAATGTTCTAATCGCAGTATAACACTGTGGTTATCGCGTGCCATCCGGTCGCGATTACTTATCGTGTAGGTTAATCTCTTTAAAAATATTTGTTATTCACAAAATATCTCGACTACTACAAGCAAAAACAAAACTAAATATTATCATAGAGTAATTAATATAAGTAGAGAAACAATTACAATGTTTTAAATGTAACCCAAAAACGTACCGTATAATAGGTGGCGATATACTTAGCCATCTATAGGACGGTACAAAAAGTTTAACAGCATTTTTCCGCACCTAAAACTACAGTTTACAATACATTTAATAGACGAAAAATATTTAGTTGTAGAATAGACGTACTTAATACCTCTTCGTGTTGTTGCGGTCATTATAAAACAAAAAAAAGGTATTTATGTTGCCAGTAATGACAGCTGCATTTCAGTCAAAACACGACTGAATGAAATCTGATACATATGAGGGTATACAATAAAATTCTTAATTATTTATTCCTTAAAGGGCTTGAACGGTCAAGACTAAACTAAGAATTAGAGCTTGATATTTTTATTAAAGCAAAATTCTGTAATTATCATTTTGAACGTCTGCAGAAATAATTCAAAGTACATTAATTTATAAAAATAAACTTTTCTTTAAATTCTAGTTAATAAATGATTAAGTTATTGTTAGACTACAATATATTATGTTTGTTTTTTACGGTTTGTTTTTGCAATGCTGCACTTCCACTATATGTAAATACTACTTGTAACACGTAGTTTGTAGGTAGTTCGTATTTAAGAAATGAAACTTCCGTGATTATTGGGACGGGCAGCATAAAAAGTGTTTTCTTATAAATCACTTCACATACGCGGGTATTTCCACGTTTAGAAATTTTTTTTGTTTACTTATGTATTTCTTTTTCAAAAGAGTACTTTTAAAAACAATTTTGTGATTTCAAATGAATGGATTTGGTAAGATTTCGTTTTGATCCATTCTATATTAAAAACAAAGTAATAGTTATTTACGCAATAAGTGGGATACACACATATAGCACGAATATGAAAATTGCGCAAACGAGCGCGTTAACCCGAGTTTTGCGTAACCATGTGAGTGCGATAATAGTGTATCCCACGAATTGTGTACAAAATTTTATGTAGAACCGTTGAATTTTTTGCAAATGAAACCATTTTTGCTGCTCTCAATCATGGACTAACTACTTTCGATCAAGATTTTGTGAATATTAATTCAAAGTAACAGCCGAATCTCATTGTTCAAAATGATAGCAATGCACTTAGCAACAGCGTAAACCGTAAACAAATTTGAAAATATTATCGCATCCTTTATTATGGAAGGTATTCCAGATCCTTGTAATTTTTTTGCGTCATAAACTTTTTGAGCTCGTATACGAGTACCATAAAGTGTGCTTTTTGGAATTTTTATTGCGACAAAATGTCTAACAGTATAGGACTTTTTTGTCCTTATGATTATCATAAAATTTGGCAATAGCTTCGTGCTGCGAATTTTCATTTGAGCACTCCATACTTTTAAGAACAAGACTGAATTAACCAAATTTTAAAAATGTGTTGGAAATATCTGCAGCTAACTGACAGCTTCAAGCTGACATGTTCTCTATGAGTTTAAACCGATGGTTTTTTGTCTGGATCTAGTCTGCTGAGAGAGTGATTTTCGGTATTTTTAAAATTCCGATGAAAAGATTTCTTTTTATCAAAGGTCGCCAAACTTAGGCAGATTTTTTAAAGTGTTGGTTCTCATTTCGACAACACATGTCTAGCAATTAACGACCAATTATTATTATAGAATTCTTTTGGATTCGTTTTGATATGTTTTGGAAAACTACACGAAAATAGTTTAAAAGCTCCATAGTGTTAGCTTCTTCATAAATGGAAAAATTCTAAAACTGTCGAGTTAAACGAATTAACGAATCTAGAAATTCATAGAAATCGGACAGGTTAGGAGGTAAAAAGAAACAAAGAAAAGACTTCTGAATTTTTACATACTGGGGAATTTTTTTAGATGTTTCCAAAAGAAAAGAACTGTAGAAATGACGGAGTTGTTGTTTTCGTTGATAGATGATGGGGAATGCTTCACCAAGTACAGTCCAATACGAAACACTTTATAATATAGACCATGACGTATAAGGAATAAAAAAAGTCACAAAAATAGAATTTGCTATAAGCTCAACAGTTGTAAAGTTTCAAGACGTATAGAAAATGTTCCAGAAGGTCAAAGAAATCGATGCTTGAATGGATAAGGAAGTATTTTGCAAAGCGTTCGTTTAAAAATCATTAAAGTATAAAAGTAGAAGCGTGATCGTCAAATGTAGGGTATACACAAAGGACTTTATACTTCTTAGATTTTGTACATCTCCTACCATCTACAGAAACATTTCCCAAGTACTACCGCATTGCCTCGTATTCCCGGCATATTCCCTTTACAACCTCGACAATGCTGGAGTCATTGCCTATATTTCCTAAAATATTGCCAACATTTTCCTAACACTGCTACATTCCCTTAATTAGTTCTACTATTTCCAGCTACATGCCAAAAACATTCCCGTTTTCCGCGTCATCTTAAAATGTTCGAGGCAGGAAGAATTGTCAGAACATAGCGACAGAAAACATTTTTAATATTGAAAAAGTAGTAGCTAATTTAATTGATTATTTCAAACTTTACAAAGCGCTTGAGTTTTCTGGGACAAGATTTATCCGCTGCCAACATCAAGAAAAGAATTTAAAAGTATTGTCTCTGTCATTACAGAAATTGACGTTCGCTGCCGATCGTCCAGGAACCCTTCACCGACAGCGCTGCTAAATAATTTTTTTTAGAGAACCAATCTCGATTGATCTCAGCAAAACTCCTTTTTAAAGAGAGGGATACAATATATGAATCTTGCGAATCCTTTTTAAAGAAGTTAGAGGTTTTCAAAGTTAAGGTTTTTATTTTTATTTTTCTATGATTTAAAAACTACTGATGCGAGCTTGTTCAAATTTGGTATTACAGCTGAGTCTTTACCATTTTGGGACGAGGTGACAATTATCCTTCTTGTTTTGTTTTTAGTTAGACAATAGAAATAAAACAACAACAATAAAAAAAGCATTACGTTCTTTGATTTATCAATTGCAACAGTGCACTCGTAGTATAAGTGGACGCGCTCATCGTGATTGCTTTTGCAACAGCAGCACCGGTTAGACGACGGAACCGATTTGCAAATCCCTCCATAATTCTCTCCGACCGTCCCTAACATAGTATCATAAGAGTTTTGTAGCAAGTTTGCTATCAAACTCATCCTATTCTATTCGTTGATCGCGTGGAACGTTCTGGTTACCTGATTACCAAATTTCAATAGGTCAAAAAGACCTAAGCCTATTGGCCATCATGATTTTGATTTTGTCTTCCCAATCGTCATAAAGTTACCTGGCTTGACCGTTGAAAACAAGTGTTCACTATCACTCTTTCAAAGAACCTACTGACTTGCTCATGCACAATAGTCGTAGTAGCTTTACTTCGTAATGCCCCAAATTTACAGGAGTATTACTGAAATCGACACTAAAAATGTGTTTTGTTATCGAGATTTTTGCATATTCTTAGAAGAAAATTGCATTGCTTGGTGGCTACAAAAACTTTCCTCTTCCGAAAAATTGAATTCATCTAATACCACCATATTCTGTAGCAGATTTTTGTAACTGGATTGTAAAAGGATTGTTAGATATCTTTAAATTTTCAATATATTATCTTTTTCTGTGGTCTCCGTAATGTTTCTTAACACTTTGTAAATAGTCTTGTTCTTTTGAAGTGTGCTGCTACGTCTCCTTTACTAGAGAAGCATTGATCTAATGAAATTTTGAACTAATCTAGATAAACTTTTAAATTTTTCTCATTTGTTTCTTTCAAACTTGAAAATTATAGAATAGTCACACTCCTGACGTAACAGGAAAGATCTTCAATTATTTCAATTTACCCTGCTTTTAAGCCAATTAACTTCGTGTCTCAATTTATTATGAATCACCCTTTTTTACTGACACTAACATACATTAGCGTATTTATTTGACAACACATGCAGAGAAAGCAGAGAATGGGAATTAAATGGCATCGCGTTTTAAAATTTCACGTATTGTTTACTAAAATAAGAACGCTCTCAATCATACATTAGTGAATTTAAATCTTGCTTCTTTTAATAATTTATGGCCAAATTGATAATCTTTAAAATAAAAAATGCTTGCGTCCGAATAGCAAATGCGTTGTTTCTTAAAACGGCTTTTATACTGCAATATCACATAACGATTGACATAAATGAAATAAAAGTATATGAACATGCCTAAAAGTTAAAAGTTATCAAATTAAATTTTGCATTCGTCTCTTCTACAATTATAAATATGAAAACTTGCTCCTTAATGTATAATTCTGTTAAACTATTCTCCATTTAAATTCTGTACTGCAATAAAACAAAAACTTGTAGGTTGTTTATTCTACAAATAATAAAGAACACCGCAGTGGCTAAATGTAATTCAATCCTATTTTTACAATGTGTTTACATATTTTGTTTACGAATAAGTTTTTATCACCAGAAATTTCCCCAAAAAGATATACACAACAGAAATTTTAATATAATCGTTTGAGACGTTTGTCAATTATACCAAGATATAAATTCTTAGAATTAGAAATAAGTGGTGCAATAATGAGAAGTTGAAGAGGGCAGCACCATCTATGTTTGCCCTTCTTTCCCCTCGACGCACTTGGCCCACAACCGTACGAGTTACACATATCTCCATAACGTTGTTCCTCTACCCATATTTATTTACTCTATGATATTATACAAAGTACGTCCGTCTTAAGGTGCACAGCACAATCCCTATTGAAGATCAACACATCAAACGTTACTCGTTTGATAGTAATACGTTGCTGTAGCAAAACCGATAGTACTTTAAGTTACGTCACGATTACTCATATTGCATTTAATTTTAAATAGATTATAATAACTCTTTTAGATATTGCAACATTGCAATTCAGACTTCTGATTTGCATAAGCTTATTTTAAAGCCAGCATCACACAATTAGGACCAATTCTCATCTATGAAAGAGGACTGTCTTGTGTGGTAAAAATAAAAATCGAATAGTAGACTATGATCTATCTTCCCAGAGTACCTTTGACTATACCTCAATAAGCTAGTAAGAAGAGATTAATCCTACAAACAACCATCGTAACTTGTTCAAATTTTTAACAAACCTTATACATAGCACAAAATAAAACTTCTCTAAAATCATCGTTCTTTATTTTTAATAAATAACTCAAGATTAATAAATAAATGATCACTCTATAACTAGAACTCCAGAGTTCTAACACATCAAAGATCAATATTCATATCAATTCTACAAAGACAATTTAATATTCTAAGCTGTAAGTTTTCTGTAAAAACTAAATAAGAGAAGATGGATTTGAAGGAGTTGCGATTACAATCAAAACAAACCAATCCATTAATCCACACACGCAGAATTTCAATCTGCTATTATCACAAACAGCAGTCTCAAAATTAGACTACTCCTTACCAGCGATTATCTCCCAAAAATAGACTACTGCTTACCAGTGATTATCTCCAGTACTATTGCTTCATCTATCACAACCAAATCTTCTTCAATTAATAAATCACAAAATAGATTAGGAGAGATTTCGAGATGCAGTAAAATCAAAAAATATTTCTTTAAAGTATGACTCAAGTATTCTTCCCTACTCTCTGTTCTCTTTCCAACAGTACTAAACTTCGCTGACCTTACATAAGGTTTCCAAGCAAAATGTAAATTCTTTTTTCAGATAAATAAGTAGACGCCATTTAACGTATACATTATTTAGTGCGAAAACTACTTGTGGAATAAAATCAGTAATTTCAAAACAAATGATATTTTTGAAAAACGCTAAAACAGGTTATTTGCTACTTCAACTAGTATTTGTGTGACATCGAGTTTTTCCCGAGACCCGATACAGTTAGACAACTTCAAGCGATAGGAAAGTAGTCATATTTAAAGATTACAGAAGTATAACTTTAACACTCAGCATCCAGGTGGCACAATTTATTAAAGCACCATGGTCTTCAAGAAGGACCTGCTCAGAGATCTGTAGATACAATCTTCAAATAGAAAACAAGCAAATAGAGTATTATATGATTGCAATAGTTACTGGCTGATTTTCTAAGTCATCATATATTTGTGCTATATGATAATAATTAGGCTTTTAGGATATTTAGCAATTCACGAGAAAGTAAATCTATTTTACAGCTAATTTTACTTGAGAGTACCAGCAATTTCGTTAATTGTCCGTTATTTTGTAATGAAGGCGACATGATATAGGTCATATGGCACTTCCCGATTTAACAAAAGCTGATTGTCAGAATATAGGCAACTTGTCCGTTTAAGATTGAAACCATAAATCGATAACTTTAAATGTGCAGAAAGACCAGGTTCATGTTAATTCTTGTTTTATTTTTATATTTCTAGCAGAGCTTACTGTACATCTGTTCATGACGTTTCAACAATACATTTCACTATTTAAATAGAAAAATCATAAAACCCATTCAGTAGCTTTAAGAAACGTTCCCAAAGTAAAGTTTTTGAACATTCAAATGAGAAGTAGGTAATTTAGTCATAGCTTTAAGATGGAAATTCCATTCTTAAGCCCAATTTTTGGAGTTTTTAATCTTCTTAACTAAATAATGAACGAACTATGTATCACACCAGACTATCAATGAATGAGGTAATAAACCCAACAATAAACTCTACTTGACAAATACCTGTATTTGTCTATTGATCTCATAATTTACTTGACAACAAATCTGAAGTTAAAAGTTAGGTGTGAGTGAATCTTTATACAGTAAACAATACATACGAGTACAGCAATGCTAAAAGAAAAGTATAAGTTCCGCGTTAAATCAGTATGTGAAAAAATTCAATAATTCTATAACGGATGGAAGTGTTTTATTTTGCAAATTTTGTAAAGTTCCGGTAACAGCAACAAAAAAGTTTCAAGTAACTCAACACCTGCAGATCGTAAAACATCAAAGTAATGAGAACAGAAAAATCCAGAACAAACAAAAAACAACAATTATTGGTGGCTCTTATATTAAAAGCCAGAACCTAACCCAGCACAATTTTATGAAGACTTGTGCACTACATTTATATCTGCAAACGTATTCTTCGAAAAATTACCAAATGAGATTTTCGCAGTTTTTGGAAAAACGCTCTAAGCAAAATATTTATTCTAGATAAACCAACAATAAGGAAAAATTACATGATGCCGCTCTATCAAACTACACAAGAAAAATTAAGAAACAAAGTGAAAAATAAAAATTTGGTAGCAACAGATGTGGAGCAAAGATATAATAGCAAATTTTGTCTTTGGAATTTTAGGAAGTGACGAGAAAAAGGACAAATCATATTTATTGACAATGAAAGTTTTAGAAAAAGCCAATTGTTCAATTCCTGACGCATTAAGTTTTTACGGCCAAAAAAATCCAGTATTTCATTTCAGTTTAGTTTGCACCGATGCAGCACCTTATATGCAGATAGCTATAATTGGATTGCAAGTAGTGCATCCTAAAATAATACATGTTACGTGTTAAGCGCATGGTTTACATTGAGTAGCTGATTTGATTCGATTTCTGTATCTCAATGTAAACACGGTAATCTTCTTAGTAAAAGAAGTTTTTCTAAAAGCTCTTTTCCGATTAGTCACGTTCAGGGATATTGCAGACACCGATATATCTTTACTTCTTTTGCCTATTCTTACGCGATTGAAACCTGATGAAGCAAAGAGCTTTTATTAAGCGAAAGCGTCGTTACTATGGGTTCTTGTAGTAACAACTTAAGTATTACAGACTTAAATAAAACAGGTCTGCATCATATTTTTTTTTAAAAGTTGTTTGAACAGTTTCAGCTGATTCCTATGTCCTTTGGTGCACAAAACCCGAAAATGAGCTCCATTTGCCTCTATCACGTAAGGGTTTTCCACAAAAAGTTGTCAAAAGTTGTAGAAAAAGGTGAAAAAAACTCATATTTGCTTATAACAATTTAACCAAAAAAAAACTATTTGGACTTCTTCCTCCTATGCAGCATCCAGCAGTAATCGGCCATCGTGTTTTCATTCCACCGTCCCTAATACTTCGGAATATCTCTACCTACTTCTCGCTTACTGCACCCAGGTTTTCGGGGAAGTAGTCGAGATGAGAGTGCTGAAAGCTCATTGAGCATCCCAAATGTTAAAGCTTTTCTAGCATCCTTTCCATAATCTCTTTAAACTTAGGGTCTTCTTGATTCCCTAAAAGCTTATTGAGAACACCTTTGAACGCATTACAGGCTTTATTTTCGTTCTCCTCCATTGATGAACCAAACTGGTCGTCTTTCATGAGCTTTGGTATGTCTGCTCCAACAAGAACTCCCTCCTTCAATTTAACATCAGTCTTGAAAACTTTTCACCCAAGTATTTAAAACATCCCCCTTCCTTGTCTAACGCTTTAATAAACTGCTTTTTAAAACCAAGGTTTATATGAAGCGAGGGGAGCAGAACTTTGCTTGGGTCAACCAAACTTCTTTGAAGCACATTTCTTTCTTCTGGCTCTAGAAATTCTCGTCTGGGTCACTCCTGTTTTGTCCAATTCCAGGCCTTGTAGCGACTCTCTCACTCAACCTCCATGCTGCCCAAGAAGCAGAGACAGCCTTTTTAAATCTCCACATATGATCCACTCGTGGTCCTTGTATTTAAGCTTGGAGAGAACCACTACTACATTCTCGTAACGCTCCTTTAGATTAACTGAATAACCTATAGGCAATGATGCGTGTTTATTGCCATTGTGAAGTAACACTACTTTCAAACTCCTTTTTGGAGGAATCAATAAAAAGTCTGTTCGCTCGGGTCATGTTGAATTTTAAACAAGGACATAAAGCCAGGAATGTCGCTGCAGTAAACCAAATCACCATCCTTAGACAAGTAAGAGACGAACTCTTTTTCTCTGTTCCTGAACCATGCAAAAGATGTTCTTGGTGCTATCAAGTTTGTTTCTTTTAACCTGGAACCTAATAAGCTGCGCTGAGTCTTTCGGTAAGTCCAGATCCTGTACTAGGTCGTTTAATTCCGCCTGAGTAAAGAGTTGAGATTCATAACTTTTGATGCCGCCCTGGAAATCATCACTAGAATCTTTAAAATAGCTTTCACGGTGTTCTGTTTTGTCTTAGAAGATTTAGGCAATGGATCTTTCGGTTCATGAGGGATAGGTATCCGGATAAAAAACGCCCCTTTTATTTTTTCGGTTAAATCCTTGAACGTTACAACAACAGAAGTAACTACAGTGGTTTCGTTCTCTCCAAATCATAGGCACGCCAATCTGGAATGATGTTTTCTTACCTTGAGACGACTGCCGAAGCCATTCTACAGAAACAGGGTAAACTTTGTGTGGAGCCCGTTTTATCTTGATCGCCAAGTCTTATACCAAAATATTTGAAGTAAACTTTTAAACACAAAATCGGTAACATTCTGTTCTTGCTTCTTGACAGTAAATTCACCACAGATGTAACAGAAGCTGTCAAATTAATGCAATGCCTAGAAGACATCACAGCGTTTACAATAGACTGAACACGATTTTCCACTGTCATCTTACTAAGATTAAAGTTCTCTACTTGGAAACACAACATAAAGAAAATGCAACAAAAATGACTGTGCTAGTTACTTCCAATGATACAACACATAGACTGAGGAGAGAAAAGGGAAAGTGATGAGTGTAGGGAAGAGGAAAGGGAATTTTCAAGTGCGCATGCCAGGAAATTCTACCGCTCCCCGCGGAATACGGTAATTCCCGACTTCTCTGCTGACTCTCTACATCAGTGGTTCTCAACCTTTTCTAAGTCGCGGAACACTTTTGAATGTAAAAACATCTTGTGAAACACTAAAGTTAATAATAATAAACAAGGCGACTCAAGTCATAGAACTAACAATAGAAATATGGATGAATATTCCTTTTACCAAAAATTATAGATTACAAATTGCGTAGTAGTAAAAGAAAACATTAATTTCAAAAATAATTGTTACACTTGTAAAAACTAAAATGACTCTTTTTCTAAAAAATAGTGTTTTTAAACCCATTTTAATCGATATTTGGGGTTGGTGCCCTTAACAGATTTCAGCAATATCAGGTCTAATATGAAATATAGCTACCGTCATTTCCTCTCTTAGATTAGTAAGCCTTTCCCGTTTTTTGTTTTTATATAGGTTAAAGTTGAGAAACTGAGCTCACACAGATATGATGTTGAGAATTGAAAAAGAATTTTTGGAGAGCGCTGGTTATTCCTCTTGGGCAGAATCCAAAATTCCTCAAGAGTTATTTCGGAAAATTTCATTTTCAGAGTACGATCCACTGACAAGGTAACCAGTTCTTTTTCATGTAAGGAAAATTCACTACTCGTTGTATTAACTGTGACAAATGAATTGCGTATCCAGTCGTAACATTCAATATTTAAGAATGGGAAGTAATTCTTAACCTTTTCTTTCAAGAACGTAAAATGTTCTTTTATAACGGAAACAATTTCCTCGACATTTTTATCTTGAAGTGAAGGAAACATATTTTCTGTATTTTTTTCTAATAAACGATTTTTTCAAAGATATAGATTTTCTGAAATGCTGACAATATATGAGTTTACCGCTAATGTTGATTTATACATTTTTAGTTTTAAGGTAAAATTAAACTTCTTGTGTTTATTTATCATTTCCTTCTTCAGTACAACTTAAAAATTTAAAAACTAAGAATTAAAGTTTAAAGAAACTGTATTATAATCAAAATTTGACAGTAATATCTGTCATTAATTAATGAAGAAAAGAATGATAATTTCCGAAACGTCTAAAATAAATTATACTAACACAAGAAGTTTAATTTTACTACTTAAAACTGACAATATATAAATCAACAATAAGAAGAAGGTAAAAGAAGCAACACATTATAATTTACAACCAATGAAAGTAGACTCGTCAATCTGCAGAGCAAAATATTGTTTGGAAAGTCTATCTGTAACTGTTTCCTCAATATTACCATAACCTTAATTCTTCTGTTTATAGTACCGTCTACAAGAGAAATTTTCATTATTTTGTTTTTTGCATCGTTGCCAAACGATCTCACAACATGTTAGTAAAACAAGAGACTGCTGTGGTACGTGGTTTTAATTTAATGCAATTAACTCCGCTACCTTATAGGAAGCAATTTGCGCCTTATCTAAAATTTTGACAATTTTTTCAAAATGTTTTACTTGTTTAACTTGAAGTCTATCAGTCTCTTAAAATAATCTTTAGTTTTTGAGACAAGATTGGCATGCTTCGTAGTAAAATGGAGTTTCAACTTTGCAGGAACCATTGAGCTATTCAGCAATTTTTCTTCATATGCAATACATTACATTACATGAAATTTGACATTCTTTCTTACCGGTTTATGTAAATCCGAAACTTAAATTTTCATCCGAATATTGCCTATTAATCTTTCTTAAAAAGTAAAGCAGTTAATGGTCCTAAGTGTAAAGTTTGTGGTGTGATCATCCATCCTAAATGTGTAGAACGCTTAAATGTTAAGGTTCTTGATGAAGAAAATGTATTGTGCCCTGATTGTGATAAGAAAGATTGCTATAACTTAAATGAAGCTGATAATGCCAGTACTCAATATGCACAAATAAATTCAAAAGCATTTACTTATGTGAAATAATTTCATTTTTGAAAAGTGGTGAGTTCCTAGATATTATTAATAATATTGTTAAGGAAGAAACAAAAATATTACAGCGTGAAGTAGCATATCTAAGAGATCAGATTGATAATTTGAAATCAAGCAACATTGACTTAGTGAGATTATTAAGTAAAGATCGTTTATTTGCTAACAAAGAAACTACTTCTTATGAACAAATCAAAGTTAATTCTTCTTCTGATAAACCTTCCGTTACTGCAAATTACGCTTCTGTCGCTGCTACTAAAAAGATTTCGAAGGTGGAAAACGCTACAGCTGTGAATGGTTCGTCTGATATACATGTTAACTTATCGCAGCAATACCATAAACCGGCCAGAATGGTTTCCAATTTTAATAATAAAACTTCTCGTAATAAGTTAATTATTGGCTCTGGTACTACGAATTAGATGAGGGCTTCACCGCAGTAGCAAAATAAGCCCGTAGTTATGATGTACACGTTACAAGAGTTAATCCAAATGTTGATGAAACCAAGATCGAGAATTATGTTACTGGTAAATTAATAAAAATGTCAGATAATGAAAAACACAGTTCATTGAAAATCAAGGTTACTCGTCTAAACGCTAAATATCCTGAACACTACAGTTCTTTTAAGGTCACTGCGGAATCGTCTTATTTATCGCATTTACTTAATGCATCCTTTTGGCCACAAGGTGTTGCTGTTCGGAAATTTTATAATGCTCCCGTTCATCAGAAATTAAATAATGATAAAAATTTTCAAAGGGCAATTCCCACGAAGCATCCGACATAAACATATTTTATCAAAATGTTCGTGGTCTTAGGACAAAAGTTAATGAAATATTTACTAGTGTATTAAGCGAAGATCACACTGTGGTTTGTCTCTCCGAAACATGGCTTAATGGGGAAATTAACAGTTCAGAGATTATTGACGGACGTTATAATGTTTTTCGTCAAGACAGGAATCCTAAAACAACGAGCAAAGAACGGGGTGGTGGAGTTCTTATCGCAGTCAAAAAGAGTTTGTCATCTTTTCTAATCAATCTTGATGTAAAAGATCGGGAAGAGATATGGACTTGTGTTCATCTTGCTAGTAAAAATCTGATAGTGGGAGTTGTTTATTTTCCACCAAATTCGGATATTTCTTTATATGAAGGTCATCTTCAATTAATTTCGGAGATTACCATAACTTATCCTGATAGTATCATTTGTGTTTTAGGTGATTATAACCTACCAAAAATTACATGGTATTGTGATAATTTCTGTGATACTGTATGTGATACTTTAATTCCAGTTAATGTACACTCTAAGATAGAAGAAATTGTTTGTGATAATTTTGCGTTTTATGGTTTTTTTTCAAAAGAATTATATTTATAATGCTAATAATGTTATCTTGATTTAATATTTTGTAATGTGGATTTTGTAAATATTTATCAATGGCCACATTTAACTAAACCTGACATAAATCATCCTTCTTTTGTATTAAATGTAAAGAATTGTTTTCAGTCAACTCTTACCAATGGTGAGATATTTTATTTAGACTTTAAGAATGCACCATATGAGTTGATTAATAATGATTTAGACAATATTGATTGGAATATACTAAATAATTTTAGTTCAATTGAGGAATCTGTTAATATTTTCTACGACATTATTAATTCTGTTATATCTTTATATGTTAAGTTAAAAAGAGTGTCAATGCAAAAGCAGTTTGATTTTCTTAAATGGTTTGATGATAGTACGAAATCTTTAATTATTGAAAAGAAAATCGCTCACAAACAATTCAAACAGTTCAGATCTCCTATAGATTACAATATATTTAAGGATTTAAGAAATAAATGTAAAATTGCTATCAATAACTGTAGGTTAAATAACATAAGAAGCATTGAGAATAATATTTTAGAAAATCCTCAACACTTCTGGCATTATGTTAGATCTCAAAAAGGAGATGATTCTTTACCTAACTGTATTAGATATGAAAATCCTGTGGGTTATACTCCGATTGAAATCGCCTTTTTATTTGCAAAGTACTTCCATTCTGTTTATTGTACCTATGATACTTATAAAAGTAAACTTTGGGATAATATATTAAAAGAAATTGTCGATCTTTGCAATTTAAATATATCTAGAGAAGATATTTTCAATAAAATAAATTCTCTAGATGCTAATTCTAAAGCTGGTCCAGATAATATTCCTGCAGTCTTCTTGAAGTGCTGTGCAAACAACTTGGTTAAACCTTTGTGCATTTTGTTTAATAATTCTTTGAGTAGTTCTGTATTTCCTGAATTGTGGAAAAAATCAAACGTTTTTCCTGTTTTTAAAACGGGAGATCGTTTAGATGCTCGTAATTACCGTGCAATTAGTACTCTATCTGCAATTCCAAAAGTTTTTGAAGCCATTGTTACGGATAAATTGTTTCAATCCGTAAAAAACATTATAATTGATGAACAGCATGGTTTTGTTAAGGGTAGATCTACGCTAACAAATCTTTTCTTATTTACCAATTATGTTCTGCGTACTATAGAATTGGGTCATAACGTTGATTGTATTTATACTGATCTTAATAAGGCATTTGACAGAGTCAGTATTGAGCGCTTGATCTACAAATTAAGTAAATTAGGTTTCCAAAACCTCTTGTTGTCGTGGATCTACTCTTACTTAAACATGCGAAAACAAAGAGTTGTCATTAATAATTCTACCTCCGAATGGTTTAACGTTACTTCCGGCGTACCGCAAGGATCCCATTTGGGACCAATTCTTTTTATTTTGTTTATTAATGATATAAATTATTCTATCAATTCCAGCAAATTTCTGCTATATGCTGATGATTTAAAACTTCTCATTCGTACTGATGCTGTTGGTTCAGATCATTAGTTACAAGCTGATTTGGATTATTTGACTTCGTGGTGTTAATGAAAACCATCTTGAATTAAATATTTCAAAATGCAAATCTTTACGATTTTCTAAAAAGTTATCACCTGGTATTTGTACTTATTACATTAATAATATAGCAATAGAAAGTGTTACTTTCTTTAAGGATTTAGGTGTTATTGTTGATGCATGTGTTAGTTATGATCAACATATTACAAATCTACTTAGCAGAGCCAATAGAATATTAGGATTTATTGTGCGTCAGTGTACTGATTTCACAGATTTAAGAATTTTAATTATACTATATACGTCTCAAGTTTGTTCACTTCTGGAGTATTGCACAACGATTTGATGCCCATATTATATTACATTAGTAAATAGAATGGAAGCAACACAGAAACGATTTGTAAAATTTTTATGTTACAAGTACCGAATTGATTACTACGGTTACAGTTATAGTGATCTTTTACATTACTTTGGCCTATCTTTATTGCATGTGCGCCGCAATTATTACGATTTATGTTTTTTGTTTAAAGTATTTAATGGATTTGTTAATCGTTCTCAAATACTTCAATGTTTTTCTTTGAACATAAAAAATACCAATTTACGTAATTTACCAATTTTCAATATTCCTTTCCATCGAACTGCGTATGGTGCAAATTCTCCTTACTGTAGAATATGTCACTTAGCATGTACACATGATGATTTGGAATTCTTTGGTATTTCCTTTAAGAAAATGCACTAAATATGTAGCAATATTTTATATTTATATTTATTCTGCATTACATTATGTATATGTAGTTATTTTGGTTAATGTTTTAATAAGATTTGTTTGTAAATGGATGTCCGTTAATAAATTATTATATAAATTATTATATTAATTATTTTAGTAGCTATAATTCTATCTCCTGTATGAGTCGCATTTGCAGCAACATAATTATTACTGCTTTCGCTTATAGTTGTTCCATCATTGCTAATTTGCTCAGCATCATGTTTTCGTTTAATAAATCTATCTATTTTGCGGTATTAAGATGGCAAATAATAATTATTTTACTTTTCAATTCATGATCGAAACTAATAAAAATTAGAAATAATAACTATTAAAGTTATTAAAAAAATATTTGGGAATGCAAAGCATAACCACAACAAAGCCCGTTTAGTTCTTTTGGCGATCATTTTGATCATGTTGCTGAGATGACATCAAAAAACTAAAAGTAGACGTGTTTTTATTTTTTGATGTAGAATACAATTCTAAAGTAAAAACAAATTTTTTGAAAATTTGACATGGTCCCGAAAAGGTATAACAAAACAAAACACCAAGCTTTAGTGATTGTTGTAGAATTCCGAATTGAAGTCAAAATTTCAAAATTTAAAGAAAATTGCGGACAAACAGACAGACACGTGTCGCCAGTTTGGTTTTGTGCATGCCAGTGTTACCAGGTTGAGGGATAAATTCCTCGGTGTAAGCCTTCTTTACCAGGAAAGTGAGTGAGAGATTTTTAACTAAATATCTGGTAGATGTAAACATTTTTAAAAAATTTTATAAAAGTTCTTAAATCTAAAGAATAGATCATCAAGATAAACCTTGTAATGGTCTTTCAAAATTTCGCGGAACACCGGTTGAGAATCGCCGCTGTACATGTTTGTACTACCATACTTAACTAAAAACAAAAAAAGAAACCCTTTTTTAAGAAACTCCGTACATGGACTGAGACGCAAAATCACAACGCGATCTACTAGTAACCACTATGGAAATTCGAATTTTGTGGGAAAACTTTACGTGATGGAATTTCTTACTGCTTTTTCGTGAAACTACACCTAAAAAATGCATAAGAAACAGCTGTTATCTTTGAAAAAGCTTTTTCGATGCAGACTTTCAATAGAAAGTTTGTTCTAATTGTTTCGTGCACACTGGGGCAAGTGCCCCCTCAACATGATATCGAATATTCTAAGTAAATTGAGTGGTAGTAAGGTGATGAGTTTCTAAGATAATGCTAAATAAAAGACATAAATTCATACAGAACCAAATCTAACCAAACAAAAATATAAAAAATACAAAAATAACGCAGTTAATATAATAAATTAAATTAATAAACTAAATTTATTATAAATTACTTATATGTATATATCCCTAATTAGATTTCATCTTCCGAGTCTGAAGAAGCTTCACTACTGCCAGGACAGCCTAATTCTTGCTGTGCAGGTAACAGCATAACTAAAACTTCCTTCGGAAAATGTTTTGCTTTTCTTTTGGGAAGTGACCTGAAACCGGTGATAATCGGGTCAGATGAAATAAGAAGACGACAAAAAATATGTTCATTTGTCGTGACCCGATTACACTTTCTTGAAAACTCTTTTCTAAATCTTTTCAGGTCCTTGTTACGGGCCTCTTGGGCTTCTTCCAATAACTGACCAATTGGTAACAACTTTTGGTCTATAAATAAGAAGCTTGTGTACAGTAGGCGGCATGCAGTACCGCCAGTATTTTTTGATGTATAATCTGGCAGTATCTATTAAATTTTACCGGATCAATACGAAATCAGCTTGAAAGGGTAATCAATATAATATGAAATTTTTTTATAAAATCACGGTCTATTCCTGTTATAGACGCCGATATATCACAGTTTTCAAAAAATCTCCTCGCGGTGTTTCCGTCGTTACTGCTTCCAAAGCCTGGTTTAGGCATGTCTACTAATACACCCATTTTGTCGCGAAACTCTTTCTGAATTCTGCTTTTGTTTTTAGAAACTATTGTCTTTGCTTCTTCACCGCGTGCCTGCCACGACTTAACGGAAGTTTATAGGATATATGCAAAAGACACTCAAAGCACCTAATCCAACCATGAAGTATTGACAGTCCAAATTGCAAATGGGAAGACTGAATTTTCAGTTTTAACACTTTATCTATTTTATGAAACTATTTTGAAGTTGCGCCACACAAATAACATTTTTGTATGGCTTTTGTGTCTGTTAACGCGTTACAAATCTTTCCGTCAATCATTGAAAAAATTAATCGGTGACTTACAATAACAACAACGTTTCTTAAATTATTCACAGTAGATTGTAATAAGTTGATCTGATTGTCAATATATGATTTTTCTGTTGCGGAAAGTTTAGTGCTTTCGCTTTTAAATTGCATCCTTATCGGTCGGCAGTATCTTGTCGAAGATAAGCGAGAATTTTACCAAGAAATGGTTTTACTGCACTTCAGGGCCCCTTTTATTAATTGCAGTGGAACGAGAGAAGATAAAAAAATCGAGGAGTCAGTAGCTTCACTTTTGCTGTGCTTTTGCTTGTAAGGATTTAAGCCAGAATTGCCATCGATTCTCCACTTATAGACCAATCCTAATTCTAAATTATTTGAAAAAGATATCTGAGAGATTATTACTTCATTAAGATATTTTACCAAACGACTCGCTGTGTCATCCAGAAATGCCTGTAATTTTACTTCAATGCAATTCTCACTTGAAGTGATATATTCTGGTTCTGTATAACACAATTTTTTGGCTTTTTGCACAATTTTATAAGAAGGAAATCTCTTTTTATCTATAGATCTAATAACTTCGTATTGGTTTCGAAACAGTTTTGCCTCCATTATCATTGAAAGAGCTTCTTCTCCTGTCATTGTGATAGTCTTTTGGCTTTTCATATCTGAAGAAGCTTTTCTGTACCGTTCTGCTCTTTTAGGACTTGCTGTAGTGATCTCTTTAACTAACTCTGCAGCCTCAACTTGGCCATCTGATTGTAAGCTCATTTGCGCAGCGTAGGAAAGCTCATCATCCGAATAGTTTTGTCGTAATTGTAGAGTTCTCATACGTTTGCTACAATCAAAAGCTTCATCAAATAATAATCTTTCACGAACTCTTTTCTTTTCCAAGAGTTCATTGTATAATGGGAACTTGATTGTTGCGTTAAGCCAGCTTTCGTTCCTATTAACAAATTTCTGGTACGTTCTGTTTGATTCGTTCCATTTTTGTTTGAATTGACATGTAAAATTGCTAATAATTTGATTAACGACTCGGGACATTTACACAAATTTTGAAGGTGTTCCTTAAGAAAACTCAAATGTTTTTCAACATTCTTTAGACCCGTTTGCCTCGTCAGCTTAACTAAGTCATTTCTAGATAGATACAAACTATTTTTTTCAGTATCTAAGGCATTTTCTGAAACCACAAAAGAACTAAAATTATTTCATTTAATTTAATGTCTTAATCCAAAGCCTATAACTTCAAGGGCAGCAGTGGCAGAAGTAAAGATGTGTTTTTAATAATGGACACACTAATAATAAAGAAGCGATTCAGTTCGTTTATAAGTTAACTTCCTACATTCATTTATGTTTAAATCGTGAAAACATGAAACAGCTAAGTTATGTTTCTTGTCAAGCTAAATATAAACACTAAACAAAACAATACACGTAAAAATACATACACAATGTTAAAATACCTACTTGTAGACATATCTTACATATTCAGTTTAGGTTATTCCAAAACACAACAAAAAATATAAATGATTTCAATTGTTGCAATTTTCCAGTAAAAATGAAACTCGAATGATAAGTAAATTAAGTGCTAGAATTTTGTTTCGATTCGTATTGATTTAAAAAAAAATTTATTTTCTCAAAATAATACAAAAAGGAGTTTACAATTTTTGTTGTTCAATGTTTTGTAACTTATTATAAACTGTCGCATTATTACATTTTATCTTGCCAAGTAAATTCTTCTTACTTAACATTTTGTTATCTACATGTTATAATGCAGCTGTAGCTTTACCTTGAACTAAGCGTTTTTATTTCTTACGCAAAAGATTGCATTTAACAAAAGGTGGTTATGTATTATGATTTCTTATTTAATAATTTTATATAATTCCTCCCAACCAAAGATTAAAAATTAGGGGAAAATTTATTTTTCACTTATTTTTAAGGTGAAACTTCAATTGGTCTTGTTATTACAATTTTCTTACAAAAATTTGGAAGTTTGTTATATTTATACAATGCAAAGAAAGTTATGATGGTTACAATTACAATAAAAGTGATTAAAAAGTTTGTTGTATGCAAATATGTAGTAGAATTATCTTCTAGTGTTAGTTCTTTTGGAATTACATTTAATTTTTCTTTCAATTGTTGTAAATCGTCTAATTCTATGTTTTCTAAATGCACTTTTGGAAATTCGATTACATTTTTATCAGTTTCTGTAAGATTGATATTGACTGTTGGCAATTGTATTATTTCGTATACTGCATTCGAATAATGGTTTGTTTTTAACAATTTATCGTTAACTTGCATTTCGCAATCTACGGGTATCCTAACTAAATATGTTCCTAATAATGGTACATTTCTAACATTCTTATCGGTTTTACAATATAACTTTCCTACTAATTCTTCTACTGCTACAATGATCCATAAATCATTATCTATTTTCTGAACTTTACTAGTTTCTAACAAAAATAACTTAAGTTTACAAGCATTAGTTTTTGGATAAGCGATTAACTGT